>OV049877.1:14174406-14774406 GCA_920104075.1 Melanargia galathea
TACTCGGTATTAAAATAGCCATAAGAGAGCATTTAGATGTCAACTATTCGCCTTGGATCGGACGTGGCAGCAATTCAATGGAATGGCCACCTCATTCTCCAGGCCTTACACCTTTGGACTTCTTTTTATGAGGAGAAGCAGAAGGTTTTTTATATGGTACCAAATACCAGGAAAGAATTATTGGAGACGATCGTGTCCGTTGCAGATAAAATAAGATTGTATTTGGACATGATCCAACGATCCTCCCAACATGAAGCAACTAGCTAACAGAACAGAGGAGGTAATTTTGGTTTGTGGCGGAAATAACCTAGTTTTTAGGATATCTGATTTGTGTCACATACACAAATCAGAGTTATTGAGTTATAGAGTTTATAACTAACAAAATTAAATTATAAAGTTAAGATTTTTTTACCTTATTTGAAGTAAAAAAATGATGAATCTTAAATTTGGGTTCAATACTCGTAATTCATGCTTGGGGACGAAGTACTTACAATTACCAATATCTCCAGAAGTAAGTAACTTACAGTCAAAATTTTTATGTCGTTTTGTTGCTTATCTCAAAAGCTGTCGATTTAATACTTAATAATGTGGTCTTAATGACCTCGTTTTTGCAAAATCTAGCAAAAACTTGTAGTTTTCAATATTTTTGACCAATTTCTTTTTATTCCAAAGCATTTTTGATCAAGTTATTTTAACATTTTATACTATTGTTTGGTATTTAGTGATGGAAAATATTGTATCCAATCGAATAAAGTCATTTGAAGACCTGTGCACAAACAGATTTTCGAGTTATTACAATTTTTGTGCGCACATACCACAAAAACGCACACCAAATTGAAATGGCTGTCCCTGGGAGGGGGAGGGGGGCAGGCCCTATTAAGTGTTTTTTTCAGAGAGGTAATGAGTTGTAGAATATGTTCCTAAAATATCGCTAGTTCAATCCCGGACACACTGTATATACTATCAAATAATGTACTCTGTTACAATATACTCACACAATTGTTTTGATATTGGTTTTCTAAGTAAAGCTTTTGCAAATAACAAATAAAATAATGTATTTAAATAATTAATATCCGTTCTATTTTAAATGAAATGATTTTTTTTCAATAACAAACCTCTTTTTATTTGGGCATGTATGCGTAGAATGTAATGCAAATGGCCGTCAGACATAAACGGGAAGTTGAAAAGACGGTTTAATTCCTTTTTTATTACATTTTTTTATCGGCAAGTGTAGCATTAATAATTATTAATTTTCAAATTGTCATATATTCGTAAGATAATTTTTAATAAATTACATTTTGTGTAAATGATTGGGTCAGGGGTGGTCATTCTCCTTTTAATTACATTGGTGTCTCAGTACCCATTGCTTTATGATTTAAGCGTGGAAGATTATTGGAATACCAGAAAGAAAGACAAAACGTGGTCTGAAATTGGGGTAAAATTAAATAAAAGTGGCAAGTACTTTTATTAATCAGTTTCACTAAGTATATTTTTTAACAATAGTTGTTTTGCCAGGATACTTGACCGATTTGGGAGTTAAAGAATAGTTTTAATTCGTTTCTGACATTAATACCATCGTGTACGCTAGGAACAAGTAGCTATGGAAACGAGATATTTTAGACGAAATCAAACATCTCTTTGACTCACTCACTTGTACCGATTTTAAGCATAAGAAAGAAAGAGCAGTCTGCTACTATCAGTTGTCCTACTTTAAACAAAAAATAACCAGTTTGATGTCGTTCAACTGTTATACTTATATATACTTAGGCCGAGGCCGCATGGTAAGGCGCAACATCGCGACTCGCGCCTCAAAGACGGCGGCGATGAACAATGGGATCGGGAACATTCACTTAACTTGTGTCAGTTTGTGTTGCGAATAGTAGAAAATGTACCCTACGTGGGCTACGTGTACTTAAGGATTTGTTCAACCCGTATAACATATTTCTCTTTGAGATTTCGTTTCTTATATTATTTAAAAGAAAGTAGGTTTATGAAATAAATCAAGATGTTAGATTTAAAGTTGGATATCTAAACAGACTATCTAGCTTGAACAAGGTACATAGGTAAATACCTTCACATTTTCAATAGACACTAAAAAGGAACTTGGGCATTAAAATGGAACTACATACAGTAATACTAATGAGTGTTAATTTTTTAATATCTCTTTCCCATCACTATGGTTTTCCCAATGAAAGTTCTATCAAATTCGGTCCAGCATTTCGGAGACAGACAAACACAAATTTTAATGCAACACATGATAATCCGGATGTTCAAAGGTACAAGTGCAAGCCAGGTTCCAAGTAATATGGAATACTGAAGGTTGTGATGGCTGTAATTTCTGAACTACAAAATCGATGACCTTGAAATATTTACGGAACAATTTTTAAAGTATTTCCTTTTAACAAAAAAATAATGAATGTAATTGCACCACGCGTTAATGAATTACAGCTAAGTATACATTTTCCAATCTATTCAGCAGTTTTTGCGTGATGCGCACACAAACATACAGACAAACAGATAAACAGACAAAAATTTCAAAAATAGCTTTTTTACGTCCCATTACTTAGGTACCCCCCAGTTATTATTTTGCAAATTTCTTTAACGTAAAGACACGGCAAGTCTACGATTTTATTATATGTATAGACAAGCGGAAACCCGCGACTTCGTTCGCGTGGTTCGGATGGTTTTTGAAAATCCAGTGGGAATCATTTTGTTTTTCCTAAGCTCCTTTGAGCTCATACCTTGCTAAAAACTGTTAAAATTTCACTGGCGGATGTTTAGGTAGATCAAAATGTAAACATCCGCCAGAGAAAGTCCCATCAAAATCGATCCAGCCTTTTCAGAGATAAGCCGGTAATCTTTCTAACAAAAAAAGAATGAATGATATCGGACCATGCGTTAATGAATTACAGCTAAGTAAACATTTTAACTTTCATCCCCTCTCTCAAGGAAACCATGCTGAATTTCGAGATAAAAAGCATCCTATGTGTTACTCCTTAGTATGAACTTAAATCGTGCCAAGTTTCACTTCAATCCATTCAGTAGTTTTTGCGTGATGCGCGCACAAACATACAGACAAACAGATAAACAGACAGACAAACAGACAAAAATTTGAAAAATAGCTTTTTTATGTTCCATTACTTATCCCTAACATCCCCCAGTTATTATTTTGCAAAAATCTTTAATGTATAAATACGGCAATTCTACGATTTTATTATAATTATGTATAGAATATAGATAACGAATGATTTAAACAAATAAAATATGGCGCACGTCGCTTAAGTTATGTGGCCAGTCCCATAAGTTCATAGGAGTTTGTTTTAACGGAATCGCTGTCGCATCAGCGCGTGTTGTCTTACCAGTGCGGTTTTGACCTAAGCAAGTATAAACTAGGGATGACAATTTAAGTAGGTATCGATAATAATTATGGAAATTGACTGGCCCGTTGGCGCGGTTGGCAGTGACCCTGCTTCCCGCTCCGAGTCTGGGTGTATTTATAATAATATGTATATATGTATACCTTTATTAAAAATATATATGTATTTATATGTAAATATGTCTATCAGTCGGCTGTTACCTATAACACAGGCATTAAGTTGCCTACTTTAGGAACAGACGACCGTGTGTGTATGTGTGAGTATTTATTATTATTATTATAGAAATAGAAATCACTTTTATTGTAATTTTGTAGGTACAAGAGAGTATTATGAATATGGTAACAGTCGGGTAAATAGTAAAAATTACATTATGGCGTACAATAAGTATATGAACAATATTGACTATGATTTTACTTTTTCTTAACTCTTTAAATAATTATTATTTACATATATATATATATATATTACAGGTAACTTTATGATTTAATTTAGATACAAATTGTTGAAGGATTGGTTTAGTCAAGATTCATCAAAAAAGCCATGCCAAGCCAGGTGAAGCCATGAGTACCTACTTGAATAAGAGTACATACCTAGGCCAGATTAAGATGACTTCATATAAGAATGCTAACAGATAAAAAGATTAGCTTGACTTCTCCAAGCTTGTTTTATTATCTAACTAGCTTTTGCCCGCGGCTTCGCCCGGGTGAATTTCGGTTTTGAACAAATCCAGAGGGAATCGTGGATTTCCGGTTCCCATTCCCGCTCCCTTTTCCAACCTTTATACCTACTTTCAAGAAAGTTTGCTATAGTAATCTACCTATAGCTGTAGATATAGATATCGGGTTTTTCAAAGTCCCGCGGGAACTGTTGATTTTTCCTGATGACTTGTTGATGATGATGATGATGATGATTTATTGTTATTGTGATGTGATTGTAAATGTGAATTATTTCAAAAGATGGTGCTCTAGAGTTTGTTTCGCCATTTCTTCTCTAAGACAAAAGCCCCTTGGAAATGGTGGTAGATTCAATAACAAAGTAATAAGAGATTGAAATATAATACTTTAAAAGAGTGTTTTCTTCTTTTATTTTACTTCATTTGAATTAAGTTTAAATTACTATGCAAGTTATCTCGTCAAAACGCATTAGTTCCACTGTTTATATACAATTATATAGATACATAAATACTACACGTTGCTCACACCCGCGACTTCGTCCGCGTGGATTTAGGTTTTTTTTTAATTTTGTGAAATAAGATATATAATTAAGAACTATTTGCTTTTCCGGGATAAAAGTTGCTTATGTAAATTTCCGGGACGCAAGCTACCTCTGTACCATATTTCGTATAAGCGGATGGACCATTAAGAATCTCGTGGGAACTCTTTAATTTTCCGGGATAAAAAGTAGCTTATGTCCTTGCCCGGGATGTAAGCTACCTCTGCACAAAACTTCATCAATATCGGTTACACTGTTGGGCCGTGAAAGGCTAGTAGACAGACAAATAGGCAGACACACTTTCGCATTTATACACGCATTTATACACTGTGATTTTTAATTCCGTGGAATTCTGACAGCTGTCATTGTCATTTGCAGATGAGTTATTTGTATGGAGAACAGGGTAGACGTCTACGAAGTACGATTTTACCTCAAACTACTTTAATTCCCTGTCATCTTTAAAAGCTATATGCCGCGTAATATTAGTCGTTTCGCCCTAAAATAGAAAACACCAAGAGTGGAAACTAGAAAGTGCACACTAACAGCAATAGAAAAAAAAGAAGCACATTGAAAAAAATTATTCAAAAATGGAAGTTGAATGACATTATCACCATGAAGTGTTTGTCAGGCATTTATCATATCTACATGCGGCAGTTGATTTTTATTTACGTAAGTTTTGAATTTTTTATCTTTTTTGTGGGAATTGTTTTATCGCTGGTAACATTACGTCAGAATTCCACGGAAATAAAATTCTAAGTACGGAAGGAACTCACGGTAGTATAGTATGGGTAGTTAATATTTTACTAAAGTGGTTTGAGACCATGCAATTATTGCCATATGTCGGATACTACACGACTATCGATATCGATATGAGATGACAATGCGCTTCACTAGTGGCATGAAATCTCGTATGAAAAATTAAATTTTATCAAAATAAAGAAATATAATTCTAATACGGTCATTATAAATTTATCAAAATGGTTTAATATTGCATTCGTTATGACTACAGCAAAATAATAATAAACTAAACGTGATAACTTATCAGAATTCAATATAATACTTACCGATGCAAAGATATACGCATATTTTTCTCACGTAATACACTGAGTGGACTTTTGCAGCCAATGGCTACACAAATCATGATTACTAAAATATTAAATAGTCAAAATATTTCACACAACAAAGCACTTAGAAGTTAAAAGATCACAAATTATCGTAAGCTGAACTGGTACTACGGTGGTGACCAAAACAAACAAAATTATTCACAATCTGTCTTTCAAGATGACACTGAAATTATATTGCGATCTTTTTTTTGACAGTGCATATTGACATAAGCAAAAACGAAAGATATAATAAGTATTTATTCATTTTAAATAAGCGTTCTCTAGGAAGAAGAGGGTATAATTTCTCTTAGCGTGTACGGTACTTGTGGTAGCTGCCAAATCAATCATGTTATCGGTCGGATTTTGGTTTTCATCGCGAATGTAGTACGGCCTGTTATTAATTTCCAAATAACCATCGCGTAACAAATTGTGAAAACAACACGCCACTAATATCAAGTCTGTGCAGTGTGCAAGTATCCGGTGCAATTGCTATTGGTATATAAAATACTCTGAACACTCTCCGGAGCCCGAATGCGTTTTCTGCCACGCGACGAGCGCGACATAATCTATAGTTAAAAACCTCCTTTTGGCGATCAAGTCTGGATCTTCTGGAATAAGGTTCCATCATGTTCTTGTCTAAAGGGAATGCCTCATCTCCTATCAAAAAATGAGGCAAATTGATGTTGGTTCCCGGCAAAACCTTAGATTCTGGAATATTAAAATCGTTTCTTGCAATTTTTTTCAATCATCGACTTCCTATATATGTTGCTGTCGCCTTCTTTTCCATAGGAACCAGCGTCAACAGCTACAATCTTGTAGTCGGCGTCAACCAAGGCCAGCATCACAATAGAAAAATAGTCTTTATAATTAAAAAAAGGGAACCACTATGCTGTGGTGCTTTTATACGAACATGTTTCCCATCTATGCTAGATACACAGTTTGGCATATTCAATTTCTCCCACATTACTTTTTCAATTCGTTTGAAATCCTCTGTTGTTGAAGGTGTCATTGCGATTGGCATTAGTTTTTGCCTAAGCAGCCTCAGGACTTTTCGTATGATTGTTGAAATATAAGAATCTGATATCCGATAGGCAAATGATAGGGATTTATACGTCTCTCCTGTCCTAATCTGGAAAAGAAAAATAATACATTTAAAACTTGCAGGTGACAGCTGCAAAAAGCATTTCATATTTAACAAAGGAGGATGGGCAAAGTGGTCTACCTACTCAACACAAATGAAACCTATTTCAATGAAAAGCTTATTTTTAGTACTTAATTTTATTATATGGAAGCAAAGCTGTAAGTCTTGGGGTTCAAGAGATTTTCGAGAAAAACATAATGCAGCCCCTTACCTTATTCTCTGTTTTATGACCGCAATATATAGAAGCATAAGGCTATGAAGGACATAATATGCCACCTAGTAACGATAGGAATAGTTTTATTTCTAACGATAAAGCTAATAATCACACGAGTAGATAGGTACAGAGGGGAAGCTTCTACAAGCGGCCCGCTGTAGGTACACGCACACATATGCGCACGTTTGTCATCCAACTGAGCTGGTTGGAGGTTAGACGCGGGCATCGATGTAGTTCTAATACATACATCGATGGACGCGGGCGTCCGTGAACCGTTGGTGAGTGTTTGTGTTAGTGTACCTACAACGAGCCGTTTGTATGAAGCTTTCCCTCTATACCTATCTACTTGTGTGCTAATAATCTCGGCTTATTACTATTATTAGTTATGTTGGGCCCGACATTAGGCCGGTTTTGTGCCCCCTGCTGCCAACTTGACCAATGTATTTAATTCTAGACGCTACGCCACCACCACCTACAGCCTTTTAACATCCCACTGCTGATCACAGGCCTCCTCTCTTATAGGAGAGGGATTTAGAGCTTAAACCCGCCACGCTGCTCCAATGTAGGTTGGTGGGCTTTAACGATTATTGTCACATGATAGTAATAATAACCGGGGCCGACTGCCTAACGTGCTCTCTGAGGCACGGGGGTGAAACAGCGCCAACTACCAACTCCGAGCTGCCACTGAGAATTTCTTGACAGAAAAACCCAATACCTAACAATTATTTGCCTGACCCGGGAATCGAACCCGGGACCTCGTGATCTGCAGTCGATTATGCTAACCATTAGACCTAAGAGGCAGTTTAACGTAGAACGCTATTATTAACGAACTATTAATTAAATTCATAGTAGAATTACTAATATAGAGTATTTTTAAAACATTTATTTTTTAGTGAATTTTGAAAAACTCCCATATATTTTGGCATAAACGCTATACGTAATTTGAATAACTACTTATTAGCTTCTTATTTCCATAGAGGGCGTTTGTGTTGATTAGGTAGACCAACGTTCATACATTTTTGCCCATCCTCCTTTGAAATTGTATTACCAAATGACGAGATCGCTGAACCGTGCATTTACTTCCAGGATCATGGGTGAATTAACAACAATAGGAGCCCTTGCTGCAGTGTCTTGTGCTGAAAATACGGAAGATAATTATTTGTCTGCGGTCGTCGCCGCTTTGGACGATCACTTTCCAAGTGATTGGAGAGACTGGAAGATCTTCAATCATACGTTTGAGGACCTTTTCGGAGGCCAACAAGTGCCCCCACCAATTGAGGCGAAGCTTAGGTTCGCCATTCCCACAGTGGACCTGGCACGAGCATTCAATCCGTCGGCAACTACTCTATCCGAGCGCTCGTATAGAGCGATAAGAACAACGATGCTTTGCATTGCAAAATGGTCTCTGGGGAGAGCTCTTCTGTATGCGCCGCACAGTATAATGGAGAAGATACACTCCCCCTCTTATGACGTCTTCATAAACACCGTGAGGGAGCTGAAACCGAAGCTGACGAAGAGGCGGGAGGCTTCCTTAGCGCTAGACTGTTCCAGCCCTCAATCAGAAACAAGGCGTCCATCTACGGCTTCGAAGCGGTCAGCCGAGATCTCGACCGAAACACACCATAATGAGGCAAAACATCCTGAGCTCACCTCCTAGCTTACAGTCCCATGTAGCGCCAACGCAAGGTAGTAGCGAACACCTACTCGCTTCCGTGCTGAGTCAACAAATGTCACTATTTAATAAAATGCTTAGCTTGCAGTCTGAGCAAAATAAAAACATCAAAACTATTATGCAAAACCAGCAGCAGAGCGCTGGGTGGGACAAATACCAGTCCTCTGTAGAAGACCTTAATAAGTCATACGACTCTCTGCCGGATAGTACACAATCTGAGGAGGAGAAAGACGATCAGACCCAGGAAAGCGAACCCTCTCGCGTCTGGTCCGACACCCGGAAATCTAAAGAAGATGATCTAAGGATAAAGATTGCCGAGGCACAGAGAGAACTAGCGGCTTTGACAGAGGCCGAAAATACTGATCTCACCACTTTTGATTTCACGCCAACCACCATAAAACAAGAACCTAAGGTTGCGCGAGCAGATCCCGTAGCTGTAAAGCATGGTCTGAGTTGCCAGAACCTAGGTGAGAGCAGTTGGTGTAACGTGAGATACGCGGACGTTCAGAAGCTGTTCCAAGCGACTCCAGTATTTACCTCTCTAAAAAAAAAGGAAATTAGTACCTACCTAGGTAGGTACTTAGATCCAGCTTAGATCAATCAGGCAGTCCAGTGAGGTTATTTTGTAACTTAGTTACCAACTGAAAATGGTTGCCAACGAATTAGTTCGATATATGTATGTACAATGTACATTGCTGTTTTAATGTGTGAAATTAAATCACTGTTTATATTTTTCACACAGTAAAGCAGCAATGTATATCGAACTAATTGGTTGGCAACCATTTTCAGTTGGTAACTAAGTTAGAGAATAGCCCCACAGGTCCGACGTTGAGTTAAAGGGGTCACCTGAAAACCAGCGCTGGGACAATGCAGCTGCATTGTTTCAGCATTATGCTGAGGCGATACCCTTTTCGGGTCTGTACTGCGCCACAGACGTGTAATACTCCAGCATTTGCACTTTTAAATGAAATACTTAACTTCTAAATTATTGTGAAGTAGTTTACTGTACGTTTAAACTGAGAATGGGTTTCTGGTTGAAACGTGCAGTAAATAACCACTTAATTAGTCTGATTTTTACTAATTTTATATTTTTAATTCGATGGAATTCTGACAGTTGTCAGTCAAAAATAAAAAGGGTTATTTGTATGAACAGCAGGGTTGCCACCTAAAGTTCGACATTACTCAATGTGCCTGAAGTACATATCTGTCAGGCTTCTGTACTAAGAAAAGTCAGAATTCCACGGAATTATAAATCAGTATAGCGTAATATTGTAGTAACTATGTTAAGTTTACTTTCTTGTAAAATATTATATAGGACAAAATGCTTGTAATTTTCTTTTTGTTAATCTGTGGTGCTGCACTTAACCCGATTAAATGATTATTTATTTATTTATTGTAAGGTGAATGCACCGGGGTTCTACGTATTTGACGGTCAGGGCGTAGATCAAGGGTTAAAACGTTTAAAACTTTAAAACGTTAAAACTTTAAAACATGATGCATACAAAGATGTAACTTTATTGGTAAACGGTAGCGTTGTGACGATAGTCGAGTCCCATACAGACGTCTCACGCAGTGGAAGCGAAAGTCGGAAGCACGAGCTGTGTGTCACTAGATTCGAGTCCCTCTCAGTCGTCCCACGAGGTGGAAGCGAAAGTAGGAAGCACGAGTCGTGTGAAGAGCGCATACAAAACATTATGTATGGCGGCGTCTTAAGGTGTATCCCGTGAACTTACATAGCGCGGGCTGGATTTGTGCCAACATACATGTGGCGCCATCTAGTATTAACTTGCAAAGTTCTATGACGGCGTCTTAAGGTGGATCCTGTGAATTTACATGGCGCGAGTTGGATTTTTGCCAACATACAGGTGGCGCCATCTAGTTTCAACTTGAAGTATTATATACATTAACGATTGGTAATGTTACAGTCTCCCCCTCAGTTTCCGAAGGCGTCCCGACGAGGAAACTGGATCAGTACTTCGTTGTTTACGTGGTCGTCCTCATCCTCCCCCTGGATCAAAGCATCTCCGAAAGCGTAACTGCTTGTATTGGGCATGGCTTGTAACAGGATCGGGGCAGAAATGAACGGCGTTCTAGCTCGTTATAAACACTGTGTTATGCTGGTATCCAGTCCCAGTCAGCACGTTTCTCCTGGGGTAGCTCTATACCTATGGTGTCGATACCAATATTTGCCGGGTCGGGGAACAATGCCAGGGAATGTGGTGACAACTCGACGCCCTGGCTGTGGATACTGATCTGTGCGTCTCGATACATATAATCTAATCTAGGCGAGTACCCATCGAAGAGCGTCTTGACGCGTTTCCGAGTAGCAGGGTCTATGCTTTTGACTTCATACTTCCTCTTGGTTTCTGTATCCCCTGGAAGGTTTGCAACATCCTTCGTTCCGATAAGGGATATACTGTCAGGATAAGAAAAATACTTGCGCTGGTATGTGTGGACAATGCATGAACGGGTGCGCATCTGTGTAGGACTTTGAGACTTGTTGTTGAGCGTTCGTCGTAACAACTTTGTCCCTAAACCTAACAAAATCCTCTGTGAACAGTTCATATACTGCATGTGGGCTGTCCAGGAAGTGCCACGTGAACTGCGGTAGATTCGTGGCTTTTGCTAGAAAGCCAATGCCCAGTAGTGTTTTATTTCTCCTTGATTCAGGTAGTATTAAGAAGCTCGTGGAAAATGTTCTACCGTAGACCTCCACATCTGCCCGAACCGTTAGGACAGTGCATTTCTTTGTGTCGCCATCCGCTAAGGTAAGTTCTACTTTTTCTTTTCCAAAGCTATACCCTTGTTCGAGTAGGCGACAGTATAATGAGTACGAGGCAACGTTTGTTTTTACACAGGTGTCAACATAAGGGTAACCTTTTATTTCTCCGATCGTGGCTGGCACGACCGGGCGGGGTCTGGTTTCCTGGCGTATGGTGAGTAAGCAGAATTCCACCTCCTCGCTCTTCACGGTGGGCTTAGTCGACTTCTGAGCGCAGTTATGACAGTTTGTGTGTACGACGTTAGGAGCACCGCAACCGTAACATGAAAATTTTGGATGCGCGGTTATCGTAGCCAAAGACTGTGCTTGAGTCCCCGTTGAAGTAGGTATGGTGCGAAGGTCCTTTTTCTTTTTCTTCCGGCATTCTTCAATTGTATGCCCAGGGTTCTTACAGAACCCACATCTAGCTTTTGGGATACGTGGAGCTGAGGTGGCATCTGATCGGCTTAACTTCTTCTCATCAATTATTTGTTCGATCCCTTTTGCCGCTTTCAGCAATTGATGGTAGGTGTCGAACGAATTTCGTGGTGCCTTGTCTCTGATATCCAAGCGTAACAGATGACAGGTTATATCTAGTTGTTGCGGCTCTGGATGTTTTGGTTCGGGAAGGAGTGAGAACAGCATTCTTTTCTTTGTTATGAAGTCTTCCGTAGTTTCACTGGCACCTTGCCTAGTACTGGTCAACTCTTCATATATTATATGTGGAAGCTTCATGGGCGCAAACTTCTCCCTTAGACGTGAATTGAAGTCGTTCACCGTCTTTATTTCATCTTTCACGCCTTGCCACCAGATTCCGGCGTCCTTGTGTAAGACCAGAGGTAAGCCCTGGATGAAATCTTCATCCGAAATTTTCTCTAGCTTGCGGAAGAGGTGAAGAGCTGCCAGGAAGGATTCCACTTTCTCGGTTTCCTTCTCGCTATTAAAGGAACACTTGCGCTTTGTCATGTTTCCCGTTCTCTTTATCATAGCAGCTATGATGGACTGCTGCTGTTGGTTGTTTTGGTCCAGTATTTTCTGGAGCTGCTCCGTCGTAAGACTACTTACAGAGATTAGGTTGGCGAATAAATCAAGAAAAAACATCGAAGACGGCTACAACAAAATTAGAATACGTGGGAATTACGTGGGATACAAAATTAAACCGAAAGTCACTTTCGCAAGACAAGACAGATCATCTGAGTGCCGAGTGGGAGTTACACAAAATTATTCGAATGACTTTAACATCGCGTTATTCGAATAAACTTCACCCGCATCGACAATCGAAAACAAGTGAGTGTAAGTTAGCGTTGATCTAACCACTCGATTCATGTCAACTCACCGTGAGAAGCGAAAAGACGCGCGCGTCGTGAGATTAACCGGCCAAATATTGTATGACATTTTTATTACGTGATTTTAATGAAAGCAAGGGTCTATCAAAGTTAGAGTGATTATAACGTCTTCGTCTTTGTTTGTTTATGTTTTTGTAGCTACATATTACATACAACGTATGTTTTGCTTATTATTAAAATAACAATAACTAAAAATGAGAACTAGTTCAACCCAACTTAAGTTAATGGTGACGTTTATGGAGCAATAAGTGGATTTAAGTTATTTGGTGTTTGTGAACTTGAGATCCTGTGTACTTGCCGCTTTTAAGTTTATTGGTTAGATATGTACCTATACGTTTTAGACATGGAGATCTCAGCGAACCATGCTCCAATGCAAGAGGCAGAATTAATAACTTCAAAAATTGGAAAACTCTCTCGCAAGCGCTAGTAACTAAGTACCTACCTATAAGTATTAATATTCGTGCAAAAATAATAGGTATTTTTAATACTTTTTATGATTGTGAATAAAAGAATGTTTTAAACTTTTTCAAATTGTTTTTATTGATCTATAATTATTTACAATATACTTTACTTACACTTAAATAAGTACTTATACAAGTTCATTGTATTGATGACTTGAAAGATGCGTGAAGTCTAACCTCCTTACGAATATCTTAATTGCGGTCATTTTGTGCCTTGACGGCCGCAAACATCCTCCCAGTGAAGAAAAACCGTGCTGCCATAATTTCACACAAAACTTAATCATAATAATGTCTTAAATCAATTATTTCACTCCATTTTCACTCTAAAAATGTACGTGACAACTTTTCAATCGCTTATGTGATGGCGTTACTCACTTTTCGTCTCAAATGTCACAATTTTAAACACGCACTCACATCGTATTCGCAATGTCCTTGAAACAACCAATCACGTGCGCTAACATTCTCACTGTCGAATGTTTGTCGATTGTCACTAGTCGGTTACGAGGGAGTAAGAATCTCACACTCACATATTTTGTTTCTCAATGTTGTAACTAGATGGCGCTGTTTCGATCCCATACAAATTGTAGTTAACTTTTTCACGACCGAATAAGTAAAAAATCTCCCACTAGGCACTCTGATAAGTCACCTAGACCGTTTAATAAAGGGACAACGTTGGAGTTGGCACAGCGCAAAAGTCATCTTGGGGAAACTGAACTTCGCTTCGTTTGTGGTACCTGTGGGTCGCCTTCACAGTCGGGCTCTTCAACGAGAGTCGAATCGCTTACCAAGGAAAAAACCCAGTTTGCGATTTCCAATTTTTCCCAGCGCCTTGCAAGAGCTATGCTGGTGGAGAAGGAATACCCAAAAAGACTCACCAATATTCATACCGGAGCCCTCCATATTCATAACGACAGACGCTGCCGACGAGGGCTGGGGTGCTGTGGTGAATGGCCAGAAACTTTGCGGCCTATGGACGGTTTCCCAGAGAAAGTGGCACAGCAATCAGAAAGAACTTCACGCTGTTTACGAAGTCATATCACAAGTCATTCCGACGCTCAAAAACGTAACCATAATGCTGCAGTCGGATAACCGGACTACGGTGGCCTACATAATGAAGCAAGGTGGAACCAAGTCCTTGAGGCTTCTGGAAACCGCAAGGAAAATCCTGGAGTTTTGTCAGAATCATCACTGTCACATGGTAGCTCGCTATATTCCGGGAATATACAACGGATTGGCAGACAGTCTTTCGCGGGAGAAGGGTGTCCCAGAATGGCACCTGAATCATCAGGCAACCCGGAAAATCTTTCAGAAGCTAGGCACTCCGTTGGTAGACTTGTTTGCGTCGAGACGATCCGCTGTGGTATCGGTGTATGTCAGTGAAGATGCGAGGAACACACACAGCCTATTCACGGACGCCTTCAGCAGGACGTGGCGATTCAAACTGGGATGGATTTTCCCACCACCGTCTCTGATACCCCGGGTTATTCGCCACTTGAACCTATCAGACGGCACATTCTTAATAGTGGCTCCGAGTTGGAACAAAGCTTTCTGGGAAGCCGACCTCAGGAAGAGAGCTCTTTGCCCGCCAATGCCGATAGCAGACCTGAACTCGAACTTAATAGACCTCCGAACGAATCTTCCGCCTCCACAGGTAGAGAATCTAAATTTATTGGTTTGGAAGGTACGGGCTGGACCAATTGCTTAAAAAATTGGTCAGAAACAGACCTGAACCTTCTTGAGTCGTCCTGGAGGAAGGCTACGGTAAAAACATATAAACCGGCTTGGCACCGATGGCAAAGATGGGCTCGTAACAATAATGTACCCATAGATAACCCTAGCCCGGCAGATTTAGCAAGATAATTATATTTGCCATCTTTATAATAACGTTAAACTCGCTCCACGTACTATAGCAGTACATAAATCCGTAGTAACTACCTTAGCCAACCCTCAACGCACAGAAGAACTCAGCTCGAACTGTCTAGTAAAACATGCGTTGAGAGCAGTTGTCTCCAAAAACCCTCCAATAAAGAAACCTATGCCGTGGAAAGTGAACGACCTCCTGGATTTCCTTAAGTCTTATGACGTAAATGAGAGCAGCCTTTTCCAAATTTTTAGACACACCTGTGTCCTTCTCCTATTAGCTTCAGGAAGAAGAGTACACGATCTTAATATCTGAGCATAAAACAAGGTTCACTCATTGACAATCAAGATGAAATCATTCTTTGGCCGGATTTCGGTTTCAAAACCGATTCTGGGACCTACAGACAATCCGGTTGGGTTTTGAAGGCTAATGCGAATGATGATCGCCTGAACCTTGTATCATGGATTAGAAAATCCATCTCAGCTTCACAAAAGCGTCGATGTAACAAGAACCTTAACAGCCTGTTCATAACTACAAGAGGGACAGTGAAAGAAGCATCGCGCAGTGTTATCGCAGGATGGATTCGCACCGTCTTTCGTGAGGCTGGTATTTCCGCTTCAGCAGGCAGCTTCAGGGCCGCGGTTGCATCCGAGAATTGGGCTAATAATAGATATGACATTGATGAAATCCTGAAAAGGGGAAACTGGAGATCAAAGAACACGTTCTTTAAACATTATTTTAGGGAGACTACTGCTTACAGCAGTTGTAATAACACCAGCTCCACCATGAGAATTCTAAGCGATGACTTTTCAACTTTGTAAATCAAAAGAGATTGTTTGTAAAGAAATGATTATTGAGAATTATCCAAATCTATTTCAGATTTTGTTTATTTTGTTACGTTAACTATTTCTATTGTCTGAAGCATTAAAATATATATATAATTGATTCTTTGCTTTGGTTTTTTCTCCTACCTATGCTTAATATTTCCCAGTCACAGTACGCTTTAGCAGCGCCGGCAGAATAAAAACACTTCTCAAGTGGTTCAAGCGTAAATAGAACCGTTTTCCCCCCGTAGGCTAGAAAACGGATATTTAGGTTTCAGCCGTAGCTTGAACCACCACTTCAGGTTCCTTGCTGGCTCCTTCAATGGTACTGAAGAGCGCAGCGCTAGCGCCGCGCACCCGCGCTGCATTGAGGAAACGAGATAGCAACAGGGTCGATGGCGGGGATTGACGCAAGAGAGAGTGAGAGAGCAGTGAATTCATGGAAGCGTAATCTCAAGCGGTTCAAGCTACGGCTGAAACCTAAATATCCGTTTTCTACCCTACGGGGGGAAAACGGTTCTATTTTCTAAATACACATTTCTTAGCTCGTAATTAACCCACCATATCTTAATCTGACGTTTCTGAGTATGTCTGTCCATTTTTTTTTTTATTTTGCTCGCGGCTCTATATATGGTAGAGGGATAAGTAGAGGGAGGGGATCAGCAGGATGCAAGATGCCTCCCATATCTTAATCTGACGCGCTCGAGTAAATCCTCCTCCTCTTGGGCTCCCCTACTATAAGGAAAGTTTACTTGTTGGAACTTTTAGAAAATCGGATGTAGATGGAGTCACTTCTTGACTGAGTGCTGATACATTAGTTGGCAATAAATGATTAGTTAGGTAAGATTAAATGTATCCTACCTGTTGAATTATGTCTGAATCTTACTTGTTGGGCGCTTACGCCTCTTGTTGGGCGGAGGTGACGTTATGCCTTCTTCGTCCTCCGAGGACGAACTAGAGGATCGACAAGACATCGTCAAGCCTCTCCTGTTGTTCGAATGTGGATCTTCGTCCAAAGGTCACCTCCAACGTCCTCATCAGAGTTCAATTTTTCACTGTGTGTTAATTTAAAATAAATATTTTTTGTATTTCAACACCTTTCTTAAGTTTGAAAAAAATTAACGATGTTTTACCGGCAAAATTTTCAAACGCTGTGACATTGACAATAGTTTGTCAAGCATCCTCCATAGCTAGTGTAGGGTTATTTAGGTACTCACGTAGGTTGTAAGGTCACTGGTTCACTGATATTTTGCTTCCTACAATGTTTTAACTTTCTTCATATTATAAACACAGAGCTTATTAATTTGCGATGCTTTGCACTGCCGGCCGGCGAATATTTCACATTTCACTTTGTTATTGTTTAATTATTCAGCGTTTTTCTTCTCAAGTTCACAGGGAGTTTTTAAAAAGAGTGGATTAGGAAAAATTTTGACAGGAAGTGTTGGTGAATGTCACAGAGTAAACTATAGAATATATAATCATAGAGTAAATAAATCAGGGATAGTTAATACAGATAATAAACGGCGTGTACAACTCCCCCGGCCTAGAGGTATTCCTCTAAACAAGATTAAATTTTTAAATAAAATAGCGCGAAATTGAATTATTAATTAAGCTTAATAAGCGTTAATAATTAATTATTGCGTAGGTAGAGGACATATGCGTACAACGGGCCTTATGTAGCTTCCAGAGCGCGTTCTAACTCGGACTGCTCTTACTACATTGTCTTTGCCTGGATAAAGTTCATCAACAATTCCAAGAGGCCAACAAAGTGGATGAGCGTTAGAATCTTTAATGATGACAATATCTCCAAGAGTTATAGGTTTGGAAGGAGTGTTCCACTTTTGTCTTTGTTGTAGAGACGTTAAATATTCTTGGCTCCACCGTAGCCAAAAAGAATGTGTGATTTTAGAGAGTAATTGATAACGAGACAAGCGATTGACTGGTACATCAGTGAAATCTTCGATTGGTAAATATTTTAATGGGGTAATATTGAGAAAATGATTTGGAGTGAGCGCTGATAAGTCTGACGGATCAGAGCTAAGAACACATAGAGGTCTGCTATTTAATAAGTTTTCAATTTGAACTATAACTGTGTTAAGTTCTTCATATGTGAGTATTTGAGTACCTACAACTTTGTACAAATGAGTTTTTATGCATCGAACATTAATTTCACTAAGACCATTAAAATGAGGGCCATAAGGCGGACTATGTTTAAATTGAATCCGGTGTTCTGCAAGACGATTTTCAATGAAGTTTTTATGAGCATTGGACTGTATGTGAGTGTAAAGTTCATCTAATTTGCGCTTAGAACCTAGAAAATTGGTAGCTCCATCTGTGTACAAGAGACTAATTGGGCCTCTTCTTGAGTTTAGTCTTAAAAATGCAGCCAAAAACAAATCTGAACTGAGATCTGACACTAATTCTAAGTGTACTGCCTTTGTAGTTAGACATGTAAAGATGCAGACGTAAGCTTTATGACTTTTTACTCCTCTGCGGCGAATGTGAGTTACATAGAAAGGTCCCATGTAGTCAACAGCGGTGTGCACGAAAGCTTTAACTTGTGTTACTCTAAAAGCGGGTAATTCTCCCATTTGAGGGTAAGTAGATTTAGGATTTACGCGGAAACAAATATTGCACTTGTGTACACGTTGACGAACCAGATTTCTGGCAGCAATGATCCAAAATTTCTGTCTGAGTAAAGCGAGTAACAATGCGGGTCCTGTGTGCAAATTAGTGATGTGATAATAATCAACGATTAACTGAGTGATGCGTTCTTTAGAAGGTAATAATATTGGATGTTTTTGTCCAAAATTTAATTGCGAGTTACTTAAACGTCCACCAACTCTGATGATGTCGTCTTCAAGAAATGGGTTGAGTTTTAAAATTAATTTAGAGCAAGATTTATTATTTTTGAGTGTGTGAATGTCATGTGAGAAATGTTTATTTTGAACATAACGGATTACAAAGAGTTCTGCAAAATCTAAATCTGAAACTGAAATAGAACCGTTTGAGTTTAAGCGTTTAGAAAATCTCAACACATATACAATTGTTCTAATAAACTTAGACCAGCTTGAGGAGCGTTCAGCTAAAATTTCAATTGGATGTTGAGTGTCAGGAACAGAAGTTTCCGCCTTTAACACTGTTGTTTTAGATTCTTCAACATTTTCATTGTGAGCGTTCACTTGAAATGGCTGTGTAGGCCATTGTGATATAGGCTGAGTTAACCATGGAGGTGCATGAAACCAAAGTTTACGTTCCAATAATTCTTTAGGTGTGATTGGACGAGAAATGATGTCAGCTGGATTTTCACGACCGTTAATGTGAAACCAATGTTGAGAAGATAATTTTGAATTTATTTCTGTGATTCTATTAGCGACGAATGTATGAAATTTATATGAGGGTGAATGAATCCAAGTGAGAGCTACTGTTGAGTCAGAAAAAGCAAAAATTTTGTCTAATTTGCAGCGTTTGCTAAGAGTTTCACGCACTGAGTCAATTAAATTTGCTAAAAGAAGAGATGAGCAAAGCTCGAGGCGAGCGAGTGATGTTTTCTTCAGAGGCGCGACTCTAGATTTTGAAGTGAGTAAATGAACTGATCCAGTAGAATATTCATCTGGGCTGACTCGTATGTATACGGCAGCTCCGTAGCATTTTTCACTAGCGTCAGAGAAACCTATAAGCGTGATATATGAGTTGGCAGTCATGCCTATGTGACGTGGAATTTTAACTTGTTCCAAACATGATAGTTCTCTACAAAATTGATCAAATTGTTTAGCTATTGAGCTGGGTACTGGAGTGTCCCAGTCAAGGTTTAATTTCCAGCATTCCTGAACGAGAAGTTTCATAAAAGCGGTAACAGGACCTATCAGACCTATAGGGTCAAATAGTCGTGCGGTAATTGAGAGAATTAACCGTTTAGTGTATTCGCAAGGGTTATCCTTAGCGTTGATTTTAAATGTAAAAGTGTCTGATTTAGGATGCCATTGCATTCCTACAATCTTAGTAACATCATGAGAATCCATATCAAAATTAATCGCGTTTGCGTTTTTATGTGAGCAAGGAATTTTATCCATGAGTCTAGTGTCATTGGAGATCCATTTTGTTAAGTTGAAACCACCTGAATTAAACATTTTAATCATTTCATGATAAGTTGCTATATCAAGACCATCAATTGAGTTTACATAATCATCCATGTACATGTGGTTGGTAGCTTCATTAGCTGCGAACGGATACCTGTCATTGCTATCTTGAGCTAATTGTAGCACTACTCTCATGGCGAGGTAGGGCGAGCTTGAAACTCCGAATGAGACTACATTAAAACAATATGTGTCAATTTGTTGATTAACATCAAATCTAAAGAGAATACGTTGAAATGCGTGATGTTCAGGAGTAAGTTTTACTTGAAAATAATGTTTTTCAATATCTGCCGTCAGTGCAACTGAGAATAAGCGTAAATGAATCAAGAGTTCAAAAATGTTATTTTGTAAGTTAGGTCCTATATACAATAGGTCATTGAGTGATTTTCCTGATGTAGTTTTACTTGAAGCGTTGAGTACAATGCGTGTTTTTGAAGTTTGTTTATCTGGGCGATAAACAGCTCGGTGAGGTATATAATAACAATTGATATCGCGAGACGGATTTTCTTCTTTTGAAAGATAACCTTTGTCTATGTAAGACTGAATGGTTGCGTTATAATCTTCACGCAGTGCGGGATTGGAATCTAATTTCTTTTCCAACTGGAGTAAGCGGCGTTTGGCGATCGAGTATGAGTCACCGAGTTCAGCGGGATCATTTTTAAAAGGTAAATGTACTATAAAGCGTCCTGTATCATCACGTTTGTAAGTATCTAAAAAATTGCGTTCGCATGCCTCATCGTCTGGGCTAATGTGAGTTTTGTTGGGTACGTCTTCTAAAGACCAAAAGCGTTCCGTTAATTGTTCGAGTGATGGTGAATCTACATTACACAAAAAGGTTTTATCAGCAGTGTGAGTGTGGTGGTAAGAGCGACGAGTGTCACAATCAGCCTTACCCATGAGAATGTATCCTAAAGTGCTTTGAATTGCGACAACTGAAGAGTTTGGTGAGATCACTTTATCACAGCCGATTAAAAATGGGAATAACTCATTTCCAATTAAGCAGTCAATTGGACCAGGAGTATGGTAACTATCGTCAGCCATGGGTAGTGTACCTAAATGTTTCAATTGAGAAAGATCAATGTAAGTGTTAGGTAAGTGATCGGTAATGGTGTCTATTACCCTAGCGTTAATAGTATATGAACAGCGAGGATCAAAGCGAGAGTGAATTTTAAAGGTTACAAAACCTAAAGATGTACTTTCAGTCTGACCTATACCTTTGACAACTGAAGGTGCAAATTTAATTTTCAAATTTAAGCGTTGGCAACATTCTTTACTTATAAAATTAGTCATTGATCCTGAGTCTAAAAATAAACGTACAAAGTGTTGCATATTGTCGTTGTATACATACACAGATGCGGTAGGTAACAGCACAGTTGTGTCCTTCGTGTAATTTTGTGTGGAAGTTGTAACAGAAAGCGCTAAATCTTTTGATGTTTGAGGAGTATTTTGTGTTTGAGTAAATGTACCAGGCACAGTTTGTGCGGGGCACGCGGGGGGCTGCATTGCAGGCTCGTAGTGCAAGCAAGCAGTCTTGTTAGTTTGAGTTTGCGACCGAGGCGGCACGCTATTTGAGTTTGTATCCCTATGGCTCAGTGAGTAAGAGGTGGAATGGGACCTAGAAGTACCAGGTTCGTTCCTAGGTTGAGTAAAAGCGTTACAAAGAGCGGTGTGGTGCTCGGAGTTGAAGCAATTTTTACACTTTCCCTGACTTAGGCATCGGGAAATGTTATGAAAGCCTAAGCACCGGTGACAAAAACCATGTCTGTTTACTAATTCAAGTTTATTTTTAGCGTTTTGATTCATAAAATATTCACACTTGTATAACGGGTGAGAATTCTGTGATTTGCATATTTTACAAAAGTATTGATTATATTTTTGATGGTGTGAATTATAATTATGGTTGTCCGAGGTAGTGGCAAATGAGTGAGTACTAGGCTTAGGTTTATGTGAAACAGATTTCTTATTAGAGTTTTGAATATTAGTTTGAGAGAGTGTGGACGGGGTCCTTAATGTGAGAATCTTTAATTGTTCCTTCAAAAATTTATTTAAATCTGCAAAAGTAGGTATTTTAATATGTTTGTGAGTTTGTTCAAACAAAGACACAGTGTCCTTATTTAATTTTGAAATAGCAATGTGAGTTATAATGAAATCTGCTAAATTTTCAATATTCAAACGTTTGAGAGCGGCTTCCGCAGAACAAAATTGGTCAATAAAAGTTTCCAAAGGTAGGTTTTGTTTACATTGTAATAGTGTATCTATATATTGAGCTGCTTGTACCCTTGTATCTTGATATTTTTCCAAAAGGGCATTCCATATGATGAGGTAGTTATCCGCAGTAGGAGGGATACCTGAGCAGACTAATAGCGCTTTTCCAGTAAGGGAACCAACCAAATATTGAACCTTTTGTACATCAGAGAGTTGAATATTTGAGTGTATCAAACTATTAAAGTTTTCAAAGAATACAGGCCACATAGATGGTGTGCCATCAAACTTTTTTAATTCAAGATGAGGTAATTTTTTATTTAATAAATTATATTGTTTTTCTGATTCTTGTGAGGGAGATTTTTCTTTAATACTACTCAAAGTTTGTTGTACTTGACAATATAATGTGTCAAACGCGTTAAGACCAGCGTAGTTAGGCCTAGTTTTTGGGTCACTTTCCAAATATGCAGTAATTAAAGAATCTAATGTTGACATAAAGTCATGACGGGTTTTTTCTATAGATTGAACACGGGTTAAAAACTGAATCTTGTTCATAGGATCACCGACCTGAAGGCTTAAATCGTATACTTGTTGGATAATTTCGAATAAACTATCCTTTTTTGCTTCTAATCTTAATATGTTGGGGTTAATTGGAGTTTCAGTTTCGATTTCCCGATATTTAGACATTTTGAACGAAAATAAGCTGTAAATATGTAAAAATAAGGGTGAATGTTGCGTGTGAATAAATTATAGATTTATCGATCTATTTCAAACTAATTCGAAATAAATATTTACAAAATAAGGTTAAAAGTATACAATTATAATATTATATATAATGTTTAATGCGTGAGAGTATGTATTTGTAGCGTATTTCCAAAGATGAAATGTGATAAAGAGGTTAGTTATTATGCCGGTATGCAACGTGTTATTTCAATATGGCGATTTTTTGTTAGAGTAATGCGAGTTGAAATTGTGTTTTTTGATGCGGAAAAGGTATGCGGAATGCGATTTGCGGATCCGGTTCGAAGGACCAGACTTGTAGGGTTATTTAGGTACTCACGTAGGTTGTAAGGTCACTGGTTCACTGATATTTTGCTTCCTACAATGTTTTAACTTTCTTCATATTATAAACACAGAGCTTATTAATTTGCGATGCTTTGCACTGCCGGCCGGCGAATATTTCACATTTCACTTTGTTATTGTTTAATTATTCAGCGTTTTTCTTCTCAAGTTCACAGGGAGTTTTTAAAAAGAGTGGATTAGGAAAAATTTTGACAGGAAGTGTTGGTGAATGTCACAGAGTAAACTATAGAATATATAATCATAGAGTAAATAAATCAGGGATAGTTAATACAGATAATAAACGGCGTGTACAGCTAGAAGAGGATGCACGCTGATGAAATAGACAGTATAAAACCACGGACAATTCGGTGAGTTTTAACCATAGATACCCTCGTAGTTTTAGTTTTAAGTTTCCGTAAGTAATTATCACCATTGCCTGTTCCTAAATTGACGTTCAAAAAGTGTACAGTGTACCAATAAAGTTTATTTGATTTGATTTGATAACCTATCTTAAGGTTAATTTGCATCAGCTTTCTTCATTCAACGCTGTGTTTTAGAAAAACACATAATATAAGTAAAATCTGGCACAAAGGCAATATTGGTTTTAATTTAATTTTTTGAGAATGTATATACACACATCAACACTGTCTAGGGATATTCTGATTTTCTCAATTTATTCAAAATTGGTTATAACTAACATACAATATGTATATATTTTTGTAAAGCCTATTTATCAGACTATCTTTTAGAATAAAACAGAATTAGTTTTTTTGTGTAAATAATTTTTTATTGAAATAAAGACAAAAAGTGAAATGATGGTAAACTAAAGGATAGATGTCTTTTTAAGAAAAAATATAATTTTAGCAAAATTATCAGGTTTTTTGCAGTTACGTGAAAAATTATTTAAAATTAGTAGTCAGTAAACCACCCATGGACGTTAACCACGGTCCTACAACGGCTTTTCATGCTTTGAATCAAGTTATCAAAGTCTTGCTGTGGGATATTGTCCCAGGTCCTGCTAAGATGCAAAAAAAGTTGCTTTGCAGTCGCAATGTTCGGAGGAAAACTCCTCAAAGCCCTTCTTTGGAGCATGTCCCATGCGTGCTCTATGGGGTTTAGGTCTGGTGATTCAGCGGGCCAGTCTAAGATCGACACATCGTGCTCTTGTAGCCAGCTGGTCACCACTCGCGCAGTGTGCGAACGGGCTTTGTCGTGCATGAGCGTGAAAACTTGGTCCATTTGCAGTCGATGGGGATAGATTATTGGTGCTAGCACCTGATTACGGTATTTTTCAGAAGTCATGGTGTTTCTGATCCAAACGAGATCTGTTCTTCCATCGATACGAATTCCCGCCCAAACCATAATTGTTTTGCCGTGGTATGGCTGGACTTCCTGACGGTGTCGCAGACGGTTGTCACGACCAGGAGCTCGCCATACACGTACTCTTCGTAAATCAGGATGAAATCCGAATCGGGACTCATCGGTAAACAGCACTACAGACCACTAGTTATCTTCCTAGAGCAAATGTTCGCGAGCCCACTGTAATCTTCGTCCACGATTTCCTCTGCGTAGTGCTGGAGTACGAAGCGGCCTGCGAGCATGAAGGTTAGCCTCGTGCAGTCTTCTCTTCACAGTTTCGTCACTGACAAGCAAATGGTGGTCTGACTGGAGCCTTTAAACCAACTGCATGGCTGTAGCATTTGGTTATCTTCTCGCGGTCATTTGCGAAAATCGGTCCTGTCTTCGGGCGGTTATGCGCTTCTCGCCTGGGTGCCGTTCAGCCACTTTACCAGTGGTGCAATAACGTGACCACAAGCTTGATATCACGTTTTTTCTTGTTTCAATCGCCTCGGCAATACTTCGTTGAGGAGCCCCAGTTTGGAGCGTACCTACTGCCCTTAACATTTCGTCTCTTGTTAAATGGCGCCTCTGCATGATGCATACAGTTGCATAAATTAGAAATTAACCAATAATTTTCATTGAAACTTTCATTTGATACAAAAATATACCAAAAACTGGGTTAGGTCAATTGAAACTTTCGAACTTCGCTACAATTATGCCGCACAAATCATTTGTTTTCAATTTATTTTTTCAAATTCAAATTTAGAATCATTTAATATGGTCTACAAAATAAGCTTTCATTAAAATAATTTAAAACCGATTAATATTTTTCGAGTTTCAGAACTTTATACAAAATATCCCTAGACATTGTTGATGTGCATATACAGTGTGTCCGGGATCGAATTAGCGATATTTTAGGGACATATTCTACAACTCATTACCTCTCTGAAAATACCACTTATTAGGGCCTGCCCCCCTCCCCCTCCCAGGGACAGCCATTTCAATTTGGTGTGCGTTTTTGTGGGTATGTGCGCACAAAAAATGTAATAACTCGAAAGTCTGCTGATGCACATGTCTTCAAATGACCTTATTCGATTGGATACAATATTCTCCATCATTAAATACCAAACAATAGAATAAAATATTAAAATAACTCGATCAAAAATGCTTCGGAAAAAAAATATTTTTTCAAAAATATTGAAAACTACAAGTTTTTGCTGCATTTTGCAAAAACGAGGTCATTAAGACCACATTATTAAGTATTAAATCGACAGCTTTTGAGATAAGCAACAAAACGACATAAAAAATTTGACTGTAAGTTACTTACTTCTGGAGATATTGGTAATTGTAAGTACTTCGTCCCCAAGCATGAATTACGAGTATTGAACCCAAATTTAAGATTCATCATTTTTTTACTGCAAATAAGGTAAAAAAATCTTAACTTTATAATTTAATTTTTGTTAGTTATAAACTCAATAACTCAATAACTCTAAAGATATCCTAAAAACTAGGTTATTTCCGCCACAAACCGAAATTACTGTTAGCTAGTTGCTTCATGTTGGGAGGATCGTTGGATCATGTCCAAATACAACTTATTTTATCTGCAACGGACAAGATCGTCTCCAATAATTCTTTTCTGGTATTTGGTACCATATAAAAGACCTTCTGCT
Source organism: Melanargia galathea (assembly GCA_920104075.1). Classification (NCBI taxonomy): domain Eukaryota; kingdom Metazoa; phylum Arthropoda; class Insecta; order Lepidoptera; family Nymphalidae; genus Melanargia; species Melanargia galathea. The sequence continues at coordinate 14,200,790 of OV049877.1, forward strand.
TCATAGGTCCTCATAAAAAGAAGTCCAAAGGTGTAAGGTCTGGAGAATGAGGTGGCCATTCCATTGAATTGCTGCCACGTCCGATCCAAGGCGAATAGTTGACATCTAAATGCTCTCTTATGGCTATAATAATACCGAGTAGGCATGTCTTTAAACTTAGCAAACATCACAAACCTGAATCACAAACAAAAATGAGTAATAACTTAAGTAGCGATCATAACGCCTCCTCGCCAGGAACAACAAAATAAAATTTCAGATATTTCAATTTTTTATACGAATTTTTAATCAGTTGAAGTAGGGGTCCGATCCTTAGTTTTAACCTCATTCGCTGACTAATCAAAAACAATATTATTATTACCTGATCGCCCGAGGTATGCGATGGAAACCCACATTCGAATAACATAAGAACTAACGCGCTTGCGGTTAAGTTATGTTTAAACAATAATATCTCCAAAAGTAAATAACTTACAGTAAAAAAATTTTTGTCGTTTTGTTGCTTATCTCAAAAACTGTCGATTTAATACTTAACAATGTAATCTTAACGACCTCGTTTTTGCAAAATGCAGCAAAAACTTGTAGTTTTCAATATTTTTGAAGAAATAATTTTTTTCCGAAGCATTTTTGGTTGAGTTATTTTAACATTTTATTCTATTGTTTGGTATTTAGTGATGGAGAATATTGTATCCAATCGAATAAGGTCATTTGAAGACCTGTGCATCAGCAGACTTTCGAGTTATTACATTTTTTGTGCGCACATACCCACAAAAACGCACACCAAATTGAAATGGCTGTCCCTGGGAGGGGGAGGGGGGCAGGCCCTAATAAGTGGTATTTTCAGAGAGGTAATGAGTTGTAGAATATGTCCCTAAAATATCGCTAATTCGATCCCGGACACACTGTATATATTTGTATTTTTATACTTGGGTTTTCACCTCAATAAAGAAAAATTTATTATTATTATTATTATTATTAATATAAATTTAAAGGTCATCATCATCATCATCATCATGATCAACCCATTACCGGCTCACTACAGAGCACGGGTCTCCTCTCAGAGTGAGAAGGGTTTTAGCCATAGTCTACCACGCTGGCCAAGCGGATTGGCAGACTTCACACACCTTTGAGAACGTTATGGAGAACTCTCAGGCGTGCAGGTTTCCTCACGATGTTTTCCTTCACCGTTAAAGCAAGTGATATTTAAATACTTAAAACGCACATAACTCCGAAAAGTTAGAGGTGCGTGCCCGGGATCGAACCCACGACCTCCGATTAGAAGTCGGTCCTCCTAACCACTAGGCTATCACAGCTTGGTTTTTTATTTAAAGGTTAATTTAAAGGTCGCTATTGACAATTTGTGGAATTTTCGAGAAACAGGCTTTAATGAATGTACTTGGCAAAAGCGTACAAATTCATAGAAAAGAGCAGTTGTGAGATTCCCACGACTTTTAAAGAGAAAAGGATTCGCATAAAAAAGAAAATGTTTAATAGTGAAACTGAAGATGAACCTTTTGATTCCGCTGAAAGTAGATTCAGAATTGATTTTTTTATTACAAATAATGTTGAATTAAAAAAATGTATTAAAAACTACTTACAGTATGAAGCAGGACCGACTGTCTGCTTTATCAATACTTTCCATCGAAGCAGAGCTAGCTGAGAAATTAATTACATCTTTACTACAGGACGTCAGTGAAGCAAAAAGCCGAAGAACATTACTTTTGTAAAAAAAATTAAATCACGCAAGTTACATAATACGAGTGAAACCCTTTCAAATCTATATGCTTTTCAATATTCTCCCACAGTGTGTTTATATTTTTTCACTATCATGTGTAGGTATATTGTGTCAAAGCATTTTTCGTAGTATAGATCTATTGGGTAGGTATATCTGAAACCCTTTCAAATCTATATGCTTTTCAATATTCTCCCACAGTGTGTTTATATTTTTTCACTATCATGTGTAGGTATATTGTGTCAAAGCATTTTTCGTAGTATAGATCTATTGGGTAGGTATATCTTGGGAACGAAAGAAAAGGGGCCTCGCTGATGCGAATTCGCCCACGTCTATATTAATCCACGCTACGCCTCTGTCTCGTTGTAAAAATATCGTATTATTATTATCGTATAGTATTATTTTGTAACAGTACCGCACGCAAACCATGAGAGCAAGTGTCAGTATGTAACTCTGTTTCATACGTTGTATAAATACGCCTATATGCGGACGTACCTTAAGAACATTCTTTAGCTTTCGACTGTTCTTCTGCCCATTCCCATCTCGTATTTGCTTTGGTAAGGTTAGTGAGAGGTTTAACTATCGAAGTGAAATCAGCGATATAGCGCTTAAAAAAACTGGCTAAGTTTTAAATCGTTTTACTGCCTCATTGTTTTTCTTCCCAGAATGTACGCCTTTGGCGGAAATTGCAGAGCCCACATACTCTAGGGTTTTTTTTTTAATGGCACTTTAACGTCATATTGACCTGTCCAATCAATTCTAGTCGTTCCATACCTTCCTCTACGGATCTTGAAGCTATGATGATATCATCCATGGATATCATTACACCAGGAATATTTTTTCGTCATTGTTAAGTCTTTGAAATACTGCGGGCGAGTTCGTTACCCGAACGGCATTCGATTGTATACGAAATGTCCGTCCGGAGTAACAAACGCGGTTAAATATTTTGAATCTTCCGTAACAGGTGCCGTATGATACCCAGATGTCAGATCCAATGTCGTGAAATATATCTAACCAGACAAACTGTCGATCAGTTGCATCGGGTGCTTGTCTCTCACGGTTTTCCGGTTTCCGGCATTAAGTTGCCTACTTTAGGAACAGGCGACCCTGTGTGTATGTGTGAGTATTTATTATTATTATTATTTCAAGTCGAATGCGTGCTGGGGGAACCTGGGATGAAGTCTCTATAGTACATGAAATATTGTTTTCAAACATCATTAATTTGATTTTATGTTGCCTGTCGTGTTCCGGGCAATCTTTAAATGTGGCTAAGTGCTTGCATGTACACAGAATATAATTCATCTCGTCCTGACAGTTGTCACTGTCACAGTATGCTCTTTGCCACACCTAAAGCATCTGGGCTTGAATCTACATTGTGTTTACATCAGACTTTGATTCTTCAATTGCAGTTTCAACAATAAGAACATCCGCATCATCTCTGGCTTGTTTAGTAGTAATATTTGCAGCTTGTAATTTTTCAATTAACATATTAATGAGCATATCTTTGTTTTTCTTGAGTAACTGGTACAACCATTTTAGGAAACGGTTATCAGTATTATTGAATAGATATAGATTTAATGCATAAAGAAAATATAATATAATAGTTAATAAAAATTGACAAATACACTCAGTGGCACGGAATCTTGGCCACTTACGAATTTTGTAATAATTTGTGTTTTTATAATTTTATTGTATAACTAGCTTTTGCCCGCGGCTTCGCCCGCGTGAATTTCGGTTTTTCACAAATCCTGAGGGATAAGTAGATTTCTGGTTCCCGTTCCCGCTCCCTTTTCCAACCTTTATACTTACTTAGGGCATTTTTTATCTCCATTCAAAACAGCCAAATCTGTTCAGTAGTTTTGACTGGCCCGTTCGCGGTTAGCAGTGAGCCTGCCTTCGACATACCTACATACGACTAAAACAAACTAAAGAAATAAAAAACATCATAACCCCTTATAAAAACAAAATCTCCGATTCAAAATAAAAATTACGAAAACGCACGCAACAAACGCAGGACACATCCGCACGCATTAGCTCCCTCGTTCGAAATCTCCCCCAGAGTAAACATGTTCCTTGTTCGAAATGGAGATTGGATTGGAGCGTGCACCCTCTTCACCGCACCCGCCCGCCGCGCGGCGGCGTACCGCGGTACCGCGTACGGCAGGCGCAGGGCGTAGGGGCGCGCGGCGCGGGGCGTGCAGCGCGAGCGTCGGCCGCAGCGCGTAGCGAAAATACCTATCAGGGCATTTTTTAACATAGGTACTTACCGATTTCAACACAACTCCTTTTTTGAAAGTCGGTGAAAAAAGTAGCCTATGTTACTCCTTCGTTAATCCTCTACTTGTCTGTGAAAGTCCCGTCAAAATCGGTTCAGCCGTTCCGAAGATTAGCCCGTTCAAACAGACAGACAGACAGACAAAAATTTTAAAAACGTGATTCGGTTATGGTATCGTTCAAATAACCATATGAGCTTAATATGTGGTAGTTATTTCGAAATTACAGACAGACACTTCAATTTTATTTATTAGTATAGATTTAAGGGTAGGTTATTAAAGATAAACTTTTCTTTATGACTTAAAAAGTTTTTAAAGGTTTTAGACACTTACAACACTTCTCAATATCTTTTTTTTTTGAATTATTCATTAATGAAGAATTTGAACACCAATTTCGATGGAACCAAAAAATTGAAAATCCCTATTTTTTTAAATCCTTCACACATTTCTATAGCAGGTGTTTCCTCCTCTAGCTCTGATGACTGCCAGCATTCGGTCAGACATGCTCTGGATTATGTTTTTGATATCAACTTGCGGCACGGCTTCCCAAGTGGCCAGCGCTGCATTACGGAGCTCATTGAGAGTTCATAGTGGATTAGAAGCAGACGATATCTTTCTTTTAAGCATATCCCAGTTATGCTCTAGTGGGTTTAAGTCTGGGATACGAGCTGGCCACAGCAAAGTCCAAATGCCAGGCTCTTGAAGATACTCCTGCACACTTTTAGCGTCGTCGGGACGTGCGTTATCGTGCATTAAAAAAAATCTTCGTACCCTATAAACCCTAAATTAGGCATAACGTGGTCCTGGAGGATCTCTCCAATATACCGTGTGACATTTAGCCGATTATCAACGACCACTAACTCCGTACGAGCATCGAAACTCACTCCTGCCCAAACCATTTTGGAGCAACCTGAAAACTCAGTGTTTACGTAATGGTAATGGGTAGATACCTCTCTTCTCTTCTTCTTCACACCCTTTCACGACCACCTGGAGTTTGTAAAGTGATTCAGCACTCATCAATAAAGAGAAATTATGTCCATTGCTCATGTGTCCAATTCGCTTGCTCTCGGACGAATCGAAAACGAGCTTCTCGATGCTCTCTGAGGAGTTCTGGGCTGCGCATTGATCTACGAGATCTTAAATTCGTTTCCTCCATTCGTATTCTGATCGTGCGCTTGCTTACAGTTATGTCTCTAACATTTTGGAGACGTTATTTAATCTCAACAGCAGTAATAAAGCGGTTTTTCAATATCTCCATGATAATGAACCTGTTGTCTCAAGCCAAAATGCACCTTACGCCTTCATTACCTGGTCTGCGCGTGAAGCTACCAGTCTCCTGACATCGTTTTCAGGCATACTGCATGGATGAACGTGGTACATTTAAAACCATAGCCACTTCCTGTTGAGTCAGTCCTTGGTCAATCAATACAATAGCTTGCGCGACCTGTTCTGTTGTAAATGGCATTCTTTTTTATTCTAAAGGATGTTTAACTACACAGAAACAACCACAATACTTAAAAAATTGGTTAGCTTTAAAATAAACTTTTGAAAACACACAACGTTCAAACTCTGTATTGGTCCCATAAATGACCCGTTTAGCCTGAAACTGCATTAGTGGTTTGAAGGAGCACTTAATCTTAATGAATTACCCATTAGAACAAAAAATAAACATTTTTTTCACAGCCTGCACTTGAACTTTTGAATAGGATTATAAAAAAATAAATTATTACAAAATTCTTAAGTGGCCAAGATTCCGTGCCGCTAAGTGTATTTATAATCATTGATTTATCGATAGTTCATCAACAATATATGGCGCGTTTTCGACCGGAGGCACCGTTTGACCTGAAGTGATGCTGTGACCGCGCGCTCTCCGCCCTCTATCTCGAAAACGGTTCACCGTATGAAATATTTTTTTAAACAAAATTTGTAGAGAATTTTGTATTCTACAATATTGATAATAAATAGCAAAAACCCATAGGAAATGAGATATTTACAAAAAAACGCAAAAACCGATTTTTGTGACCTTTGACCTTGAAATTTAATAGTAGCGTACACCCTACCATATGTAGGTTTTGAGACAACTTTTAGGGTGTCAATATACAAATATTTTTTCAGACTTACAGCTGGGTATCTCGAATTCCGAGGGGAACTTACTGGACTATTTTGAATGTAACTTCCACTAACTGTGTGGGTACCCATGTTGCGGTGCTCTCTGTTCCTACTTTACGGCTCAGGTGTCTTGCTTTCAAAACAGCCTCACAGAAAGTTCTATGGCCTCTGCCAGTTGCGACATAGACATCTCTTTAGGGACTTCTCTAATGAGTCTCATCCGAGTGACAGGAAGTGCGGGTATGGTAGCATTTAATTTATTCTGTTAAGGAATATATTATCCACTTCACTGATTTTGAACTCAGTGGCAATTCGGTTTCTTCCCACCGCTTTTACACCATCTCATATGTATTTATTATTCATTAATTTATTTATTAACAACATAATTATATCCTTTATTACAGGTAAAACGTAATTCGATAGATAAGTAAGTATACAATACGATCACTATTTTTGTTACAGATACTTATTATTATAATATAAACTAATATTTCCATCGAAAACACATTGTGACCTTTGTGAACTCGGCCAGTGAACAAGTGAACACATCTATTTGTTCAGCGACTATGTTGATCGTGCGGGTCGCGCGTGTGAGCGGCGCGCGCCGTAGCATGCAGGTGCGCGCGCGCGGCGGCGCCAGCGGCGGCGGCCTGCGTCTGCGCGACATGCTCTCGTTCGGCGCGCACAACCTTAGCTCCTGCAGAATAGCAGGGTTGTGGAACTTACCCCTTAGCACCTTAAATAAATATGTCGCCGGAGCCAATTCCCTTATAGCCTCCAGTTTGCTGTACCCTCCATGCCCATGACGAACATAGTAGGATACAGCAATGGATATAAAGGAAACACTCCGTACAATTTAAGATACAGAAACCTTACAAAATTTACACACATCAACACTGTCTAGGGATATTCTGATTTTCTCAATTTATTCAAAATTGGTTATAACTAACATACAATATGAATATATTTTTGTAAAGCCTATTTATCAGACTATCTTTTAGAATAAAACAGAATTAGTTTTTTTGTGTAAATAATTTTTTATTGAAATAAAGACAAAAAGTGAAATGATGGTAAACTTAAGGATAGATGTCTTTTTAAGAAAAAATATAATTTTAGCAAAATTATCAGGTTTTTTGCAGTTACGTGAAAAATTATTTAAAATTAGTAGTCAGTAAACCACCCATGGACGTTAACTACGGTCCTACAACGGCTTTTCATGCTTTGATTCAAGTTATCAAAGTCTTGCTGTGGGATATTGTCCCAGGTCCTGCTAAGATGCAAAAAAAGTTGCTTTGCAGTCGCAATGTTCGGAGGAAAACTCCTCAAAGCCCTTCTTTGGAGCATGTCCCATGCGTGCTCTATGGGGTTTAGGTCTGGTGATTCAGCGGGCCAGTCTAAGATCGACACATCGTGCTCTTGTAGCCAGCTGGTCACCACTCGCGCAGTGTGCGAATGGGCTTTGTCGTGCATGAGCGTGAAAACTTGGTCCATTTGCAGTCGATGGGGATAGATTATTGGTGCTAGCACCTGATTACGGTATTTTTCAGAAGTCATGGTGTTTCTGATCCAAACGAGATCTGTTCTTCCATCGATACGAATTCCCGCCCAAACCATAATTGTTTTGCCGTGGTATGGCTGGACTTCCTGACGGTGTCGCAGACGGTTGTCACGACCAGGAGCTCGCCATACACGTACTCTTCGTAAATCAGGATGAAATCCGAATCGGGACTCATCGGTAAACAGCACTACAGACCACTAGTTATCTTCCTAGAGCAAATGTTCGCGAGCCCACTGTAATCTTCGTCCACGATTTCCTCTGCGTAGTGCTGGAGTACGAAGCGGCCTGCGAGCATGAAGGTTAGCCTCGTGCAGTCTTCTCCTCACAGTTTCGTCACTGACAAGCAAATGGTGGTCTGACTGGAGCCTTTAAACCAACTGCATGGCTGTAGCATTTGGTTATCTTCTCGCGGTCATTTGCGAAAATCGGTCCTGTCTTCGGGCGGTTATGCGCTTCTCGCCTGGGTGCCGTTCAGCCACTTCACCAGTGGTGCAATAACGTGACCACAACCTTGATATCACGTTTTTTCTTGTTTCAATCGCCTCGGCAATACTTCGTTGAGGAGCCCCAGTTTGGAGCGTACCTACTGCCCTTAACATTTCGTCTCTTGTTAAATGGCGCCTCTGCATGATGCATACAGTTGCGTAAATTAGAAATTAACCAATAATTTTCATTGAAACTTTCATTTGATACAAAAATATACCAAAAACTGGGTTAGGTCAATTGAAACTTTCGAACTTCGCTACAATTATGCCGCACAAATCATTTGTTTTCAATTTATTTTTTCAAATTCAAATTTAGAATCATTTAATATGGTCTACAAAATAAGCTTTCATTAAAATAATTTAAAACCAATTAATATTTTTCGAGTTTCAGAACTTTATACAAAATATCCCTAGACATTGTTGATGTGCATAATTTGTACCTTTTCTAACATAATTTTATATTTTGCTTCACTCGGTGACCTTTGCTTCACACGGTGAATTGTGTTGTACTCCAAGTGGCTTTTCACGAAGGCTTCATATAAAGCTCGTAATGCCTTGATGTTCATGAACGCATTGGCGTTCATGAACATCAAGGCATTACATTTAATGCTTTATATTACGTCGTAATCTGGGCTTTATATTACGTCAAGCCAATGCTTGACGTAATATAAAGCCCAGATTAACCACTTATACCCTCACAGCATGTTCTCCAGGTTTGTAAGCAAGCGTACCGACGCTTGCTTACAAACCTGGAGAACATGCTGTCTAAACTTCAAGTCGGCGTTGAAGTGGACATACTCGTATAATGTTGGTAATATTATTTTTGGCCAAAAGTAATCCTATTTTGATGGAGCGTAAAGATAATCCTGCAGCTGGGTCGGGTTCAATACGCATTACGTGCACAATAAATGGACCTGCATTATTTAGACCATAAGTGCGGTCCATAATAGACATAAATGGATGAGTAAATATTTTGTACAGAATCCATCGACGATTGGTCTCAGATCTGGATCAGTGTCAGCTCGCTTTTAGGTTGATTCACGAGTTCAACAACACGTGTTTTAGGACGATCCTTTGGTTGGGAAGGAGGAGGGCAAGTCGGATCTGGAGGATCCCCTGGACTGTCCACATCCATTACTTCCTCTCCTCTCAAACAAACACACAAAACTCATCAGATACCAACCACGAAGTCTCAACTAGGAGCAAAAAACCGTCTCGACACAGAGGGTTTTAAAATAAAACCCTCTGGGGTACTCCGGGGACCTCCGTAGGAGGCTCCCCTTGTACGATGGGTGCATAGTCCGGAAGTGTCGCAGGATGTTTCTGCTTTTGAAGAAGGTGCCGCAAAACACGTACAGGCATCCTGCCTTCTTCGGTCACTGTAGTTCCCTGCCGTCCATGACGCACGAGGCCCCCCTCACTTTTTACTGTCTACAACTATATCTTAGGACCACCACTAATACTTGCTATACTGCAAGCAACTGCTTCAGTCAATTCTTCAATAGCTTCATCTGTATCTCCACCAAATGTAACACTATAACCCTCACAAGTGGCACCTAATATTGATGCTACTTGGCAAGTTTCTATTTAATAGAAACTTGGTTCCGTGGTTCTTTTTGGTACTATACTACTAGGTTGGGTACTATGGTCTATGAAAACTAGTCAAACACCAGATGCTGCTGAGTTTTATTTCACTTACCTAACTGTGCTAACCTAGGTATTATATAGTTAACTATGTACAAGTCTAACAATAGGTATTACTAATTTTGTGTATGTACTAATCTAAGCTTAGTGTATTGACTAGAATGATTGGTGTCTCATGCACACCAATCATACGCGTCGTTACGTCACCTCGCTACGTCACATGTGCGTAGTCGAAGAGGGGAGTTAGTCGTGTTCCGACAGCGGAGCAGAGCGGTTGTTCAGTCCGATTGTGCGTATGTCGCGATGCTGGTGAACCGTAAAATACTCCAATAAACAGGACAATACATGTGGCGACGAGGAAAAAAAAAACAAAACTAAAATTCTACGCTAGAGGATAAAGTGTCAAAAGTGGAGAATTGTGATCGTCCTAAAAGAATCACACGGCCCCCTAATTATTTACAACATTATGATACATCTTATTAGTATGTAAACGGTTTAGGTAAATTGCATTTTCTAATTTTAAGAAGAAAGATGTAGCACAAGGGCGTCGCCAGGTAGGGGCAGGGGGGGCAGCTGCCCCCCCCTCCCCCTTTGAGAAAATATAAATATGCTATAGTTTGAAAAGAAAATTCTGATTTTTTTAATATGTTGTTAGGACCACTACCAGTAGTCTCCAATTTTGCAGTTTCGGAAGACATGTGCTAACTTTGCAGCACTTGAAAAATATGACTGGCCTATTTACACTTTTCGCATACTATAATATCACCAGCTTGCCCCCCCCTTGGCCAGCGGCTGGCGACGCCCTTGATGTAGCATGTTATTTAATCTATGTTATTGGTCTATGATTAGGTTTTCTGTGTCTATGACTGTACCATTATGTAAAATTATAAAAACATTGGTTAAAGAATCCTGGAGAAATGTCTGGAATACATAACTAATTGTCGTGTTAAAAAAAGTACAATTTCAGTAGAAAGTGGTTTATTGTTTTTGATACAATAGGTATGGGCGGTCACGCATAGGGTTTAAGAATAAGGAAGTATGGAAGCGGAACCCACAGACAATGTCTGTGCTTCCGCTTACGATCTTTAAACGATACACAGAAAGGCGTCTCAACTGTGCAGCTGCGACGCTGAATTACTTGCAAAATCCAGAAAATTATTTACTTCAACAAAATGATGAAGACTTATCAGTATTTCCTCACCCAAGCAGTGATGAAATGTGCAACGGAATAGTATCATTGATAAGCCGCACTAAAACCTCAACAACCAATCTATAATACATATAATAAAACTGTAACAGATCCAATTCTGTACATTGAAGATATTTTGAAAATTTATTTTGGAGGGCACTCTATAATCGATACTGATCTGTCGTCTGTCTATCTTGGCCGCGCATCACGCCGAAACTTCTGAATGGATTCGAATGAAACTTGGTACGATTTGAGTTTATACTCCGAGGTAGGACATAAGATACTTTTTATCCCGAAATTCAGCACTGTTCCGTTGGGAGAGGGGATGAAAGTTAAAACGTGTATTTAGCTGTAATTCATTAACGCGTTGTTCGATTGCACTCATTCTTTTTTTGTTAGAAAGGTAATACTTTATATATTATCCCATAAATATTTCAAGGTCATATGTTTTTTAGTTCAGAAATGACAGACATTACAACCTTCAGTATTGAGTTCAAATAACTTGGGATCCGGATCTTTGAACGTAAGAATTATTTTAAACTGGTGTGCTTTTAAAGGAGAATGATCACCCCTGACCCAAACATTTACACAAAATGTAATTTATTAAAAATTATCTTACGAATATATGACAATTTGAAAATTAATAATTATTAATGCTACACTTCACGATAAAAAAATGTAATAAAAAAGGAATTAAACCGTCTTTTTAACTTCCCGTTTAAGTCTGACCGCCATTTGCATTACATTCTACGCATAGGTACATGCCCAAATAAAAAGAGGTTTGTTATTTTTTTAAAAATAATTTCATTTAAAATAGAACGGATATTAATTATTTAAATACATTATTTTATTTGTTATTTGTTGTAAATCGTACAATATATGCTTAAAGTAAATAAGTAATAATTAATATTATTATTTTTTTATAATATTGTTTTAACTTCGTTGCGTTTTGTGCAATGGAATATAATATAACTACAACCTTTTTGATTATGTGTAAAGAAACTTATTTCAAGATGTCAATATGACATGTCATTGTTTTAGTTGTGTGTGACGCTAGTGACGTCTACTCTATTTACATTTTGAATGTTTATTGTAGCACACCGGAGACCAATATTAATTTGGTATATTGTGTTTGTATTGGATATCGTTGGACAGGTATGTTAAGTATAGTGCGCGCCAAACAATTAATAGTTCAAATCGGCAGGAAAGATACACGGCTTTCCTTACTACTTTAACAATTATAAACTACACATAACCTAGAATCATTTTCAAACTTAAACTTAGATTTATTTAAAACTACAAGTCCTAGAGGTATTAAAATGGTGTGTTTGGTTATCAGGTATAAATCTGCAATAAATGCTGCATACAACACGTTTGTAAACGACTGGGTTACACGCCCATAGATTTTTGGGCATTCTCCTTTATGTTTGTCGGTCTGTCTATTTGTTCCAGCTAATCTCCGAAACGGCTGGATCGATTTTAATGGAACTTCTAATGGCAGATAGGTGATGTTATAAGGAGTAACTTAGGCTACCTACATTTAGTTTAGGTACATAAAAGAATTATGGGATCCGATCCAATCCTATATAAAAATCTATATCCACGCGGACGAAGAATTCGCGGGGATCAGCTAGTATACCAATATAACCAAATATGCAGGTAATCGTGGAGTAATAAAATAATGATTGTTAAAAATGTGATAAATAAGTATGTGTATTGAATAAAAGTGTGTTATTATAATTAAATATCTTTCACTAAAATCAGACTGCAATATAAAAATAATAGGTTATGGAGCTAGACTGCGCTTCGCATTTACCACAACTAAACGGGCAAGTCTAATTACTCGAACTGGAAATTTCGATTGAAATTATTACTAGAAGAAAAGGGAGTGTCATATGTTTTAAATGAATAAAAAAGTGATGAAAATTATAAGAAAGATGACGCCCGAGCGCAATCGATCATTGCGCAATGTATTGCCAAAAAGTATATTTCTATCATCAAAAAAGTCGACAGTGCACGTTCTGTGTTGAGTCATTTAGATCAATTCTTCGAAAGAAAGTCCGTATTCAGCAAATTAAACTTGAGGAAAAAGTTGTTAACGTTAAAATTTTGTCCAAAGGATGGTAACCTACTGGATCATTTCCTCGCACTTGTATAATATATAATAAAATAAGTTCAATAGAAAACATGTGTACAATGGATGAGAGTGAAAAAGTTTGTCACTTATTAATTGGGATGTCGTCAGAATACGAAGGTGTAATAACTGCACTAGAAACTGAGTTGCGACAAAAAATTAACCACAGATTTTGTAAAAGCTCGTTTATTGTTTATTTTAAAAACTGAAGAAAATAAGAATGAAGACAAGAAAGAGAATAGAGACACAGATAATGCAGTTGATTTTAGTGCTCAAAACTGTTTGAAATGTGGAAAGAGAGGACACAAACAATTGCAATGTTATTCGGACAAAGGAAATTATCGTGGTCATTGAGGTACTATATGTACGTCGTCAGTACGTCAGTCAGTACGTCAGTCAGTACGTCAGTACAATATAATTCAATGATTGTGGTAGAAATTATAGAGGCAGAGGAACTAATTACAGAGGTAAGAGAAATAAACTAATAATTATCATGGAAGTTACCAAAAAGCAAATATAAGTGAAATACAGGAAAATAATTTACAAAATCTTATGTTATAATCTGTGTGTTATAATCTGTGATTAGGATGACAGCTGCCACTTGGAAATGTCATGATACTCTATGAGTCTATGTTTTTGTTGGACGGATGACAAATAAGAAATTACTATTGAAATTTAGATCGAGTTAAAAACGTAGAAAAAACATTTTTGGACATTGTAAGTAACTTTGAGGAAAATTACATATTTATTTTAAAAAGTGCTGAGGATATATAAAAGGAAATTGCGCGATATGTTTAATAAGCGGAAACTTCCAACCGAGAGTATGACACAATATTTCTATAGTAAATTGGCAATGTTAAATCGGCTTGAGATACATGGGATATGAGATATGGATTCAAACTCACGGTTACAAGAATTACCTACGGCACTATTAGGGCTAAGAGCCGCCGTCAGGGTTGACACAAATGTTAGCAGTGCGGAAATGGTATACGGCACTAGCATTAGATTACCAGGAGATTTTTACGAAACTAGTAAAGATAATACATTAGATGGTGAAAGTTACGTTAGTAAGTTAAAAGTAATTATTAAAAATTTGAAACCCGTTAGTCGAGAGAATAAAGATTCGCGAAATTTATTTAAGGTAAGGTATTCGTTAGGAGCGATTTAGTACGAAAACCACTCCAACCTCCTTATGATGGCCCATACAAGGTCATAAGTAGGCGGGAGAAGGTATTTAAAATTCAGTTGCCACAGCGACAAGTATACATTTCAATAGATCGGTTAAAACCAGCTTATGTCTTAGAGGAAAATACTCCAGTCAGTAGTAATTCAGTTTTTTCAGAACCCATTCTTAAAAAGAAAATTACAGTGAGTGACAGCCCTATCGTGTTACCCTTGCAACAGAAGATAACGCGTAGCGGCAGAATCAGCAAAATGCCAGTGCGATACAATTAATTTCGTGTTGTATGCAGAAATTTTATTTTTTTGTACTCAATTATATTTATGCTTACTTAACCTACTTTACACAAAATTAACGCAAAATTTACTTTATTTTTTCAATTTAGGTAACTAACTCTTTCATATTTAAGTAAGGAGACTAGTATAATTTCATTCGATTAGATACAGTAGGCGAGTCATCAACAACTAATATACTTAAATACATTTTTTTATTTTTCTTTTTTCTTAAAAATTTATTGTTTGGTACATCAACTTATGATGGGGAACCAACAAAATAAAGAGAAAGTTGTAGTAGCTCAAACTACAACAAACGAGAATATTGCTAACAGCACTTACAAGGAATTTGAGGTACTTCTGATAGCTATAGTGGTTTTATTGCGCTGTAGTGTGTTATGTGTTCGCCATGCACTGTCGAAGAAATTTTAAACGGTGGGTCGGCAAACAGTTTGACGTGAAAATGACCCAAGTCGGTTCCATCCCGGTTATTAAGATTGAAGCACCGGATAGACAGGCAACTGTCCCACCACAACAGGCGACGCCTAAAGTTATTTATAGCTAAAAGTATATTAGGTAATAATAAAAACATCTAGATACATTGTTAATATTTATATTTTCGTTTCAATATAATTTTGTAATTTACATCATTTTTTTAAATCTTATTACATATATTCTTATACTTCTTGTACCTTTTATAAGTATGCAAATTGTATTCGAGCAACGCTTGCAACTAAGTAGGTATCATATTATTGTTATTGTATAAGTACACCGTGTCATCAGCAATTCTGTTGTAACTTGTAACTAGAGATAAGAATAACAACGCATGTAACAAATGTATACTCACTGTGTAGAAATAATTAATATTGATTGTACTAAACTGTTTTTGATGCAACTTTTGTCAAAAAATTTTGTTAGGGGGAAGATTATGGATACATGATGCCTTGCATCAGCATTATTAGATATACGCAACTACCTAGTATTATTGCATCAGCCTTATTACATACATTATGTACCAAGTTATGATTTTATGTATTGTCACCTGCGTGCGACAGTCGTCAACGCCATCTCATTGTGAACACACATATTATAGACTCTACCATGTGAAAGTGACTTTTATTTGAGACGACTCATTCCTCAGTTGTGGACTTGAAGATATCAAGGGCCACAACAGAGGTAAATAACATCTATTTTAAGAAAGCTTTTGCGAATGATGTCCCTGCTACTGCTTATTTTGATTCTGGAGCAAAAGTTAACTTAATGAGTCTTGAATTTTATAAAAAACTCAACATGCCAATGAATAATTGTGAAGTAGCTATAGGGGGGCTTGGTGGGCACCCCATTCCAGCAAAAGGTACCATCAACGCGATGATTAAGGTAGAGGACAATTCTTTTAATACTAATTTCATCATCACCGATTGTCCTATGGGCATGATGGATATTATATTAGGACAACCAGTTATAAATGACCCCGATTATGTTTTTATGATCTCTAGAACCATTGCTCACGTTACATATTGACCATCTTGGACCATTCTGTAAAAGTTTTAAGGGCATGTCATACTTATTTGTAGTGGTAGACTCATACACAAAATTTATATGGGCAAAACCAACGCGCACGACCAAGTCTGTGGAAGTAGAACAGAAGCTGGAAGAGATATTCAGTTCTTTTAGTTATCCCAAACGGATAATCTCAGACAGTGGTGCAGCGTTTAAAAGCAAGAGGTTCAAACAGTTCTGCATGTCGAACGAAATAAAGCACGTGATTAATTCGGTAGCTTCACCTCGTTCCAATGGACAGGTGGAGCGATACAACAGAACTTTACTTGAAGCTGTTAATAAAAGCACCACTGATGAACGGGACTGGGACAAGTGTATTAACAAAGTAACGTGGGGTATCAACAACACCATAAATTCTACAACAGGATTTCCACCTTACCGATTAATGTTTCAAGGTAGCCGTTCTTTAACGCAAGGAATGTCGTCCAACACATATGACGACGCAGCCACAGCATCTCATAATAAAGAAAAAGCTTCACAAAATATGGCTAAAACATCTCTATCAATGAAGAAAAGATTTGATGAGAAAAGAAAGAAACCTACGAAATATAAATTGGGAGATTTAGTACTGTGGAAGGGTGCACAAAGCAAAAACAAAGATGCTGTGCGCAAACTTAAGGATACATATAGCGGTCCTTATAAGGTTAAAAAGGTACTGGACAATGACAGATACATAATTACATCAATAAAAGGTATTAAAGGATATAAGAAATATAAATAAAAAAAAAAAAAAAATCATTTTATTTCAGGTCGGTGTGACCCATATAAAATAAAGTACAGAATAAAAATTTGCACAAAATAATATAAACATTAAAAATTAAAATTAAAAATGAATAATCATTTTAAGTTTGGGGTCTGGTGTACCCTTAGCCAGTGTTTATAAAACACGTTGTCAGGAGATACCTGAGCGACGACTTTGATCAGATTATTATTAGAATTGCGGACGGTTTCCCAGAAACCCGCAATTCTATTTCGGATAATGGCGAAGTAGTCCGGGACACCAGCATCAGCAAACATGCTCGACGCGCTACAATACCTTGGCATTTTTAATAAAATACGAAGTGCATTGTTATACTGTACCCTGAGGATGTTAAAGGATCTTTTAGTGTATTTGATCCACAATTGTGACGTATAAAAACTCATGCAGTAAGCTTTAAACAGTGTAACTTTAACATCCTCAGAGCACCGAGCAAATCGGCGAGCGAGCATGTTGCACCGTATTGCCAGTGACCTTCGCTCCCGTTCTATATCAAAATCGTCGCTCAGGGATCCCGTCAACATGTGTCCAAGATACTTGAACCGCTGCACAACCCGAACTGGTGATCCGTCTAACCAAACTGGTGGAATCCTCTCCGGACCCTTGCCAGCTCTAAAGATTAATATTTCTGATTTGCGTACATTATATTTTAATCCGTGCCTTAAGGCATAATTTTCGCAAATCCTTACTAATTGGCGAAGACCATTTATTGAGGGGCTAAGCAGCACCATATCATCAGCGTAGCTTAGGTTGTTAAAACAAACTCTGTTAATGTGGCAGCCTATACCAGTACTACTTAGCTCCTCAATTAAGTCATTGATGTAAAGGTTGAACAGGTCCGGAGAGGTAAGACCACCTTGACGCACACCACATTCTAGTCTAAATTCACTAGAAGTTGTGTCGCCCCAACGCACAGTATTCGTTTGGTTCTCGTACCAGTATCTCATCAGTTCGACAATACTGTTGTGGACATTTGAGACACGCATTTTTCTCCATAATATATTATAATTAACAAGATCAAATGCGCGACTAAGATCTAGGAAACACGCATAAATAGATGTTTCACGACTTTTATAGAAATTCACGGCGTGCTTCAGAGACAGTATTGCCGAGTCTGTAGAGAGACCGGGACGAAAACCAAACTGAGCATCATTTATCTGAACGTTCTTCATCAGTTCAGGCTGCAGCAGCCGTTCAAGCACCTTTCCCGCAATTGTCCCCAACGATATTGGCCTGTAATCGATAAGCTTGACATGTCACCTGTTTTGTTTTTTGGCACAGGAATCACTACCGTCTTTAACATACCAGCAGGAAGATAGCCATGTGTAATGCAGGTATTGACTAGTATTGAAAACGCCTCATATAACTTTTCTCCAGCGTAGAGCATGTGCTCCACACTGAGACCATCATATCCTGGCGACTTACCGCGCTTCATATCTTTAATAGTTCGGAATATACTGGTTGGACTAAACTGTAATATTTCTGGTGATGGTGACGAGTGCTTCAAATCAGGCACATCTGCTACGTCTAATGGCTTTACAGAGAAATGCTTCGCAAACATGTCGGCTATCTCCCTGCTGTCTTGTACATTATTGACACCCATGGGCCTGCTTTCTTTTTTCTGTAATAGTTTGGTTGCTTTCCAAAACTGTGTAAAATTTTTATTAGCTCTATGTATCGCTAAAATGTCCATTTTTATAGATTCTTCATTGTTCTGACACCATTTTAATTTCTTCTTAAATATAGCTCGAGTCTTTACCATATCATTATATATTTCTCCACTATTAGGCTTACCACACTCTATCCAAAACTTAAAACATAGTTTTGCATTTTGATGGCTTTCTTTTACGTGGCGATTCCAGCCAATAACATGTTTTTTATTGCAGGATTTATGGCCACCAGACCCCGTCAATTTACTATTTATTGCTGCATATTGCAATATAGCAATAATATTATCATAAAAATTATCTATATATTCCTTATAACTATCCAAGCTTCCATTATATTGACTAGAGTTGAGTAACTTACTAAGATTTTCAGTACATAAGTCAGTATACATATTTATTTCGTCTGTATTTCTCTGTCCCCACCTTATATCTTTATCTAAATTATCATTATTGCACTCCTTAGAATATACTTTTTTGGTCATTAGCCTAATATCACAGTTAATATACAAGGGAAAATGATCTGACCAACTGACACTCTTATCTATAAATACATTTGTAATAGTATTTTGTGCCGCAATAGTACACAGGCAATGATCCAGCCATTTAGTCGTTCCATGGGACTCACTAAGGAAGGAAAATGTTCCCGAGTCAATTCCTAATCTATCTATATCTGCACAAATCCACATCTGCTCAACACAGAACGACAACATTTCTTTGCCGAAATTAGCTGTGGGGTGCACATTATAGTCACCTAGCATAAATACGGTTTCAATACCACACTCATCGATCACCGCACTCATCCCACTAAGAACATCCGTGAACTCTGTCAGATTGTCCTCAACATCTATAGGCATATACACGTTGAAGAGTAATAAATGGCGATCTACAGAACTAATTTTGATAGCCGCCAATCTATCACTCTCACAGTCCACTACGGTTACATTATTAAACAGCGACTTACGCCACATGATAGTTAGACCTCCGTATGGACGTCCACGCAATATACCAGTTGAGGAGTCCACGGATGACTTCGAAAATGACGCAAAATTGTCATCTATTTGATGCACAAAGTTAAGGTCATGCTCGAGAAGCCACGTTTCTTGCAGAGCGATAATATCAGCAGTCTTACAGATTTTCCTTACATAATCTATGGAACGCTTAATACTTTTACAATTAAACGAAACCATACGAACTACATTAGTCTGTATAATACTGTTAGGTGGTACATTGTCATTAGTTCTTATTATTTTTTTATTTATTTTAGGCGTGCTATCTATTAAATTTACTATTTTTTACGGCGACGCTATGCGCATTGCGTTCCTTAAAACGACGAAATACTAAGCCCGCTGGCCAAAAATCTCTATCTAAGAAAGTGTTTAATTGGCTACTAATAACAACTATTTTAAACGAATTGAAGTCCACTTCGCGACTTTGTTTCAGTAATTCCACGCTGACACACTCCTTACCCATATCTTGTATATGGTTTTTAATGTCATCTTCAGTAGTACATTTTGCTGTTCTAGATAGATAAAGTGCGCTTTTGGATTCGTTTACTAAAATTCGTGTAGAACTCGTCAAGGTGCCACGCATATTTCTTTGTTTTGTTTTCTTCCGAATAACCATTTTAAAATCGTTTTCATCGGCGGTAGTCAGAGAATTCGTATCGCGGGCGCCCAGTGTTGTGTGAGCTGGCGGATCTGTTGACACGCGATTATGACCCGACCGGCGAGCGTGCATGGAGCTTGTTCTCGCTTGCTGCGTTGGACGTTGCACGATATCACGATAGGTCGGCGTGTACACAGTTTCAATGGAACTCGTGCGTTTGCGTTGTGGTACAAGTAAAGGCGATCGAACAACTTTATTTGTTGGAGTTGAAATTATAGTCGTAGGCTGTATATTCGATTCTCTTGCTTTCGGAGATGGAAATTGGTCTTGTTTAGTAATAGAGGATAGGAAATGAGATATGTCCGAGCTAATTTTCGATTGAAATTGCGTCAGTTCTAATTTAGAGACGGTCTCACTACGGATATCCTGGAGTTCGCATTTCATAGCAGTAAGGTCTTTCAACAACCGCGTCACATCGACATGTTCAAGTGTTACAGGAGGTAGGCGGTTTAAATCCTTTGCAACAAAAATTGGTTGCAGTGTCGGGTCCGTTTCTTTAAGCCTTTTGATGATGTCTTTGACATTCTTTTTATTCTTATCCTCACCCTTTCTTTGAATAACTCTTGCCGTTACTTCCGTGCTTTCAAAGAGTACTTTCTTACCAGTTTCAATCTCTTCATCCGAAAAACTAGCTACACAGATTTGTATTATAGTCAACTCATCGAGAACGTCGGCCTTATTTTGAACAAAAGTCAAAAGTTCATTTATAATAAGGTTACTCGCCATCGCGTATGCACTTGGACCACACACCACATTACTCACACCGAGTACGCGCCTAGCCACAGCGACAACTAAGTGACAACTGTGCGACGGTGGCCTCAGATGCTTTAAGGAGATTCATAAATCAAGATAGTATAAATAGTCAGAGTGAATCAGAAGAATCAAAAGTTGACAGCACGGAGGAACTGATTGATTTGTTAGAAGGATAAAAAGTTAAGGTATGTCAATATAGAAAGATACTCGATATGGTTATAACGATATAATAAGGGACCGATGACGATGAGAAAACTTGGGACCATCATGATTAAACATAGTGATGAACATTAGTAGTAAAAGGCTGTCTTATTAGACAATGAGAATACTGGGACTATCATGATATTGTAAACATAATGATAAAAATAGTTAGTAGAGGAGTATCATATTAAATAAATAAATGGACCACTGTAATGACAAATCATTATAACAGTGATGATGGTACCTTTTGTAAGTTTATATTAATATGCAAAATGGGTAGAACTCATATAAATAGATACAAAAAAAAATGGGAATAAGACTTGCTAAATGAAAATAAGTTTAATCATATATGTTTTCGTTTTTACTTTTACAGATGTCTCCAACCGGTAAAGTCAATGAGTCCCTACACAGCTCAACCATTTAATTACATCAAAATGTAAACTGATTTATAAATAAATGTTAATTTAAAATTCTATTCAGGCTACATATTAGAGATATGAATGTTTTTGTAGAGCTGTAAATTCTTAAGACATTATGTTGCAATTATATACAACTATATATATATATATATATATATATATATATATATATATATATATATATATTGTTAGAAACAGAAGTGGAAATTCATTTAAAAAAATAACAATTTGTTGATAACACACCAAATACGTTTTTATTTCACAAAATAATTAACAATTGGAACAAAATTACCACAAACAGTTTAAAAAGTGAAAGTTAAATAATCGAACCAACACGAAGACAGACCACGTCGATGTTTACACCACAAGTGCCGGCAGCAGAATAATCATGGCGCTAGTGTGAGGTCTGCTTTTATAGACAATCTTAGGTACATAGCGGAAATATCCTAACACGGCCTCTCCTGACTACGCGGCGTCCTCGTCCGCCGTCATAGCCAGAAGAGTCACGAGATCTTCTCTGCCGAGGCTCGCAGCTGGTGCCGCGACGCTGGCAGCGTGCGGTGCGCGAGGAGAGGCCGACGGGGAGCTCGCAGAGTCGAGCGATGCCTCTGCCCCTGGCGCGGAGTAGTCTGAGGTGCAGAAGAGGGACCCGCACCCAGGTCAACTGTTTCATCGTTTTGCTGAAATGAATTTCGTTAAAACACAATCCCACTGTTCTAAATGGGAACAAAATATTTAAGCAGTTCGAAATTCGAATTAGATGAGCCATTTAGTTCTTATGGGGTGTCCCTATCACCTAGAAGAGGTGAAACCTTTCAACCTATGAGACGTCTCAAAAACCTAGCGCGCGCACCCATGGACCGCGTCCATGTGAGCTAGTTCAGCACACCACCACCCGGCGGGGGCAGCGGTCACCGAACCAGCTCAGACCGCCTGACTCGGGCCACGGTCACTGAACCAGCTATCAGACCACCTGACTCGGGCCTCGGTCACTGGTCCAGTCGCTCGAAGTAAAACCACCAGCAGAATGCCAGACTCAGGCTCAGTCGCTGAACCCGTAGCTCACAGGGAAAACCAGCAGAGCTGCCAGACTCGGGCACAGACACTCCAGTTAACCCAAGCCACCGCAGAGAGTTGAACTTCCCTTGAGGAGCGAGGCATTAACGTGATTTGTTTAATCATAGGACAAAAATAGATGCGTGTCAGTCAGTAAGTATTTAAGTACGTAAGGGAATGAGAGAGTAGGCCTTTTAATTAGGAGAGTGGGTGCTTTTTGGGGGCTATGATTAAGAAAACCACGACTTTTGTCCTCACCACCACAAAGTAGCCAACTGACCGCACTTACACCCGAAGAATGCAACGCACACGTTCGGCCACTGCTCTCACAGCAGTGGGCACTGCAGCCACGCAGAAGGCGGCTCACGGCTAGGCGCCAGGCGGGCGCCTCAGCCAGCAGCCACGCCGAAAGCGCAGCAAGGCGCCGGGGCAGCCAGCAGCCACGCCGAAAGCGCAGCAAGGCGCCGAGGCAGCCAACAGCCACACCGAAGGCGCAGCGAGGCGCCGAGGCAGCCAGCAACCACGCCGAAGGCGGCTCACGGCGAGGCGCCAGGCAGGCGCTTCAGCCAACAGCCGCGCAGAAGGCGCAGCGAGGCGCCGAGGCAGCCAGCAGCCACGCCGAAGGCGGCTCACGGCGAGGCGCCAGGCAGGCGCTTCAGCCAACAGCCGCGCAGAAGGCGCAGCGAGGCGCCGAGGCAGCCAGCAGCCACGCCGAAGGCGGCTCACGGCGAGGCGCCAGGCAGGCGCTTCAGCCAGCAGACACCCCAAAGGCGCAGCAAGGCGCCGAGGCAGCCAGCAGCCACGCCGAAGGCGGCTCACGGCGAGGCGCCAGTCGGGCGCTTCAACCAACAGCCGCGCAGAAGGCGCAGCAAAGCGCCGGGGCAGCCAGCAGCCACGCCGAAAGCGCAGCAAGGCGCCGAGGCAGCCAACAGCCACGCTGAAGGCGGCTCACGGCGAGGCGCCAGGCGGGCGCTGCGGCCCACAGCCACAGGCGGCGCACGGCGAGATGCCGTGGCGGACGCTGCGGCCGGCAGCCCACAGTAGGCGGCCCACGGTGTGGCGCCAGGCGGACGCTGCGGCCCACAGCCACAGGCGGCGCACGGCAAGATGCCGTGGCGGACGCTGCGGCCAGCAGCCCACATTAGGCAGCCCACGGTGTGGCGCCAGGCGGACGCTGCGGCCCACAGCCACAGGCGGCGCACGGCGAGATGCCGTGGCGGACGCTGCGGCCGGCAGCCCACAGTAGGCGGTCCACGGTGTGGCGCCAGGCGGGCGCTGCGGCCCACAGCCACAGGCGGCGCACGGCGAGATGCCGTGGCAGACGCTGCGGCCAGCAGCCCACATTAGGCAGCCCACGGTGTGGCGCCAAGCGGACGCTGCGGCCCACAGCCACAGGCGGCGCACGGCAAGATGCCGTGGCGGACGCTGCGGCCGGCAGCCCACAGTAGGCGGCCCACGGTGTGGCGCCAGGCGGACGCTGCGGCCCACAGCCACAGGCGGCGCACGGCGAGACGCCGTGGCGGACGCTGCGGCCAGCAGCCCACATTAGGCAGCCCACTGTGTGGCGCCAGGCGGGCGCTGCGGCCCACAGCCACAGGCGACGCACGGCGAGATGCCGTGGCGGACGCTGCGCGGCTAGCAGCCTCGCAAGTGGCTGTTCTTTAAGTACCTGCAATCTTACTATTAGTTAGTGGTGTCTCGGCCTCACCTGACCTTGACTAATAACTCTCCCAAAATACTCGACTTCAATTGTAACGAAGGTTAGTGAAAAGTTGGCATGGGTCACTCGCAGTGAACTCGTTCAATATGGACAATAGTAAACCGCGCTGACTATCGACGGTACCCACATGTTTTCAATCATTCACATACTGAGCACAAGAATCTATCAGAATGCACTATCAGATCTTCAATGAGACTCTTGATGATGCGCAGACGCAATAATGTTCTCCTAGCATAGTTGAAATACCTACGTAAGAATCTTTTGTCTAATTTTATTCATGACTTCGTATAAAATATTAGCGTAGTCTTCTACGCTACGCGGGCACAAAGGTTTAAATTCCTCAACGAAATTTTGCTATGAACGATCAGTCGTCGCCGTCGAAACAAGTCGAAACAAGTTGAAACTTGCGACAAACACCCATGATCGTTCCAACCGTTTGAATGTTTTGCTCGTTCCACTTCCTCGCACCAATTATCAAAATCATACAGCGATGGGTCAAAATTAGACACAAAATAGTCAAGGGAACTTGATTTCAAAGATTTGATTGCATTAACTAAATTTTGTGCGGAGGTAAGCGCGGAAACGGGCATTCTTTTTGTACGGTCATAACGTCGTCTAACTGTTTACTCGCGGGAATATTATTCGCGTTTATTGCGGGTACTAGGCATGGAAATATTTTCGGAGATCTCACTATTTGCATCAACCGCTACAGCAAACCTTTTTCAGATCGCGACGCGTTGTTTTTTTTTTCCATCGCGGAGATTCGATTCATAATCGAATTTAGTATCTGAGTAAAACGCGGGTATCTACAATCGTTCGCAATTAAGACGGAGTAAACGCGCGATCTTGTGACCTACGGCCACGCCCTGTTGTCTCACATCGACGTGCTCTGTTTCGCAAACTTCAACGTCGATCACAATTCACAAACACGATCGCGGTCGCGGTACCCGCGATCCCACAGTTACACGAACACAAACACCAACAAATTCAGAAAAATTCACGGTTAAAATCTTGTTCCAATCGAAATAAATTAAAGCTTGTCAGTGGATGGTTTTTGACTCTAATGGGCTAATGAATACGAATCCCACTTCTGATGTTAGAAACAGAAGTGGAAATTCATTTAAAAAAATAACAATTTATTGATAACACACCAAATACGTTTTTATTTCACAAAATAATTAACAATTGGAACAAAATTACCACAAACAGTTTAAAAAGTGAAAGTTAAATAATCGAACCAACACGAAGACAGACCACGTCGATGTTTACACCACAAGTGCCGGCAGCAGAATAATCATGGCGCTAGTGTGAGGTCTGCTTTTATAGACAATCTTAGGTACATAGCGGAAATATCCTAACAATATATATATACATATATATATAAAATGTATATATATATTTACATTCCACCGTCTATTTGGCTACCACTGAACACGAAAATGCATTTAAAGTGGCGACCACCGACATTTGGCGTCCGATATACGGTCGCCAAATTATTTTTCCAGAATTTTAACACTATTCGATAATAGATGGCATTAGAAGTACCATATCAATTTTTGTGCTGGTCGCCAAATTTTTTCCACAGTGCCTGGTCATGCATATTTTTGTTCCGCGTTCTGACGATAGGCGGCGCTATATACAGTGTGTGTATATAAAATTTCAGTTAACAGCCTATAAGACTACCACACGTTGCCAGCTCTCCTGTGCTCTCTTACCTACTACTGCAAAACGCTCGCACATGTGTGCGACGTTGCCACGTTTACAATTTTACATTACACGACTACACGTTGATTTATTGTCTAAATTTTTTCGTCGTCGCGGCTGGTCGCCAAATAAGTTCCCGCGAAAACGGTCTTTCTAAGGAACCTAAGTAAAAGTGTATGTGAAATTAGAAGAAAATTGACTGCAAGCTTTTCAAAATGAAGCGAGCATCATATTATCAAAGGAGCCTTCGAAAGAAACGTAAGTACTTACTTTAAGTAGTAAAGTAGGTATATTGTTATTTAACCTCTCTCATCATTATCATCATAAACTCACATCAGTCCACAGCTGGACATAGAACTCTCACTGCCAATTACCATAACTTTGGTCTACTTGATTATTTCGATATGTGAGAGGGAATATTTGTTTGAAAGCGGTGATAGCCCAGAGGTTAGGGTCCTGGAGGTCGGGTGCTCGAACCCCAGGTTTGACGCACCTCTTGACTTTTTGGAGTTAAGTACTTCGTCATCGTCTCAGCCGATGGACGTCATAGATGGACGTCGCCTCCTGAAATGATCGCCAAACACCACGATTTTGCGCCGCCTAAAGCCAGCGTCTCCTCACGACTCCTGATGTCGTCCGTCCACCTGGTGGGAGTTCTGCCATCGTGAGGAAACCTGCACACTAGTGAGTTCTTCGTGTTCTCAAATACCTAGTGTGTAAAATCTGTCCGTACGCAATTGGCCACCGTGATGGACTATGACCTAATTTTCACGCGAACGAAGTCGCAGGGATCAGCTTGAAAAGAATAAGTCGCAGGGATCAGCTTGAAAAGAATATTTTTGGGAACGTAAAATGAGATAACAGGTGTTTGTAGAATCTCATAAGTTTTTGTCAAACCAATCAGCCTTTTGGCTCTCCCCGAAGTGACATGTGCTCCACTTGTATAGTATTACAAGAGCGCATAAAACATGAACAAATTACAAATGTGAAAAGGGACCTAATAATCGAAAGCAGGACTCACAAATTACGAGCGCAAGCTTTTTATAAGCTACTAAAAGAAGATAAAGAAGACTTATTGATAGTAAGCTTCGATTGTCAGAAAAATCAGCCAAATCCAAAGGTACCTGATCAAAGTGATCAAACTATTCTGGGCAGCTGTGTCACATAATTTAACTGTAGTTATTGGAAGCTCGAAATCGAAAATGACTCTTGACAATACATGTATTTATCTACACGTGGACGGATGATCTTTTACCTTTCAATGAAATTGAAAGCGTTATATACCATTGCTTAGTTAAAGTGTTTGAGAAGCCCGCACACGAACACATAGTTACTACACATTTTATCTCCCTGTTAACTTTAACACTCTGTAGCTCCTAAAGTAAAAAGCTTAGCGTAAAATAAACAGGACCTTTGTAGAAAATTTTATACTTAAACTTTTGTCAGAAGTAATTATAATGCTATTTGTATAAATTTTCGAGATATGAGCAAAAACTGAAAAAGGGACCTCAAATATTAACTTCAACACCCTATAGCTCTTAAAGTAATAAACTTAAGACTTTTGTCAAAAGTAATTATAATACTATTCGTAGAGATTTTCGAGAAATGAGCAAAAAAACGAAAAAGGGACCTAAAATACCCTTAAACACCCTATAGCTCCTAAAGTAATAAACTTAGCGTAAAAATAAAAGAGACCAAAGTAGCAAATTGTATACATTACAGAGTTACAGATTAAGTCGACCTAGATCCATCAAGGGCATATAGATTGCATCGCTTCTGACTGATTTGACTATAAAACACCCTACCCCAAACTTAACAGTTTTCGAGATATTCGACTTTTAGTTTTTTTACGAAAATTGCCGATTTTTTGGCTATTAAATTACCTTTTTCAAAATGTATGAGTTTAATTATTATTATTATTATTTAATTTTACATGTAAAATAAGATGCTTTATGACCTTAATAACCAAAATTGTAAATAAGTTAACTAAATAGGTCGTAGTAGATGATTGAAAGTTAAAAGAGTTAATAAATCTTTAGAAAGTTTATTTTTCTTTAAGAGATATCTAAAAAAAATATTATGGCAGATGTTTTGCAGATGTGCTTTAAAACATCTACGTTTCACCAGCTATTCAACAAGGTATAATAGTCTACGGTTTTATTAGAATTCATAGAAGAAAACTTAGTTGGGAGCCCCCGGCCCGTTCTAACGATCCCTCGCCTATTGTCATTTTGTCCGTCAAGTTAAGGCGGCAGGTGCGTGCGAGACAACTTATGATTTATGAGAAAAACAATGTGCCGAAAAGGGTTTGGGAATACAACATTCCATTCCATTTCGTTTTGTGTTTGGTAATTGGTTGTTTGTTAGTCTGCTTATGTGATTCATCCATGGTAGATGCGATATCGTTTTGCTGTGTTTCTTACTCGACTTGGCTTTGTTTCTGGACTGTTTCTTACTTAAAATTTGTGACTACTTGCTTGAAAACTGGAATCTGATTTTTGCTTCTGATACGGAACTGAAGATGACGACCTACACGAACGAGGAATATGCTGATATGTTGATTTGCTACGGATACTGCAATTGTGTGTCCGCACAAGCTCGCAACGAATACATAACACGCTATCCCGACCGTCGAGTGCCAGACGTGAGCGTGTTTGATGGAGTTTATCGAAGACTTCGAGAAACTGGCTCCGTTTCAAGACGACGTACAAACCTAGGAAGGCCACGTGTGATTTATGACGACTAAGAACAAGAAAATGTGATAGTGCTACGATTTCGATTAGATCCAACCACTTTAACTAATATTGTTGCCCGTGATCAGGGACTCTCACAATGGAAAGTGTGGTATACAGTACACACTGCGGGCCTATACCCATACCACTACACGCCGGTACACGCCATCGAAGAAGGAGATCTCGTAAGACGTCTGGATTTCTGCAGATTCATGCTAAATGCAGATGTAGAAGACCCGTCATTTCTTAAGAAAATCTTGTGGACAGATGAGTCAAAATTTGATCAAGATGGAATAACCAACTACCACAACGCCCATTATTGGACCCCGAAAGAAAAAGGAAATCCCAATAAGAAGAGAGTAAAGGGGTCACAACGAAGATTTAGTTTGAATGTGTGGATGGGCATCATTTCTAATCATTTGGTTGGGCCTTACTTTCTTCCTGACAATTGAAATGGGGAACATTACGAAAACTTCCTGAGAGGAGACTTAAGCGATTTACTAGACGATTTGCCACTCCATCTGATTCGAGACATGTGGTTCCAACATGATGGCTGCCCTGCTCATTTCAGGAGAAGTGTCAGAGAATGGCTTGACACAAATTATCCGAACAAATGGATCGGACGAGGGGGGGCCCATACCCTGGCCAGCCAGAAGTCCGGACCTAACCCCCATGGATTTTTATGTATGGGGCCACATGAAGAGTCTCGTTTACAATGAGCCCAACCCAATTGGATCTGTTGAAGAGTTGAGAGACAGAATAATTAATACGACGAATGACATTAGAAGAAATTTGACTACTGGTGTAGTAAAAAGTGGACTCCGCAAAAGAATGCGAAAATGTGTACAGAACAGAGGCGGACATGTTGAACATTTAATTTAAGACTACTTCTTTGTTGGAACTTGGCAGTTTAATAAATGTTATGTTGTATTTACATATTGTTTTATTTTTTACCTCCCTAGTAGCCTATGAAACTAAGTTTTTTCTATGAATTCTAATAAAATCGTAGACTATTACACCTTGTTGAATAGCTGATGAAACGTAGATGTTTTAAAGCATATCTGCAAAACATCTGCCATATTTTTTTTTTCAAATATCTCTTAAAAAAAAAGTAAACTTGCTAAATATTTATTAACTTTTTTAACTTTCAATCACCTACTACGACCTATTTAGTTAACTTATTTACAATTTTGGTTATCCAGATCATAAAGCATCTTATTTTACATGTAAAAATTACATAATAATAATAATTAAACTCATAAATTTTGAACATAATTTAATAGCCAAAAAATCGGCAATTTTCGTAAAAAAAATTAAAAGTCGAATATCTCGAAAACTTAAGTTTGGGGTAGGGTGTTTCATAGTCAAATTAGGCAGAAACGATGCAATCTTGCCCTTGACCGATCTAGGTCCACTTAATCTGTAACCCTGTATAAAAACTTTTGTCAGAAGTAATTATAATGCTATTCGTAGTGATTATCGTGATATGAGAAAAAACCGAAAAAGGGACAAAATTAAAAATGGCGGCTGGTGCCGCACCTTCCATATGGGGTTTTTGGATATATTCAAGAGAAAGGCCCAAAGAATACATTTGACCAATTTTTAAAACTATAGGATATTTTTCCTAGATTTACTAGGCTGAATGCACTGAGCGCGCAAAATGTTTATCACGCTGACTGTAGGTCGTTCCCCCACCAGAAGTGCAGCTAAAGATTTTTTTATTATTTTAAAAGTGTGAAAATTCCGCTGCATAAATTTCATAATATAAAACAACTTTATTTTTCAAAATTTTAATGCACTTCATGCGCGTAGCGGACGTATAACCCACCCTCGGCAGTGCAGCTGAAGATTGTTTCTGTATCAAAAATGTTCGAAACAGTGATTTAAGACCATTTATATCCGGGATAAAATCACTCGGAGCGGTTTGATTTTCAAGCATTTTCACATGCTCTCACTCTTAACTCCACCACTGGTGCGGCAGCTGAAGTTCGGAGCTGTGATGGGTTAGGTCTGAACTATTATTGTTCAAATTTCCAGTCGGTATAAAATGACTTTTTAAATTGGACTCCGACCTCCCGTAGTATTAAGGCAAGCCAATTTAAAAAAACCGATAATAGACTATCCTACTAGATGGTCTTCGACTTACAATATGTTGGCAAGATTATTTACTCTTAATTTGGTTTGCCTTGATGACTCCAATATGAGGACCATTCTAAATGAATCTAGCTGGCAAAATATAAGGGACTTAATTTATTGTTTAAAACCACTTTATGAAACCACGATGAAATTGCAGAAAGAACAGCTGACTCTTGGTGACTTTTTTATAGAATGGCTGACATGTAAAGGCCATTTAGAGCAGTGTCGCATACAAATCAGCCAATCTATACTACAATTTATGAAAGCGAGGGAAGTCCATTTGTTAAACATTAAACTTGTTGGAAGCACTGTATATGGATGTAAGATTGAATGTAATCCTGTCTGATGCAGAAGCAGAAAAGGCCCAACAGTTCTTGCTAGAAACCTTACAACAAATAAACAAAATAAAACATCCAATAGAGTCCATAAATGAATCTACTAGTGTTACAACCAACGATGACGCTATTGATGACGCAAGCTGCAGTAGTGCGCATAATGCCAATTTATCATTTGTAGAAAAGATTTTGCGTGTAACAGAATTGCAAAAAGGTATAGAGCTGCAATATAATAGATCAATCGACCTTGTTTTAAAAGAAATCAGGAAAATCCCTAGACTACCCAGCACAGAAAATATTATCCAATACTGGAATGATAAATTGACATCGGAATTATTGGAGTTAGCACTATGTGTATTGGCGACTCCAGCAACGCAAGTCTCTGTCGAGAGAATTTTTTCTTCTGTGAAATTTATTTTGTCGCCCATTAGATCCAACTTGAGTCATAGTACTCTAAACAATATTATGGTGATTAGAAGTAACCAGGATATGTTTGACTCATGTTCATCATCATCATGATCAACCCATTACCGGCTCACTACAGAGCACGGGTCTCCTCTCAGAGTGAGAAGGGTTTTGGCCATAGTCTACCACGCTGGCCAAGCGGATTGGCAGACTTCACACACCTTTGAGAACGTGGCAGAACTCTGGAGAACTCTCAGGCATGCAGGTTTCCTCACGATGTTTTTCTTCACCGTTAAAGCAAGTGATATTTAAATACTTAAAACGCACATAACTCCGAAAAGTTAGAGGTGCGTGCCCCGGGATCGAACCCACGACCTCCGATTAGAAGTCGGTTGTCCTAACCACTAGGCTATCACAGCTTTTTTGTTTGAATAAAGTTGATTTATTACATTTATTAATACTTATTTAATCAAAATTATCATGTCAAAATGATATAGTTAACTAAGACGTATAGGCCCCATTCCTTTGTTCATCTACTAAACTTAGTAAAAAATCAAGGCAAGGATTCTAGTATTCTAGTTCCCTCAAATTAGTTCATGGATCTATGGAATCCGAAGTCATGTTAAACATGAAAATAGATTACTTTTATTAACAGCTCTAAAATTCTGGCTACCACGTTGTTGTACTATTATTGTAAATGTGAGCGATATATTTTATGGGGTAGATTCTGTAATCTACTCTACTACAGAATCGGCATAAGCATCCCTTTTTTATAATAATAGGGGAAGGTAGTACGAGATGATCCCCTGGGGTATGATGATCCTTCGCGATTGTGCTGAAACCACTAACGCCATCTAGTTGATTTCACTGCTAAAACATGGCTCGGGACTCCTCCCCGCCTCAGTGAAATTGTAATGGCGGCGTGAACGATACATCGGTTTTGACGAGAAAAAATAAAAATTGTGTACGGCTGATCTAAGGTAGGCATGACTTTGAGCTTATGTTACTTTTATTCAAACAATATTAAATGTAATTACTGTTGTGTTTGAGGCTTTCTATTATGCTTAATTTTAATATATTGGCCACGTGACCATAGCCGCGTGCTTGTAGGTTATGTTAGCAAACATTGAATGAAAAAGTGGGACCTGGGTCAAGATGATTCCTTTCTATATGTACAAGATGATCCCTGGGGATCATCTAGTACCATATTTTTGTTTAAATTAAAATATCGTATATTTTAAACAATAGTGGCCACCCGCTTCGATCTGTCAGTTTGTCTGTCTATTAGGGGAGCGCATTTTCTTACATAAAATTTCAACTCCTATCATCGGATGTCCGAAAATGTTTCTCATACAATTTAAAGTCATAATGATCATTCTTCATAAAACGTTGACAACCTACCAATTGAAAGACATAATCATTGAAATTCATAATATATGTATATCACTATTCATATACTTACTTTGTACTAATATTTGTTTTCATATATTTATTTATACTAATGGTCCAAACTCATAATAGTGTTTTATTCTAATATTCGTTTTCATACATTTCTTAATCATAAGTTTTTTTAACCCCCGACGCAAAAACGACGGGGTGTCATAAGTTTGACGTGTCAACATCGATTCAAGATGGCCGCCGCTACTAAATGGCGGATTACATATTTTTTCACAACTCCCTCAATATGGGTATCAAATGAAAGGGCTTGACTAGTAGAATAGCATTCTGTAAATCCAAGATGACGACCGCCACAAAATGGCGAATGTCAGGGGTTTTTACGGTGTCTTATTTTTGGTCGAAGGTTAAAAAAACACCAGGATTCCAACTTCTGTAGGTTAGGTTAGGTTAGAACAGTTACCACAACGCACGAGCCGAGCGAGCGAAGCGAGCGTGCCGCGGCAGCGGCCGACGAAGTGCCAGATCCAAATTCCATACCATATAAAATTATACAAAAATTCGAATTTTTTTAAAATATCTATTAGGTACTTTTCAAACCTTCTTACTAATAAATTAATAAATTTCATTAATTTTATTTTATTTTATTTTTTTATTATTAATTTTATTTTTTTATTTATTTTAAGTATTTATTTTATTTTATATATAATTTTTATTAATTATATTTAATTTATTTTTTATTATATTTTATAATTTTTTATTTAACTTATGTATACCTATTTATTTTATTTATATTTATTTATTTTATTTTATTTATTTTAATTTTATTAATATTGCTTTACAAAAATTATGATAATTGTCACAATAAGCTATTCTGAAAAATTTAAGGCGTTATGAGTTGAAGTATGTTTTTAGTAACAACATTATATTTAATTAAAGCAATAATATGATCATTGAATGTTATGAAGAAAAAAGTTCTGAAAGAAAAAATTATGATTTCAAATTGGTTCTTGGTACTAATAGTATTAATAAAAAAAATATGATCACTAACGGTTATAAATAAATAAATAAATAAATAAATAATTTTTATTTTCAGGCAACATACCCATAGTATAACGTTGACAATACAATGATTAAGGACACAGAAATTACAAGAGATGAACAAATCAAAAAGTAAAAATAATACAAAAAGTATAAAAATGCAGTTATGACGTTATAAAAAAGAAAAAATAAAATAAACAAACTAAAATATAACTATTTATATCTAAATTATTAAACTTAAGTGAAGTTATTGTTCTCGCACCGACGCAGGCAAGACCAATATTTGGCAAAAGGATTACTTAGATCCTCAATTATGGCATACAAGATTGAGTTCTTGGTATGTCTCAATCTTTCCCAGAAAGATGCCGTCCGAGATCTCAGAATGGCGAAGAAGTCGGGAACTCTCGCAGCGGCAAACATTGATTTAGCACTGCAGAAACGTGGCCGCTTCATTAGGATGCGAAAAGCGTTGTTGCCTATCCTAAGCGCGTTGTAGCTTCGCTTGGTAAACCTTGTCCACAGCTGACAAGTGTAAAAGCATTGGCAGAATGCTTGGTACAAGGTCACCTTAACGTCATCGGAGCAACGCGCGAATCTGCGTGCAATCATGTTTGCCCGCACCGAGAGAGCCCTACGCTCCCTCTCCATATCCTTGTCGTCTTTTAAATCATCTGTCAGAATATGACCCAGGTATTTGAAACTTTTGACAACCCGAACTGACGATCCGTTCAAAAATACTGGCGGGACCTTCTCCGGACCTTTACTAGCTTTGAAGACAAGCATTTCGGTTTTTGCTACATTGTATTTGAGACCATGTTCATTAGCGAACTGTTCACAAATACCGAGCAGTTTTCTAAGTCCGTTTATTGAGGGGCTGAGAAGCACCATGTCGTCCGCGTAGCTCAGGTTGTTAACACACAAGTTACCAATATGGCAACCGACATTGGTTCTCCTCAGCTCTCCAATGAGATCGTTGACGTAGAGGTTAAACAGGTCCGGAGAGGTCAGCCCTCCTTGACGTACACCACACTCTAGTCTGTATTCACTAGAGAGAGTGTCGCCCCACGGTTATGAGATCCGTTGGTAGGAATAAAAAATGTATGAATAAAAAAGTATGAAAAACAAAATTATGAAGAACGATTATTATGAACACAGAACGGTAGTAAGACAACGAATATGATTTAGAATTTTATGTGAGCCAATATGGACCCGTCTATTAGTCTATTATTTATGTCAATAATTCTGATTTTATACAACTTTTTATTTACTTTCTTTTAGACAAACGTGATGCCACGTAACTATAAAAGAAAAACTTCTCGTGGGGATTGGTCGTAGGAATCAATGACAGCCGCTCTTGATGCTGTGAAAAATGGCATGGCATATAAAAAAGCAAGTAAAGAATATTTAGTGCCTATAATATCATTGAAACGAAGGGCCAAAGCAAAACATAAAATAGCTGTTGGTGCAGTAAAATATTTAGGAGGGAAAAGAACTGTTTTTACCAAAGGAGTTTTTACTGTTTTTGGCAAAGGAGTAGGTAAAGGGAAGTCAAATAAAAGAAAGAAAAGTATATATAACACATCTGAGTCTGAAGAAGATGATACTGAGTGTCTGTACTGCACAGAAAAGTTTTCAAGCGATACCAAGGGTGAAGGATGGATAAAATGTTGTGCATCTGGAAAATGGGGCCATGAAGCATGTGCTGGGGTAGAGGGTGATGACGCTGGTGAATTTATTTGTGATATATGCAACGTAGCACCTGCCAAAAGGCGTTTAAATTTATAAGGAGGGAGAATAAGTCATTTTCGTTATTCATTCGTAATTTTTTTTTTGCTACTTTTGAACGATTTGTTCGCTTAATTAGGTATTCAGAAAGGAATACAATATTAAGATTGATCTCATTATGATTAATGTAACTGGTACAAATTAATAACTAACTAAGAAGACTGTTTTATTTTAGTTTTTATTTTATTAAAGTCATCTGACTGTTGATTTTGTTAATTTTATTACCTTACTTAATATGAGTAAGATGTATGACTATTTAAAATAAAGAATATGTTTAAGCGCTCGTACGCATTAGCGGTTGCGGTAGCAGGCGGTTCGAACCGCCTGACGCGGTTGAAACAGCGGTTCACCGCCACCGGCGGCGAGCCGCTGTTGAACCGCGTCAGGCGGTTGGACCGCTTGAAGTCTGACAACAGCGTTCAGTCTATCATAAACGAAGAATTAGTAGATATTTTCCAAAAATATCTTCTAATTCTTTCCATTGTTTTCATTTTAGGTCTCTGTTTTTATAATCTGCTGCTTCACAATTCTATATTGCTTATTTTCTTTTTTGACAACACACCTGCGGCACGCCGCGAACTGAACCGCCTAGTGCGTATAGGCAACATGGCGGCCAGCCGCGAAGCGGGCCGCTGCCTCCCATTCAACCGCCGCGGTTGGAATTTCGTCGCGGTTTAGTGCGTACAAAATGAGCGGTTGCATATAAAAATACAAAAGCGGCTAGCCGCGCCGCTACCGCAACCGCTAATGCGTACGAGCGCTAAGTATTGCGTTTTTTTTTTGTTTTTATAACCATATTCCTCATAAAAATATTTGTTTACTCGAAATGGGGGTAAGATGATCATAGGGATCATCTTACCCCTACCTGGGTGATCATCTTACCCACAGGGGTGGACAAGATGATTACTTTGTAAGGTTTTAAAAAAAAGGAAATATTTTAATGAGACCTCAATTAATTTCTGGTTTTGAGTATTAGGAAAGTTGGATAGATAAATATACTAGTAGTAATCGCCTTTATTTTTGGTTTACCTTGAAAAATATGTATTTTAGAGCGATTCCCGCTTAAGGGGATCATCTCGTACTACCTTCCCCTATTTAATTTTTTTTATAACTTTCTAATAACAAACATTTAGTTAATTTGTTCGAATTTTATTGAGTTAAACAACTTATTTAAGTACTCATTAGTTATTATTATATAAATAAAAATATGTTTTAGTTGATTTACCTAATTGTTGTTTTATTAGTAGATATTATTTTGTACAAACCCAACATTATCATCACAAATAATTTGAAGATATTTGCCACATTGAACTTTTAAATATCTTTTCTTTTCCTTTTTTACAGTTCTCCATTAGTAAAATTGCATTATTTTGTACATAAACCCAACCCAATCTCTACAAGAGATGAAAAAGTATAACATTTGTGTATATCATCTTCATTGTCGACAATTTTTTGCTTATCATTCTTCATTGTCATTGTAATAAATAAGTAGGTACATATTTTCACATTGTAAACTATACAGTGTGTCCGGTCACCGATGTCGGACCCATTAAGGGTAAGCGACACAGACAATTTTATCGACAAATCAATTTTTTTTGATCAACTTTTGATATAGTTTTTTATTTCGGTCCATAGTACAGGATTCTCATAAAAGGTCATATTCAAACTGTCATAACTCCTAAACTATTTGATTAAAAACTTTCATTTTGGTGTTAATTTTTAGAAAATATCTTGTTCTATCTAAAACATACAAAAAACAAGCAGGGTAATTACCTAGATTTCACAAAAATAAAAAAATAAAACAAAAAAGAACGTAATTTATTGTCATGTTTTTTTCGGTTTACTATTTTCTTCTGTATCATAATGACAAAATTAGTAAATATTTGTAACATTAATTTGTTAGGTACATTTCTAGCTATCGAACAAAACTAGTTTTGTGTCTGTAGGACTGCTACATCATGAGAAATTGCTAAATAAATGCAAGTACCCTTAATAAAATTAAAATGGCTGCCATTTCCACAAAGTTGATTAAAAAAAAACATACATAAAACATTTGTCGATAAAATTGTTTGTATCGCTTACCCTTAACGGGTCCGACATCGGTAACCTAGCGATCGATGTCTGAATTAATTTTAGGTCCTACGTACGCGCGGTCACGAGGTAATTTAATTAAGAGTCGATAATATCTAAATTAGATATTATCGATTCGAATTCCATAACATAACAAGTATAAATTAAAAATTTAAAAAACCCCGGACATTCGCCATTTTGTGGCGGCGGCCATCTTGGATTTGCAATAATGCTATTCTACTAGTCAAGCACTTTCATTTGATACCCATATCAAAGGAGTTCTGAAAAAATATGTAAGTAATCCGCCATTTTGTAGCGGCGGCCATCTTGGACCGATTTTGTTCAAACATAGCTAACAACACTCTCGAATAATTCACCTTTCAAACAAAAAAAACCGCATTCAAATCGGTCCACCCGTTTGAGCACCCACACAAACACACACACACGCACACGCATACGCATACACCCGCGCGCACACACACACACGCACACACACACACACACACATACGTCAAACTTATAACACCCCGTCATTTTTGCGTCGAGGGTTAAAAATAACGAGTCATCACACCACTCTCCTCATTAATGTATCACATTCAGAAATCTCATTGATATAACACTTATATAAAATCGTGGAGCGAAGCATAACCTGAGTAAATATACCTATAAATGATCGTTTTGTGATCTCGCACGATGATCGTGACGGATTTACTCCACCATCTCCTATAATATATTTGGTTGACGGTGAAAGTGCCTTGGTTTCATAGAAAATACGATTTTTGTAGGTAATTTAGGTGTTCGATATAAAGATATATTTAGTTTTGGTTGCTTGTCATTTTAAAAATATTAGAGTAAGTCTACCTATTAATCGCAAAGTTCAACAAGCCGCGAGCAACAAACAGCCGCGGGTGACTTAGATATTTACCTATCGCGAGGCGCGATATCGCGACGCGCGCGGCAGCGACGGTGTAGGTACCTAGCTATTGCGATTTACGGCTGTCCTATTCTTTCTCTTTCATTCGGGTTAATCAGCAATATAAAGATTAACCTTTATCGTATACGGGTTAACCCGTATAAAGGTTAATCAAACGAAAGGGTTATACGTCTAACCGGTTAACCTTTTAACCCGATTAATGGGTCCTTGAATACAGTACAAAAATATTAGTAAACCAAAAAAAATGTATCGAATATAAATTCCGATGAAACGCCTTTATATGTTGATGTCAATCAAAATCGATTTTGTTTTTTATCATTGCTTTGATTTGACTGAACATAATTTAAATCAGAAAATAAATACGACTAATAAAGAAACAAAGACTATTAAAAGAAGACGTTTGAATTCTTCAAAAAGGCAATTACAAGCTGAAGATAGTAATATCGACATGGATATCGACATAACGTATGCCGAATCAGCAGGGCTATTCTGTAAAGCCATTTTCGAATTATAGAGAGTGAATTCGAGATGAGTTTGCTAATTTGTACTCTGTAAAACTCGATACTACAGGTGTTCTCACTCAAACTCACTTCACTTCGCAAGTGCGTAGCAGATGTTTACAGAATATCAAACCAAGGTGAAGTGAGTTTGCTTTCGAAGCGAGTTATCTCACTTGAGTGAGCTTCGATATCGAGATTCGATATCGATGGTATTTTAGAGAATAGCCCTACTGACAATAGCATGTACGAAATTGAACAGCTAGATAGTGACAATGAAGAATCAAGAATTTTGGTGGAATAAATAACAATCGCCAGCATATGCAGAGGTAATAGCACTACAGATACTACACAAAATATTGACTGCATGGAAAAAAAAAGTATTAAAAACGCTGGTAGATGACGAGAAAGTTACGGAAATAACTCAAATTAAAGGAAAACAAAAATGTAACGCTATTAGCCGATATAAAAGTTTCATTGGAAAATCAAGCGTTTAAAAATTTACAAAAGTACGGTTAAGAAAGTCATTTAAGAAAATCTACTTAAATACTAATTTATTTTCTATACATTGTAATAAGGAAATTGTGAGAAATATTTACGATGATCCTATTCCGTCTACGTCGGGAATCACACAAAAGCAAACAAAAGGTTTGGAAACAAAAGTTGAAGGGAGAAATAGTTTCACAAAAATAGACAATTATAACATAGAATTAAGAAACAATAGACTGTAGACCGAAAATCGTCGCCTTACTTACTCAACCTCGTATCTAAAAATTTAACTTTTTTGTTTTTTTTTACAAATAAAATCTACAAGCCCTGTTTCATAACTGGAACAAACTCTTATACCAATCAGATAATTAAGTTAGCGGCAATAGACGATACAATTTTCTCGTATCTTGTTGACTTCATTTCAATAACCTGCACAAATTCGTAACTTATGCGAGTTTTCAGTCCTAAGCTCTCTGCAGTAAAGTCTATTTTTGAGTACCAATAAAGTGAGATACGAGGTTGCCGCTCTTATTTCAGAGAAGTCAGAAGTAATTGTCAGTTGACAAAAGTTGTAGGTTTCGTTGGTTTTTGTTTTGAAAATCTATAATATAAAGAGGCTTGTCCTGACTGACTGACTGACTGACTGATCTTCAACGCACAGCCTATGCCACTGAAGCTAGAAACTTGAAATTTTCACAGTAGCTTCCTTTTATGACGTAGGCGCACACTAAAAAAGGATTATTGCAAATTCCACCCCTAAGAGGGTTAAGGGGGTGAAAGTTTGTATGAAAGTCCGTCATTTTTCAAATTATATCCATGAAAATTGGTATTTAGGTTTTCGGTTAAAAATAAAGAATTACGTGTTTGAGGAATTTTGGAAAAACTACCCCCAAGTGGGTAAAAATGGGGGATGAATGTTTGTATGAAAGTCCGTCATTTTTAAAATTATATCAATGAGAATCGGTATTTGTATTGTCGATTAAAAATAAAGAATTACGTGTTTTCGGAAATTCTACTCCCAAGTAGTTTAAATAGGGGATGAGATTTATAAGAATCCAAGTGTACGAAGTCGCTGGCATCTGCTAGTCAAATATATTTTGTAATAGAGTATTACTTTGGAAGATAGGTACCAAGGTACCTATGTACTCTAACTGGTAAGTCAATAATGCTTCAATATCTGTTTATTGACGTATTTTGATGTACTGTTGAGTGTTGGTTATTTAACTACTATGGACCTTTCTCATTATGTTCTTAGATAGGTAGGTATAGATTGTATTTCTTCCAAAGATTTAAAAGTGTTCATGTTTATAGGTACTTTATAATATTGTTAATTTATTCGGATAGTCTTAAAAATATTATCAACTACTTAACTTAACAACAGTAGATACCCTGGCTATTCTATAACACTAATTGAATTTGCTTTTAATTTTAAAATGTAATGGTAAATTCATCGATGAGTGGAAATTCTTACCACAACGCATGAACCACCAAAGTTCATTTGATGTAGGGAAAATGTACAATGAAGCACTACAAATAACTACATAAAAGAAAATTCGATGATCTGCAATCAATCAAGCAACTAATCCCAAGGGACTATCATGGGTTCTATGATAATAATCTACGTTACGAATAATTGTTTTTTTAATCCTTAGAATCCAAGGTTTTATCATTAAATTTCATTCTTATTATCAGAGTTTTAATTCAGCAACCTCGTAACTCAAAGTTTGAGTTACTACTTTACTCAGTACTTGTAAAACAGCAAACTCGTATCTGCAAAATTAATCAAAAGTTGCATTAAAATCATTCATAATTATTTGATAACTACTTACAGAATGCGTATTGATATTATACACATAATATATACTTCCAAATAATAACAGAAAATTGTAAAAAAATATTATACAGTTTTTTGTCATTTCCCAAAACCTTACAAAATGCAGATACGAGGTTGAGAAAGTAAGGCGACGAAATGAGGAAGACAGAAGGCAGAAAGAAACAGCTAAAAAGGAGAATGATCAACCCTGACCCAAACATTTACACAAAATGTAATTTATTAAAAATTATCTTACGAATATATGACAATTTGAAAATTAATAATTATTAATGCTACACTTGCTTTTAAAAAAATGCAATAAAAAATGAATTCAACCGTCTCTTCCTGTTTCTCTGGCACGTCTGGTGGCCATTTGCATTACTTTCTACGCATACATGCCCAAACAAAAAGTTTTGTTACTAAAAAAAATCATCTCACTTGAAATAAAACAGATATTAATTATTAATACATTATTTTATTTGTTATTTGTTGTAAATCGTACAATATGATTAAAGTAAATAAGTAATAATTAATAATATTATTTTGTTATAATATTGTTTTAACTTCGTTACGTTTTGTGCAATGGAATATATAAGTACAACCTTCTTGATTTTGTGTATTCAAGATATAGAAAATTTTTGGTCCATACAAAAACTGTTTGTCCAACTACTACACTATTATCAAAAACATGTCATTTTAACAAAACTTTTGTCCTAATATTGCGTTTGTAAGTTGAGTTCAAGTTCTGATTACTTTTTCAACGTATTTACAAAAGGTTACCATTATTTTATCACGTTACCATTATATATACAATTTTGTTCAACTTCTAAAATGTGTCCAATTTTTTGTTGCGTGTGTAACGTAATGAATGTAACGACATTATAATGCCTATTTTTGCCATACTACATAAATAATTTGGTTGCTTTTGCCTTTCATTTATTGGCAACACTATTGAACAAGGCGCCAACATTCAGAAAATAAAAACGGCCATGTTTGTTAGGAGGAAAATTGTTAGTGTGTGACGTGTGTCCGACGCGAGAATTGTCGCCAAAAATTGATTTTCTTGTGTTGAATTCTAGGGTGAGTATTGGACATTCCTTCGAACTAATAAATAAAGGTTTATAAAGCTTTGATATAGCGTAAAACAATGAAACTACTTCTCTATCTGTAATTATTCGCTGTGTACAGTGATATTTTGATTTGAGGTTATGTCGTTCGCTTTTTTCTGTCATGATTGTAACTTATGTAACGAAATGTGTAACGTTACGGTCATGACCGATTGTAAGGCGGAGAATACACTTCTTCAGAAATTCAATTTTGACTTAATTTAATTTTCTTAATGATATCCGTAAGATTCTTTATGCCTGAACTGAAGTACTTAGTACATACAGTTATTTATATTTATCGTGTTTGGTGTCCATCAAATGTTTCTGGTTTGCTGGTCTGTGATTGGCTGGGAAAGTTAAAAAATATGTAACTGAAATTGTCGAAAAACTTTCATTCTCTTGTTACGGCTAAAGTGCCTGCAGTACTAGAACCAAATGGTTTGGCACGTAGCGATGGCAAGAGACCGGACGGTATGACTCTTGTTCCATGGAAGCAAGGGAGGTCGCTTGTATGGGATGCCACGTGTGTGGATACACTGGCGTTGTCTCACATACAGGTGGCCTCCGTGGCGGCCGCAGCGGCAGCCACTAAGGCAGAAAGGGCCAGAAGGCGCAAATATGATAGATAGAATAGAAAATAATTTCATATTTGTGCCTTTTGGGGGTGGGACCATGGGTTCGTGGGGCGAGGATGAGAGGTCCTTTTTAAGGACCTGTCATCCCGTAATATCGGGAAAAGTTGCGAACTCAAAATCCTGCAAAGTACGAAGAGATTAAAACAAAAAAATGCAGAGAGAAATAAAAAACGGAAGAAATATAATAAGTGTTCTGAAAAACTTCAAGATTCGAAAAGAAAACAGTGGAGAGCTACTCAGGAACGCTGTAGAATGAAGAAAAAAAATAGTGATGATTCCCTTACGTCTAATCGTGACGATACCCTTAACACAGACCGCCTTAACACGGACCGCGTGAATATATCCTTGGTTAGAAAATTACAAAGAAGGCTGGTTAGTCAAAGGAAGCTATATGATGAAAAGATAAAAAAGATGATGAGAGAAATGTAAAGATG
This sequence comes from Melanargia galathea, assembly GCA_920104075.1. Classification (NCBI taxonomy): domain Eukaryota; kingdom Metazoa; phylum Arthropoda; class Insecta; order Lepidoptera; family Nymphalidae; genus Melanargia; species Melanargia galathea. Next base: position 14,244,669 of record OV049877.1, read on the forward strand.
AATTAAAATCGAAAACATCTGAACCACGTGAATCACAGATTGCTGATCAAGAAGAGGACAAAACAAATTTACAACTTAACATTATTCAAGGTGAAAACGAAATGACTCCTTTGTCCAAGTCTAACAGTTTTATAGAACAAAACCTACCTCACGTTGCAGAAGAAAACAAAGTAATAGTTAAAAAGCAACTTTTACCACACTATGTTTTAGTGAATGCTATTCAAGACACATATGCTGACATCATTGAATCTGTACAAAAACGATATCTACGTAGACTTCTTTTCAAGTTTAACAGAATACTTGTCAATGCTTCCTATGCAGTTAAGCTAAAATATTTTAAACTCGATCCTCTATGTATGCGTCGTAAGCTATTTGATACGATGTTGCTAAATAAAATCATTAATAATCAGACTGAAACCTCATTATTATCAAAAATTAGTTTAAACTGTAAAATCCCTAAACGCTCTGTTCGTACTTATAACGTCTTTCGGACTAAACCTAGCCGTACTAACCTTGCTCACCACACTTGCATTAATCGCATTTGTCGCCAATTTAATACCCTTCATAATAACAACTTACAACTCAACATGTTCAACACAACGACGGCCTGCTTTCGTCGTAACGTCATTGACTCCCTACGAAAGGAAGCCAATTAGTTTGTAGTTAAGTAAGTAATTTTCTTTAATTCTTTATTTTGTAGACTACCTTACTTTTAACCTGTGTATTATTATTATAAAACATGTGTACATGCCTGTTACTGATGTTGATGTTATATGTCTATTAGTTGTAAGTCTTTTGTTTATATGTAATTATTTGTACATAAATGTTGTTGGCTTGTCAAATAAAATAAAATAAAAATAAAATAAAATATGGGAACACAAAAAAAACTTCAGTATAGTGATGGGACTCGAGTTGCTTTTCACTCGAGTGACTCGAGTAGTTTTTATATTACTCGCACTCGAGTTAAATTTTTGACAACTCGAGTTTCGAGTGACTCGAGTCGACTCGAATTACGAGTGACTCAAGTTGACTCGTACCCCTCGAGTGGTTTATACCGAGCCGAGTGATAAATTTAACTAAGAAATTCAAGAAATTGATCAAATCATTTTTTTAAGTAGGTAGTTATTACAGCAATTTCAGTTAAATTTGTTATCTCATTGAAAATACATTACTTCTGTTCTTTTGTTGAGTTTATTTAAGTTTCATTTAAGTTAATTTTAAGGCATGTTTATTATTACCTAAACTGTATAAGAACATAATAAAACTGCTCATATTTGGATCTCACGAAAGTTCCTTGTTAGAATAAATTAAATTGGATTAGAACTTATTAGCAGTATACCCGTATTACTAATTCCCTGGAATTCTGACGTTTTATAATGTTACCAGAGATAAAACAATTCCCACAAAAAAGATAAAATATTCAAAACTTATGCAAATACAAATCAACTGCCGCATGTAGATATGACAAATGCCTGACAGACACTTCATGGTGATAATGTCATTCGACATCCAGTTTTGAATAAATTTTTTCAATGTGCTTCTTTTGTTTTCTGTTGCTGTCAGTGTGCACTTTCTAGTTTCCACTCTTGGTGGTTTCTGTTTTAAGGCGAAACGAGTAATATTATTACGCGGCATATGGCTTTTTATGATGACAGGGAATTATTAAAGTAGTTTGGTGTAAAATCGTACTTCATAGATGTTAACCCATACAAATAACTCATCTGTAAGTGACAATGACAGCTGTCAGAATTCCGGGGAATTAGTAATACGGGTATAGATTATAATATTTCAATTTGACTGATAGTTTACCAATAGGTTTCTTGATTATGTATGGTTTAGTTTGAAGGAAAATTCTATTTGTCGCCAGTGATGACCAGAGATGGACCAGCGGACGACATCAGAAGGCTATTCTAGTAGTAGGTATCATTATTCATTATCAGGGTAGATCGAATTACATTGCTGTGGGCGTCACATGGGTACGGGCCTAATTGAAAAGCCTTCTCATTAACTGACTCACTAACTGACTTTGCCCTACCTAGTTCGGTCTCCTCCTCCCCTGCAACCGAACCGCTTCCGACCAATCTAATCTACACGACCCACATCGCACGATACCACCTACTTTGTACAACACAACCTATAACACAGTACACCGCACGAGCGAAGCAGCGCTCTCGTCGAGCGCCCAGATCGGAATGTGTCAACCAGCTTGCGCCCTCTCTCCTATAATGACGTAATGGCGCAATGCTATTCACACTACAATATCAACGAGCCGACACGGCCATACTGACATTCGCACGTCCCCGTGCGACTGCCAGCGTCCAAGGATGTCTACAAAGAACAACACACAGGTGAAGTACACCTCTAAATACGCTCGCCCATCCCTGACACTTCACTGCTTCTAGGTCACCTCCGTCTGTCATGCATCAATTGTCAATCATCACACCAGCTGTCAATCGCATCAACCAACCACCACCTCATGTGATGACGTACAACAGACCCAACCCAACCATCTGTCAATTGCTAGTCATCACCTCAGCTGTCAATCACAATACACATCTGGAAGGAGTGTGTCCTTTCAACCACCTCCCTTGAGTCTGGCCCGGACGACACTTCCTTACCAGGATAGACTCAGGAACTTAATATAACACCCAACCAGTCAGTACTTTAATCTGTCAATTGTCAGTCATCATTTCAGCTGTCAATCGCAATACACATCTGGAAGGAGTGTGTCCCTTCAACCAACTCCTACGAGTCTGGCCCGGACGACACTTCCTTACCAGGATAGACTCAGGAACTTAATATAACACCCAACCTGCAGTCAGTACTTCAATCTGTCAATTGTCTGTCATCATTTCAGCTGTCAATCGCAATACACATCTGGAAGGAGTGTGTCCCTTCAACCAACTCCTACGAGTCTGGCCCGGACGACACTTCCTTACCAGGATAGACAACATGAAACACACAACTAGTCAGCGCCCTTCACTTGTAACACATGGTCAAAGTCATCGTCATAGTCAAAATAATAATCACAGTCTCTGCTCAAGATCTGTTCAAGAACGTCGACCCATATATAGGCCAGTCCATTTAATTAACTACATCACACACGCACTCGTCATTTTCCCTGCCAAGTCCCGAAAATGGCAACACTTATCTGATTAGGGTGCAATTGCTATCGCAAACCCTCAATCAAATATCACGGTTAAAGTTACTTTTACAATTAGAGTTTCAAACTAAAATGAATCTACCACTGGTTCGGAATGCCGCAACCTAGCGAGAAGAACCAGTAAGAAACTCGGCGGCGTCTAACTTTCTAACATAACTGATCAAAAACTACTTCCCGTAAACGCAATCCTATTTCTTTAGTTCCAATCATGTAAACCATTTATTTCATTTTATGATCATCTCAATAAACCATTTTACGAACTACAACCTCTTTACGCCTTTATCGCAACCACGTTTCAAACTTAATCACTTTTCAACATCGATGAAGGTACCTAGACAATAGAATTCGGTTAGCAACCAAAACCATTTGTCAAACTAATCACTCATCTCAATAGCGGGTATTTAATTACTCTGCGAGTATTTGTAGAACTTTACTTTCAATTAATCACGATTTTTTTTTTTTTGGTTTTTTTTTTGTTAGTTGGTTTTTGTTATCAGCTTAGCGCTGTCCGTTGTTATCGACATACAGCTCGCCAGCCTTCACGGCCAACCCTGACATTCGATCGTCCTCGAGCGACTATTAATTATCCTCAGCAATCGGTATACCCGAGATCGCCAGCCCTACTTCAAAAAGCCCTCAAAAACTTAGGCAGCCCGCCAGGCCCCTGAAACTATCTCGGTTTCTAATCTAAACACTAGTTATAGTTAACACCACATAAACGCGCAATTTGATCCGATACAATCGGTAACAGTGTGGCCGATCAATTCTCGGAAACCCACACACAATCGCTCAGTACCGTCACGCTTTTATCAACAAAAAATTCCTAGAAAAAGGTGAACAATTGAGTTCACATTTCCATTTGGGTCGGTTACCCGCATATAACATCTCGCTAATTTTATCACGAACCACCTGCCGTAAATCAAAGGCGGTGCATATGACGCTAAACCGTTTTACGAGGATTCAACTAAACTAATCTTAAGTTTTCCGGTTGTGACCCTTAAACGCGGTAATCCGTTAATCGAGAAATCCGAGTTTTCGTTAAGCAATGACAATAGTCGCGGTTTATCCTCATCTGGTATATCCGTATCAATATCCGAAAACTATTTTACACATTGAAATAGAAAAAGTATCCGCAGTCATTGCACAACCTGCCTTTAAAATATCACGACTTAACGCAAAAACTCATCTAATATAACGTCAAACAAAAATTTGTAAAGTGGGTGTGTCCATCAATTAAAAATTTCACATAAAATTTGCAAGGTACTATTAACACTTGAATTCTCAATACCGGTAATTCAATTTTATTATAACGCACACCCGATAGCCTATTCGCAATACTTTCGTTAACGAGAAGAATCGCGGCACCGAAATCTTAACAAAATGAAAACGACCCGCGTCGCGCACACAACACCGGTTCTACAAGGCTTTTGTGCCACGAAGGAGACCGACAAACGCAAATGCAGTTAAAGGCTCCGGCTCATCAATTTGCCCTTCAGATCCCACTTCTGATGTCGCCAGTGATGACCAGAGATGGACCAGCGGACGACATCAGAAGGCTATTCTAGTAGTAGGTATCATTATTCATTATCAGGGTAGATCGAATTACATTGCTGTGGGCGTCACATGGGTACGGGCCTAATTGAAAAGCCTTCTCATTAACTGACTCACTAACTGACTTTGCCCTACCTAGTTCGGTCTCCTCCTCCCCTGCAACCGAACCGCTTCCGACCAATCTAATCTACACGACCCACATCGCACGATACCACCTACTTTGTACAACACAACCTATAACACAGTACACCGCACGAGCGAAGCAGCGCTCTCGTCGAGCGCCCAGATCGGAATGTGTCAACCAGCTTGCGCCCTCTCTCCTATAATGACGTAATGGCGCAATGCTATTCACACTACAATATCAACGAGCCGACATATTTTTTTACATTTTGTTTAATTTTTTTTGAGTAGCTTTTACATTAATGCGAAAATAAATACACATTTTCTATGTAAAATTAATACCTATTGTTTTATTCGTTTTAAAATTTTAGTCACTCGAGTTTTATATTCCGAGTGACTCGAGTCAATAAAAATCACTCGAGTGGCATTCGAGTGAGAAAGTTACCAGTACCGAGTCACTCGAGTGAAAAAAAATCACTCGAGTCCCATCACTACTTCAGTAAATATACAGGTAAGTTGCTTGAAAACATAATCGACAAAGATTTGAACTCACGAGTAAACATACATGATGGACCATTTTGACTATTTATTTCTTTTTGGTTAAGTATGTTAAAATTTTGTGTTCTAGGAGTTGAACACCAACATAAATATTTGAAAAAAGATGCTATACCAACTATTTTTTCTTGGAACACACGTCCAGTTTCTGAGCAGGCGAGGGAAAGAGAAAATACATTAAAAGTCCGTAACCTGAAAAAGTGACTTTTCGATATGCCGTCAACTTCCCTGAATGTTCAGAACATCGGGCCATTTCATGAAGATAGTAGTGTGCACCTCGACAACAATGTATCACAAGAGCTTGTGATTGAAACCCATATATCCCCAACAGGGGAACCTGTCAGCCAACAACTGACGCAAAACACTTGTGGAACTCCAACGCTCCATATACTAAGATTATTTTCTACAGAATTATTGCTTGCAGATAATGAGACTGTGCGCTATTATACTGGTTTAGAGACATGATCAAAATTTTTATTTGTTTTTAGCACACTTCCTCAAATGGTATATAATATAAAATATCGTTGGAACAGAGTTGTTGGTTTGTCAATAGAAGATAAATTTTTAATGTTACTGATTAAACTTAGAAGAAACATGACAGACTTTGAATTGAGTAAAATTAAAAGTAAAATTAAAAATATTTTTAGGTTATACAACAAATAAAAGAAAGTAGGGTGACCACGCAAAAAAAATCAATGGATTATTATTATTGGACTTCCAAATATTAGGTCTTTACCTATGAAATTGCCGTTTTGTATGGAATAAGTGAAAGTACTTGTAAAAATCAGCTGGACGGGAGGCAACAAACTCTTCAAAGGCATTTTGTACTGCCTCTCGGGAATTGAATTTTTCACCCCTTAAAAGTTGTCTAAATTTTGGAGAAAAAAGTAAAGTCGGTAGGTGCAAGGTCTGGTGAGTATGGCGAATGAGGGAGAGCTTCCAACCCCAGCTCTAGCAGCTTGGAGACTGTCTGTTGCGCAGTATGGGGTCGGGCGTTGTCGTGAAGGAGCAGTGGGAACGACCGATTGACCAAAGCTGGTTGCAGATGTGCAAGCTTCTACATCATTCTCTCCAGTTCTTCACAGTACATATCTGCAGTAATGCGCATGCCGTTTTATAAAAAGCTGTGGTGAATCACACCCGCAATAGACCACCAAATAGTGACCATCACCTTTTTAGGGGTCATTTTTGGTTTAGGGCATTGCTTTGGTGCTGAACCAGGTTCTAACCAACTTGCTGAGCGCTTTGGATTGTCGAACAGAATCCATTTTTTGTCGCACGTAACAATTCGTTTCAAAATTCCTTCATTTCTTTGCCTGTTGAGCAGCGCAAAGCAGGTCTCGACGCGTACGTTGTGCTGGCGATCGTTAAGGTTGTGGGGCTATCTATCAAGGTTTTTTACCTTGCCAATTTGTTGCAAATGGATCAATATTGTTTTGATGCTTACATCAAAAGCTGCTGCTAGCTCAGCTGTAGATTAAGTTTCGTCAGCTTCCACAATCGCCTTTAATTCATTATTGTTGACCAAAGTCTCCGGACGACCACGAGCTTCATTCAGAACGGAACCGGGAAAACCAATAACGGGTTGTGCGTTCGTTTGTAAAGTTCTCTCCGTAAACGGTTTTGATGTTACGTGCCGTTTGTGTTGCGTTGGTGCCACGACGGAACTCATATTCCATAATTACACAAAGTTTTAAAGTATCCATTATGACGAAAAATGTTCAAATATACTGAAAATACAACGCTAATCAAAAAACAAAAGACTGAGTTTGTAAAAAGAATGTCATGGTTTTAAAACAAAATTAATTTGAATTTAGAAAACTGAGCCATTACAAACTTTTTTTTATTTGTAATGACCAGTACTGAAGAAAGGCCATTTCATACGTAAATACCTATTATGACTTGTTGAGTATGAATGAATATTAGGTACTTTATGACAAAGATATTAATGTGAAATATTTAGGGCCTGTTTCACCACCTTCTAATAAGTGTCGGATGACCTAAATGTAAGTTTTGTCACTTGTTTACTTTATGTCAAGTGACAAAGACAAAATTATATTTATTACCTAGGACCCAATAGAACCTAAGTGCCCACACATATGCCCGGGCACATGTTTGTTTATGTTCTAACCTAACCTTAAAATAAAAACCGAACAAGATACACATAAAGGCTATATTACACCGGGGCAACACTGTGCGGCATTACGGCATGCCACAAGGCCGCATGCTACAAAGTCAAAAATGTCGCACATTGTGGCAAGAACCGTGCAGCATGGCAACACCTTGCGTCACGTGGCAGACTGTCGCAAATTGTATCCGGGCACAATGGATTCCATGCGACATTTTTCGTGCGTCAAAACAGTTTTTAGGTTATGTTTTTGTTTGTATTTGTTTTGGAAAGTGAGAATTACCGGTCATGGAGTGGTGTAACGAAAAATATTTAGACTTAATTGAGGATTATAGAAAGAGTGAAGTGTTATGGGATGTCCGCAATTCAAATTATAAAAATAATAGAATGAAACGTGATGTTTTACTTGGTCTTGCACAAAAATACAATTTAGATGAAGATACTGTCAAAAAGAAAATAAAGAACCTAAGAAGTGCATTCCACAGGGAACAAAATCGTCTCACCAATAAGAAAAGCGGTTCTGGATCTACCAAAGAAAGTAAAAAAGTTTTGCCTACGAATCATATTCGATGTGACTGAACCTCGTCCAAGAACAGCCAGTATAATTGTAAGTATACCTAGTTTACTGATACTTACTACATTATTAAATAGTCTGGCTAACGAAAGTAGAGACTCGAATTATTTGCAAACTTTTTATATGGCAATACATATACAAATATCAACTACATTTTGCCCTAACAAGATGGCGGTTGTCTGTGGTTGTCGGTGATTTGCAGTGATTAGTTGTGATCTTGTTTACGAGCATTTACGCGTTTAAGAATGAATAAAACAATTAAAAGTGGAGTGCGGAAGATGTTGTTTTGCATGATTTCCAAATTTGAAGAAAAACAACGAGAGAAAGATGCAAAATTCAAACAAAAACAAGATTGTTTACGTGTTGTGTTAGATTTTTTAAGTCAGTATGACGCATTATTTTGATACTTTGTTTGTATATTTCTCTTTTTAAAAAACTATAATATCTCTATTTTCATCCACATTCATTATACATTTCATTAAACACCTTAATAATACCTACTAAATGCAACTTCCAATTAAATGGTTATTTTTCATTGGTTGTAGGTAAGTAAATGTTACATTTATTAATTTGTAACCCAAATTATTTTCTTTGACAGAAAATCTGGAGGATGTAGCAGGAGTCGATGAAATAGTGAGAACTATTGAAAAACTTACTGATTTAGAGCAGAATGACAGGATGAGAACCCAGAATCAGTACTTGGAAGAAATAGCTTCAATTACTGGTAATTTTTTACTAAGCACAAGATTTATACACAAGAAATATAATGTATAATAATAATATAATTTGCTATTGTCAATACTGTACCTAATCGTTGTTTAATCATTCTTTACAGGAGTAAGTGTTGCAACTTTAAAAAGAATAAAAAAGGAAGGTGCGCTAAATGATGGTGTGTGGAATACCCCAGGAAAAAAACGGCCCCATAAACCCACAGTGTCTAAGTTAGATAGTTTCGACATAGATGCTATTCGCAACAAAATCAATGATTTTTATATTGTCAGAAAACAAGTTCCTACATTGAGGACACTGTTAATGGAATTAAAAGAAAGCATAGGATTTAATGGATGTCGGGAAACTCTTCGCTGCATACTACTAGCTAATGGTTATGAATTTAAGAAAAACAAGAATGAACGTTCAATATTAATTGAACGTTATGACATATCTGCCTGGAGACATCGTTTTTTACGAACCATAGCTTTGAAACGTTCAGAAGGAAAGCCAATTATTTATTTAGATGAGACCTATGTGCACAAAAACTATAAGCCCAAGAAGTCTTGGCAAGGTCCATCTACGAGTGGTGCAATTGAAAATATTTCAACGGGAAAAAGGTACATAATTGTACATGCTGGATCAGAGAAAGGTCCTGTGCCAAACTCATTGTTAGTTTTTAGCACAAAATCGACAATGGCGGACTACCACCATGACATGAATGCTGCAAATTTCAATAAATGGTTACAAGAAAAGCTCATACCCAATTTAAATGAGCAGAGTGTAATAGTAATGGATAATGCAAGTTATCATTCCGTCATTGTTAATAAAGCTCCAACAACACAAAATCTGAAAAATGAGATAAGAGAATGGCTTACTTTCAATGATATCCGATATGAAGATTACCACACAAAGGCAGAGCTGCTATGTTTTGTAAAGCAGCACACACCAGACGCAGTATACAAAGCTGATGAACTTTTAAAGCAGAATGGTCATGAGGTTTCGAGACTTCCTCCCTACCACTGTGATTTAAATCCTATTGAGCTTGTATGGAGTTTGGCTAAACGTAAAGTGGCAAGTAAAAATGTAGCCTTGACTACAGTGGAGTTAGAAAGAATGATTAAAGAGTCGTTTGAAAGCATTACATCAGAGGATTGGAAGAAAATGTGTGATCATGTCATGCATATTGAAATTAAATACAAAGAAAGAGATAGAATTACTGAAGAAAATTTAGAAAGTTTCGTAATCAACGTTGGAAATAGTGACACCAGTGACTCTGATGAATCTTTGCAGATAGAAGCTTTGGATTCAGACTTTGACTATAGTGAGTAAAATAAATTATTATTGAATATTGTTGTTTTTTCATTCAGGCAGGTGGTAGGTTTTTTTTTATGAAAAGATTTATTCCATAGGTAAATTTTCAAAATAAATCAACACTATATTTTTATCACTATAAAAATGATATATTATCCTATTTCCTATTAATATTATAAATATGAAAGTTTGGTTGTATGGATGGATAGATAGATGGATGGATGGATGTTTGTTACTCAATCACGCTGCAACGACTGAACCGATTTGGCTGAAATTTGGCACAGAGATAATCTGGAATAACACATAGGCTACACTTTTATCCCGGAAAATAAGAGGGTTCCCGCGGGAATCAAAAATCCTTAACCACGCGAACGAATTCTACGAACTAGTTATCAATATTTTTCTATCTGTACATGCTGATAAACAGTAGTATGTAATCGGTTTCAACAAAAATAAAAAAATAATTCTAAACTATCAAATTAGGTTACTCCAGGTCTGTCACACTAATTTTGAGTCACACTAATTTTGAGCCATACTAACAATTTTTAAATTTGCCGCTCTTTTCCAGTCTCTACTTTCGTTAGCCAGACTTTAGGTACTTAGCAGGAATAAAGGTTATCTTAGCATACATAAGTTCCCTAAAAAATAAATTAATAGACAATCATGTAGGTACCTAAGTTTTACTCCATTTATTTTTTACTAGATACCACAGACATTTTTTACTAGACAGTGCCACATGCAACAGTGTGTAGCATGTGACACTGTCGCACGTTGTTGACTCGGCGTAAACGAGCCTTTAGAAACAGTATGCTATAACAGAAATAACCGGCCAAATGCGTGGCGGGCCACGCGCAGTATAGGGTTTCGTAGTCACAATCCTCGAAAAACAGATATAACTCCTTAACCTGTAAATCCTATATATCCTATTAGCCATGATAGTTTTCCTTTAAAATTGATTATATATACTACTGCTGTGAATTTTTTCAAGTTCCTATATACTGCCATTTGTCTGATAGAGGGGGGGGGGACACTTGACTCTAATAAAAATTAGCACTTTAAAACATCATATTTTACAAACGGATCTAGAAATCGAAAAATGATGTTCCCACACCCACAGTATTTTTAAAAGACCTATTCAACGATACCCCACACTATGGGGTAGACGAGAAAAAAATATTCATCCCCACTTTACATGTAGGGGTGCTACCCTAAAAAAAAATATTTATCAAAATTTTATTTCACCACTTTGTCGGCGTGATTAATATTTATACCCATGCCAAATTACAGATTCCTAGCACTAATAGTCTCTGAGATTAACCGAGGACGGACAGACAGACAGACGGACGGACATGGCGAAACTATAAGGGTTTCTTGTTTACTACGAAACCCTAAAAAGGGTGCATAAGCTCCGAGCAAATGCATTTTGCCAACTATTAACAAAAGAAAAACTTGACAAATCTCATTCGTTTTGCTTTGACTTGCAAAAAGTTAAGCCACTGCCAAAAACACCCATCCAAGACAGTTTTTATGCGAGACAAGTTTGTTTTTATAACTTCAGTATGGTGAATGTGGATGGAAGGAATCCAGATTTTTATTGTTGGACCTCATTTATACCGCCAGATCGAGTATTTGGAATGATTGAAAAAGACTTACGAAAACAAGACATAATCAAAAATCCCAAAGAATATTTGAATACAATAAAAAATTTGTAACGTGTAAATTTCTTTCACGTGATTTCAATTTCTTATGCTCATGTAGCATAAATACCATAATTTAATGTTGTATATTTGTTTGTTTACAATATCTAATAAACCCTAACTGACGTTGACAGTTCGACGTTATACGATAAATGTCAAACGTCAAACTGACATGGTACAGCTTATAATTCTATTCCGTACCACAGACTCGTCTCAAATAGACTGTGGGACTTTAAGGTACCGTGAAGTCTGCCAAGTTTGCCACTTTACACTTGTGTTAAAAAGTCATAGTCCATTTCTCCCCAGAACTTGTATGGAACCATTGAAGTATGATGATGCGACAGACAGTATAATTTATCAAAGAGTGCTTAAATATAAATATTTTTTATATAAATCGACAGATAATAAAGTTGACGTCTAAAAATAAAACTGGTAAAGATACCTATACCATGTGGCAGCTTTGCCATTTGGATTTTTACCTTCTAAAGAATTATATTTGTATTTACAATATTAGTAAAGAATATTCAATAGGTTTAACACAAAAGTTTGGGAATTTGTCCCTTAAGGTATATTTCATTATGACATAAACTACAGACGAGTTGGTAAAGTTGTATACCCATTTAAGAAAATTTCATAGAAAGTCAGTGAACGTGGTGAGGGTTGGCACAGTGGAGAAAATAATTACTTAATTTTTTTTTTTTTTTATTTATCTGTTTTATTACAAATTAGTAATCACTAATTAGGTACATAAGTATTAAAAAAACACGAACAAAAATATTTATCACAAACGAAACATTGACGAAATGAAATTCTATAAAAGGTAACATTATTATCAAAACAAAACACTATCATATAGCAACTCTTAGAAAATAGTAAGAACGCACCTATCTGTGCTTCATTATTTCCACCTTTTTAACTTTGTATTTTTTCTTACTCAATATCGCTATAAAATTGTTTTTAATAAAATATAAAAGGTTAACCTTAAAAATAATGTTCATCACATTCTTCAACCAAGTATACACGGTTTTCCTTTAACGAATGTAATTTTACAGTTTTAACAATAGATGAAGATGGTACGATATCACGATCTCTTTTACAAACGTGGAATCTTAAAGTAGGCTTTTTAATAGCTTTTAAAAAATTTATCGTATAATATGTTTCCATTTGTTGTATATCTATCTTTTCTATGAATCCTATATAATATTTCCAGTTATTGCGGATATAGTATCTCACTAAAACACTTTGTTTTAAAATAAATTGGATTTGATTTTCGTTTTCGCATTTGTCTGAGATCATTCTTTTTATGTTTGCAGTATTTTTCTTTTTGTCGAGATCCAAATTTTCAGCCTCTTTTATACTTTCTTTTAGTGAAACTTTATCAGTCTTTTTTATTCTGATATTTTTTATTTCGCCCATGTCAACTTCTTCGTCCATCCATTCATCCGTTTCTTTTTTGTACTGTGCATTAGTTCTCTCCTTCATTTTAATTTGACCCTTGTCTTTATTTGAGTTCACACTTTCATTATCAGTTTTTTCCTCTGTATCTTTTTCCCATGTATTATAGTCCACGCATTGTTTTATAAGTTTATCAGTCTCTTCGTTTCCCTTTCCTAATATTTTATCCATATCCAAGTTTTCATTTTCTTCAATTGTTTTCTTTTTAGCATTAGTCCCTATTTCGTCTTCTATATAAAAGTCTTTTTTGTTCTGTGCATGACTTTTTCCTTTTATGGTACTTTTGCCTTTGCCTTTACCTTTATTATCAGTCTTTTTCTCATTAACAATTTTGTTCATATTCCGTTCACATAAACCAGTCTCTTCGTTTTCGTGCTGTACGATTTCATTAAAATCAAGATCTTGAAAGTCTTCTTTTCTAGCTTCTACATCAAAACAGAGTTCCACATTATTTATATCTGGCAATATATCACTTAAATCATAATCAGTTTCATATTTTCTATTATTTTTTTAAATTGTAGATAACACCATGTCTTCATCTTCAGACATGATTGTTTCTTCGTCTGAGGTATCTCGTAGTGAATAGTTATCCTCATTTTGGTCGTCACTGTCATAATCAACTTTTCGTTTTTTTGTTTGTGTCTAATTGACAGGTCCCAGAAGTAGATGGTGCTGGATTTTCATATGGATTTATATTTTCTGTTTCCTTCTTTTTTAGAGGGAGCACAGACTGTGCGTCAATTTTTTTTAAACTCAATGCTTTTAAATCAACATAACCCTGATTTTCTGGTGTAAATCGAACATCCGATAAAATAGTTACTCGCCTTTCATCACATTTTGGTTCATTCGACTTATTAGTTGCTTTTTTTGCCTTGTTTTCGCTACACTTATAAGTTTTTCTGCATCTTGAGATGAAATCGAGCATCCGGGTTCTACTTTCAATTTTTTATTCGCTGCTGTTCTCTTAATCGGATCAGGTACTTTGGTCTTTTTAAGGAAATCTAACAGTGCTGCATCTATATTGTATTTTATTTCTTCTTCATAATCTGGCAGTTTCCTAAGGACTTTTTGGGAGTTGAAAGGAACGATGCCCGTGGCTTTAAAACCTGCTTTAAGGTTATCTTTATTACGTATTGCGATTTCTGCCAGTAACTCCTTCAGCAATATAGGAAAGTGTGTTTTATTTATTTGAGTCTCAGATGGATTTTTTATTTTATAATCTGTTAGGATTCGCCGCCAGTTTTTTTTTAATGGTCCGAAAAAGGCGACGTCTAAAGGTTGGGTGATATGTGTCGAATTTGGTGGTAAAAAACAATATCGTATATCATGCTCCTCACAAAGTCTTAAAATATCCACATTCAAATGACTCGACAAATTGTCGCCAATTACAACTTTGGGCCCGTCAAGCTTGGTAGCCCATGGAATGACGACATTCTTAAACCAATCCTCAAAAACTAAAGAGTCAAACCATCCTGACTTAGTTCTATTGAATCTCGCTTCTGGTGGTCCACCTACGCACCATGCAGACCACAAATGTTCAGATTTGTATACTGTATAAACAGGTAATAAAGATCCATCTGCTGAACCGGCGAACATTATTGATATATTGCCTTTTGAATGATTTAAGATTCTTTCGGGATATTTGACTTTGCGTTTAAAAATGCATTTTGTTGAACCAGGGTTGTCCGATAAATTCGTCTCATCGTAATTCAAAATGTTTTGTGAAGGAACGCCTGCTATAGTACGTTCTAGGTTACTAAAATAATTCTCAAACTCATCCAAAGTTTTTTCTGCTCGTACCTTCTTAATGTTCTGCACTGCTCGCTCCGTTAGTGCATGCTGATTTCTGGTCAAAAAATTTCTTACCCACCATTTACCTGGTATTTTACCGGAAAATAGGCAGGAACGACGATTTTTATTCAAATATTCAAATATTAGAATACGCAGATCTAGCCGAGATAATGGGGATCCGAAATCAGCAGCAGCTATCAAAACATTCACGATGTCTATTTCCTCAGAGTCACTCAGGCGCAACTGAGCACCGGGAAGTTTTAAATGGAGACCCTTAACTTTATTTTCAATTGTACGCCGTGGTATAAAAAATCGTTTTTCAGCTTCCGATGAAGTTATATTCTTTTTTTTTACTAGATCTACGGCTAGGTCTAGCATTTCCTGGGTATAATTCTTATAATTTCTCGATCCCAGTTTACGACGACTTCGGCGCCCCATAGTTCTAAAAAAAAAACTTGCGTACAGTCTACTAAATGGCAGTTAAGTTAAATTATTATCTGAAATTACGATGATAAAAAAAAACAACTTCATAATTTTTCAAGTGTATGCAACTGGTATAGGTATTAGGCACTAACAGTCCGCCCCGGCTTCGCCGGTGGTACATACATTTTACAAGAATTTTTGAAATCGGTCCAATAGTTCCTGAGTTTATCGCGTTCAAACAAACTCTTCAGCTTTATAATATTAGTATCGATTAAATAAAACATTTGTGTCAACCTGTTATCGCATCTACAATTTTTTTTGTACAACCCTAGGCCGCTTCAAAACATGGCAAAGTTGCCTTCCCATAAAGGCCGGCATACTCTGGTAACTTTGCCAACGCAAATATGTGACACAATTCAAACTCTACGGCATATTTTATGATGTAATAAATCTATTCCTTACCATAAAACTAATATTATATTAAAAATTAACATACCTGGATCGTATTTTAACACTCAAAAATATTAAAAGTTCTGCAGCACTGCGTTTTTAGGTTAGGTGAGTTGCGGATTATGAATTGGAATAGACAAAAAATGGCTGTTATAGTGTTGCCCTACTTAATATAGTGTTGCCAACTGATAATCGTATTTTACCCTAAAAGTAGTCAAAACACAAAAAAATATACGTAATCTGAGATATGAAGGGATTACCATATGTACTATGCTGTTGGCAAAGTTAGTAACCGTTGGTAAACTCGCCAGACTTCACGGTACCTCTATTAATTTTCGTTACATAGAGTGTTTTTTTTAGGAGGCATCTCCATATACTTTTCACGTCTAGGATGTTTTTTTTTTTAAATGTCACTTTTCTTTCCTCTGGAGACTGGAACATGGTCGTCTCTCGAAAATATTAATTTAAAAATGGAAATCCGCTGATTTTCCTTTTATTTCGTAGCTTAAATGTTAGTAAAATGGAGAATGCCATTTTTGATATTATGTGACTTACTATGTTCGAAAAACATTTAATACGTATCTTCCGCATACAAAGACTATTACAACTTGTATAGAAGCATTGATGGCTCTCCCGAGTTCACCGACGAAACTTTTAAAATAAACTTAAAGCGGAAAGCAGTAACTATAAGTTAATTTGCAATCTGGTAGCCGATGAAATGGCTATAAGGCCACAAAATATCAAAGGTGGCCATGGAGATGTAGACATTGGTGCAGGGAAGAACCTAATAAACGTTTGTCTCACTAAATATCGAGTTGGCCTAAAATTACTCTCACCTTCGATGGCATCCCACAAATATTTCCACTATGGAACTGAGTGGGAGTGGGAGATTTTTTACTTATTCGGTCGTGAAAAAGTTAACTACAATTTGTATGGGATCGAAACAGCGCCATCTAGTTACAACATTGAGAAACATAATTTTTTTCAAAGAAAAATGAACCGACTTCAAACCATTCGAACTAAAAAGTTTAAAATAATGTTTTATTCATTTAGATTGACGATTAAACTACCTAACTCAAATAATATATAATTTTTTGAAGTCGGCGCCAAATGACTCATACTTTTCAAGTCGAAAATATGCTCCCCGAAATCGATTCCGACGAATTGAATGTGGTTTGGCGCCGACTCCAAAAATTATATATTATTTGAGTTAGGTAGTTTAATCGTCAATCTAAATGAATAAAACATTATTTTAAACTTTTTAGTTCGAATGGTTTGAAGTCGGTTCATTTTTCTTTGAAAAAAATTATTTTATGCTTTTTAGTGATTTGTTTTCTTTATATTAATAATAATATAAATGAGAACTATGTAAAATAGATTATGACCTATATATTATTAATTATTATTAAATATCCTGTGACATATTACATACATTTTGTGTGTCATACTAAGTATAGGTGAATGGTTTTATAATGTTCTAACCCAACCTAACCTAACTTCCGATCTATACAAGATTAGTTTGTATGCGTACTACTCTTGTGTAATTTGGAAAACCTTGATTAAAAAGTAATTTACAATCTATACGTGACCAGTTTCACACCTTTGCGGGTTGGCTTTGTATAGGATGGAAATACACGTAACCGTGCACAAACACCAAGGAATCACTCTATAGTACAGCTGTACTGATTTCGGCCTAAAAGTTTTTGCAAAAGGTCAATGTTACGTAGGCGTAGCAGAGTGAAGTCTTTGGACAGAATAGCTATATTAGACTTCAGCAATAGGTCTGGCAATATCAGAGAACATATTAGTGACATATGTATACATTTATGGTTATAACTTCGTATGTAATAATGATAACTCGATGTGTTATATACTAAAACCTTCCTGAAAGTATGTAGATTACGATAGTGAAACAATCATCAAAATCGGTTCATTAGTTGCGGAGATAATCGCGAACATACTTACATACATACATACATACATACATACATACATACATACATACATACATACGGGTCGAATACAGAACCTCCTTTTTTTGAAGTCGGTTAAAAATATGTGAGTGTGAGATTCTTACTCCCTCGTAACCGACTAGTGACAATCGACAAACATTCGACAGTGAGAATGTTAGCGCACGTGATTGGTTGTTTCAAGGACATTGCGAATACGATGTGAGTGCGTGTTTAAAATTGTGACATTTGAGACGAAAAGTGAGTAACGCCATCACATAAGCGATCGAAAAGTTGTCACGTACATTTTTAGAGTGAAAATGGAGTGAAATAATTTAGAGCAAGATCCCAGGGCCGCCAGACGTCACGTATTTTCTGACGGATGAAATGTGGAAGATTGAGTAGTTTTAGTATGTACTATGATCGTATGCCTACCTGCTAGCTTGGTCAAACGGCCAATTTCCAGGTATCAAGTAATCAAGGTACATATAAACATTACTTACTTCACGTAAATTCTCATGGCTGATTTTTATATATGTTTTCGAGTGTATAGTTAAAAATAAATTGTCAATACTCCCAGACACTTTCCGTCGGCCATATTGCTTGACAGACGCTTTAAGGGTCTCAAAATAATTAGTCAACTTCACGTAAATTCTGACGCTCCATTACCATGTGTGTAAAATTCAAAAATTTAAGGTCTACAAAATTATAGAGAGAGCTAGACGTGGAAAACTCACTAGAGTGCCTTAGGGGATCTCGAAAACTATCAGTCGGAGAGGTATCGTCTCGAAACAAAAAATGTTCAAAACCTTGGGCCATTGGGTCAACCGGTAAAAAAAATATGGCCACCATACAAAAAAAATTTCGTCTCCATACAAAAAATTTCCTAATTTTCAAGAGGCTCTCCAGAACAATTTTGTATGGAACTTTTTTCCCTTCACTACTTATGTGCGTAGAACTTATGGGTCTTCCTTCAGAAAATTATGAAATGTCATGAATGTGGAAAACTTAGCAGAGTACCTCATGGGTCCTCCAAAACTACCAGTCATACAGGCATGGTCCCAAACAAATGTTATTAAAGACCTTGGGCCATTGGGTGAACCGGTAAAAAAAAGATGGCCGCCGAACAAAAAAAATTTTCTCCATACAAATTTTTTGGGTTCTTTTCAAGAGGCTCTCCAGAACAATTTTGTATGAAACTTTTTTCCCTTCACTACTTATGTGCGTAGAACTTATGGGTCTTCCTTCAGAAAATTATGAAATGTCATGAATGTGGAAAATTTACCAGAGTACCTCATGGGTCCTCCAAAACTACCAGTCATACAGGCATGGTCCCAAACAAATGTTATTAAAGACCTTGGGCCATTGGGTGAACCGGTAAAAAAAAGATGGCCGCCGAACAAAAAAAAATTCTCTCCATACAAATTTTTCGGGTTCTTTTCAAGAGGCTCTCCAGAACAATTTTGTATGGAACCTTTTTCCCTTCACTATTTATGTGCGTAGAACTTATGGGTCTTCCTTCAGAAAATTATGAAATGTCATGAATGTGGAAAATTTACCAGAGTACCTCATGGGTCCTCCAAAACTACCAGTCATACAGGCATGGTCCCAAACAAATGTTATTAAAGACCTTGGGCCATTGGGTGAACCGGTAAAAAAAAGATGGCCGCCGAACAAAAAAAAATTCTCTCCATACAAATTTTTTGGGTTCTTTTCAAGAGGCTCTCCAGAACAATTTTGTATGGAAACTTTTCCCTTAACTATTTATATACGTCGAACTTATGGATCTTCCTTCAGAAAAATTCTGAAACATCATGATTGTGGAAAAACCAGAGTACCTCATGGGTCCTCCAAAACTACCAGTCATACAGGCATGGTCCGAAACAAATGTTGTTAAAGTCCTAGGGCCATTGGGTGAACTGGTAAAAAAAAGATGGCCGCTTTATATTATAGGCCGGATTTATATCAGATACCATGTATGTATTAATAAACAACTGTAGTCTGGCAGCATCTACATCAATTTTAGCTGTTGGCCTCAGGAGGGCCTTTAAATTACAATAAAATTAGCTGTCACCTGACAAATAATTATTTGTCAGGTGACAGCTAATTTTATAATTATAATTAATAATTATTAATAATTAATTATTATAAATTAATATAATTTTTAAATAAAATAAAAAATTTTATTTAAAAATTATATTAATTCAAAATAATTAGTAAAAAAAAATGAAAGTAAATTAGCCGACATCTAAAAATTTTTAGAATTTTTTTTAATTGAAAAATAATTTATTAATACATACATGGTATCTGATATAAATGAAGAATTCAATCGAAAGAATTTAAGAAACTTCGATGCCAGTAACTTACCACCTTGTAAAAGTGAGCTTTGGCAACAGTTTCGAAGGACTACTATATCGCTAGTCTTTGGAACAATGCAAGTATGAAGATGATAAATATTTTCAACCCCGAAAACAATGGCTGGACACTACAAGATGGTAAATATGATTTTCATTGGAGATCAATTACCGGGTTTTGTCAGTGAGTCGCTGGAAGAACAATCAGGTAAATTATTTTCGTTTCTCGTATTATTTGTATCTTTTTAGTTTTTTCAGACCTTCATTGTTTAACTTGTTTTTTACAGAAGAAGAAAATAAGGATAATGCTGATGATGACGATCACGATTTAGATATTCAATTTCAAGATTGGCTGGATGATGAATTATCTAATTTCAACGATGATGATAATGAAGATTAAAAGCCACTGTTAAGAAATATTGAAGAATTAATATTTTTCCACTTTGTTTCCAAATTTCCAATAAATAATTAATTAAAAAAATTGCTGCTATTTAAATATAAGTGTTATTTTTAAAAAATATTTTTTAGTTCTAATTAATAAATTGAAAAAAAAAATTAAAAATGTCGGCTAACTTTAGTATTATTTATTATATGTCAATTTTTTTTTTCTTATTTTTGTTGCTATAATTTACTTGTCAACAAAAGTTCTAAAAATTATAAAATATATGTTCAAGTAATTTTCATGGCCTTAACAGCGCAGTCGGTCTCACTCAGTCTCATGCGCGTAGATAATGCTCTCGCGCTCACAGAGATATTAAAATTTAGTTTAGGGGATGATTGGCCCCTTGGATCGGTCTGTCTTCTTGTCAAAGCTTTTAAAATAGTTGTCGGATGAACATATATAAAAATGGAGCGTCAGAATTTACGTGAAGTTGACTAATTATTTTGAGACCCTTAAAGCGTCTGTCAAGCAATATGGCCGACGGAAAGTGTCTGGGAGTATTGACAATTTATTTTTAACTATACACTCAAAAACATACATAAAAATCAGCCATGAGAATTTACGTGAAGTAAGTAATGTTTTTATGTACCTTGATTACCTGATACCTGGAAATTGGCCGTTTGACCAAGCTAGCAGGTAGGCATACGATCATAGTACATACTAACACTACTCAATCGTCCACATTTCATCCGTCAGAAAATACGTGACGTCTGGCGGCCCTGGGATCTTGGACTAATTGATTCAAGACATTATTATGATTAAGTTTTGTGTGAAATTATGGCAGCACGGTTTTTCTTCACTGGGAGGATGTTTGCGGCCGTCAAGGCACAAGATGACCGCAATTAAGATATTCGTAAGGAGGTTAGACTTCACGCATCTTTCAAGTCATCAATACAATCAACTTGTATAAGTACTTATTTAAGTGTAAGTAAAGTATATTGTAAATAATTATAGATCAATAAATAAAACAATTTGAAAAAGTTTAAAACATTCTTTTATTCACAATCATAAAAAGTATTAAAAATACCTATTATTTTTTCACGAATATTAATACTTATAGGTAGGTACTTAGTTACTAGCGCTTGCGAGAGAGTTTTCCAATTTTTGAAGTTATTAATTCTGCCTCTTGCATTGGAGCATGGTTTGCTGAGATCTCCATGTCTAAAACGTATAGGTACATATCTAACCAATAAACTTAAAAGCGGCAAGTACACAGGATCTCAAGTTCACAAACACCAAATAACTTAAATCCACTTATTGCTCCATAAACGTCACCATTAACTTAAGTTGGGTTGAACTAGTTCTCATTTTTAGTTATTGTTATTTTAATAATAAGCAAAACATACGTTGTATGTAATATGTAGCTACAAAAACATAAACAAACAAAGACGAAGACGTTATAATCGCTCTAACTTTGATAGACCCTTGCTTTCATTAAAATCACGTAATAAAAATGTCATACAATATTTGGCCGGTTAATCTCACGACGCGCGCGTCTTTTCGCTTCTCACGGTGAGTTGACATGAATCGAGTGGTTAGATCGTGGGTTAGATCAACGCTAACTTACACTCACTTGTTTTCGATTGTCGATGCGGGTGAAGTTTATTCGAATAACGCGATGTTAAAGTCATTCGAATAATTTTGTGTAACTCCCACTCGGCACTCTGTTAGGAATATAAAGGGCCATATAAAGGCCCCAGTGAAAACTACGTTCAAACATCCAGTCGCTGATCATAATGTAGACGTTTTCTTAGATTTACGTCCCATGGTAAAACTCGTCCGAAATCATTTTGAAGACAAGAAAACATTATTACTCTAGCGGCACGCTATGATGGCCGGTTTGACGTTTGTCCGCTCATGAAGTTCCGTATTAATTGATAACGACTTTGAAGGAAATAATTGTATTACTTTATTGACGATAGTGATGTGCAGAGATTCATAAATTTTATCGAATGTAGTTTTAGGTTTAGGACTCAAAATTTATTTATTAAATTGATTTCTTAAATGTATACAAGTGTAGAAAAATCAGTTTGCACCATTTAAGGGGTGAATGTACTTGTGAATATGAACAATTTTCACTATGTGGACAAACCTCTGAAATCGCAAAAAAATATCAATAAATTTTTAAAAATGGAATCTAATACGATCGTCACATAGGATCGCTGGCTAGCACAACTACTACCTCCGGCAAACTCGCGTCAATGCTCAATGCAAAACAAAGCAGTTTCGAATTGACGTTGCTTCGAAAAGTATAAACTGTCAGTGCAATGCGATTGTGATATAGTTTTGACCTGGCTTTGGATTTCAAATATTGATACTGCATTACTGTTGACCCTTGCTCGTTAATTTGGACTCTGTTCAAGCCCTTTGTTGTGGATTTCGTCGATATGACCGAACGTACGCAGAGAACTGTTCTAAATAGTCAGACACGTGAGTTCGTAATACGCCTTCGTAACTATTTCGATCGTGAAGCTCAAAATGGAGGGCCAATTTTACCTATAATGTCAGTGGTTGAACGCGTAGCTGATGCGCTTAATATTGGACAACGAACTGTTAGACGGATAACTAAAAAAAAATATGGCGAGACTGGCACAGAAGAAAATAAACTTCACACACCAAAAAAGAGAAAACGAGCAAAACCAGTCGTAGGCATCGATAGCTTTGATGCCGATGCTATCCGAAGACATGTTTACGGCTACTATTTACAGAAGGAGTATCCAACAAGAAAAAAGTTGGTGCATTCACTGAAGGAAGCTGGATTATTTATTTATTTATTTATTTATTATTCATGTACCAAATTACATAGTTACAAAAACATAAATAGAGGATGTGGACATAGGCAAAGCTTATCTCTACAAGAGATTTCTTCCAGCTTCCCAAGATTGTGAGTAAGGGCGTAGTAAGTGGTATAGGTCTTACGGTACTAGTTTAAAAGGAATCCTTAGTTAAAAGGTATTATATTATATAATATTATATATAAATATACATATTATACATACTAATACACTACATAAATATCATATTATAAATACCTAGATAAAATATAAACTATAATAAATATATATACATACATATATATAAATATAATACATAAAATACTCTATAATAGTGATAGGTAGTACTGCTTCACTCTGTATTTAAACGAGTGAACTGAGTGGCAGTTTTCTCTTATATTTTCAGGAAGTGAGTTCCAAAGACGGGTAGCTAGTGCAGTGAAGGATTTGTCATAGAAAACTGTGTTACAATGGGGAGTGACGAGAGGATTTTTGGAAACGCAAGATCGCAAGGGTCTAGAAGGAGGAAGGGATAATTCAAATCGCTCTCGGAGATAACCAGGGGAAGACGTATTAAGAACATTGTAGAGAACAGTCAAAATATGCAAATTCCGGCGAAAGCGAATTGGGAGCCACTTTAACTGACGACGGTAGTCAGAGATATGATCGAATTTGCGCAGTCCGTATATAAAACGTATGCACAAATTCTGAAGTCGATCGAGTTTGTCAAGTAGCTCTTCGGTGGCATCAGGGTAGCAAGCGTCAGCATAGTCGAGAATCGGGAGCAACAGAGATTGTGCTAGCATAATTTTGGTACGTAGCGGAAGGAAATTCTGCAGTCTTTTCAAGGAATGGATCGAATAATGCATACGTTTACTGATCTGGTTTATATGAGCTGTCCAACTGAGGTTGCCATCCATAGTCAATCCTAGGTTTTTTGCAGTGGATGTGTAATCGATGGATGTGCCGTCATAAGAAACCATAGGCAGATCACTAAAGTTAATGCGATTTCTTAGCGGCTTGCTTCCAATGATCATAACCTGAGATTTATTAGGGTTAACTAATAAACCAAAAGAATCAGCCCAATTTTTAATGGCAACTAGGTCTGCATTCATTGCTGTTATTTCTACATCCAAGTCTGACAATGACGCATGTCTATAGAGCTGCAAATCGTCTGCATATAGGTGGTAGTTAGAAGTAAGAATTTTGGTGATTTCATTAATGAAAATTGAAAAGAGAAGGGGAGAGAGTACGCCGCCTTGAGGAACACCAGCAGAGAGGTAGGCCCAGTCAGAGACAGCCTCATCAGTACACACCCTCTGCAGGCGACCATGAAGATAAGAGTGAAACCAGTCGATCGCAGGAGAAGATATGTTAAGAGAGCGAAGGATACCGAGCAGAATATCAAAGTCCACTGAGTTAAACGCATTACTAAAGTCTAACAAGGCGATAATAGTTAGATGTTTGTTATCCATAGCATAACGAATGTCATCAGTGACCTTGATTAATGCCGTAACAGTGCTGTGAGAGGGACGGAAACCTGATTGAAAGGGACTCAAAAGATTATTCTTAAAGAGAAACGTGGATAATTGTTTAAAAACAGCATTTTCTATAATTTTTGACAGGATAGGTAAGATCGAAATGGGACGAAATTGAGAAAAGGAATTAGGATTAGCAATTTTTGGTAGGGGAATGACATGAGCCATTTTCCAGTCTGTGGGAAAGATCTTATGAGCTAAGGAGAAGTTTAAAATGTGAGTAATAATAGGCACCATAAGATCTAAAATGAGTAATAACATGTCACGGCTCAGGCCATCACTACCAGCAGCTTTAGTTGAAATGGAAAGGATGTACTTCTTAACATCTCCCTCCGCGACTTCTTGGAAATCGAAAGTTTCGCACAAAGGTGGGGTGATACTTGTTAATTTTTCATTTTATATCATATCATATCATATATTCATATTATAATTATATCATAATTTTAAAATTATTCTTCGGTGGGGAAAGTTCTTTAACGAAGATTTTGAAGACCATTGGATTTCGATACAAAAAATGTAACAAACGCAAAATATTGATGGAAAGATTTGATATAGCGATGGCAAGGTATACTTTTTTACGGCAAGTGAAAGAAATCAAAAATTGGCAAAATGTTGTGTTCTTGGATGAAACATGGCTTAATGCTAACCATACTGTAGGCCGTTCTTGGAACGATGACACAGCAGCATCTACTTCCAAAGTTCCTGTAGGAAAAGGATCGCGACTTATAATTTGTCACGCCGGAACCATCAACGGGTTTGTCGAAGGTTCTCTCATGGCTTTTGCGTCAAAAACCACTGGAGACTATCATGAAGACATGAATGGAGAAAAGTTTACTGAATGGTTTACCTCAATGTTGTGTAGCCTCCCTGAACCATCTATTATAATTATGGACAACGCCCCATACCACTCGATGCAAATTGACAAGCCACCTGCCCAATCCCAAAAGAAAGCTGATATCGTCGCATGGCTTCGTAAAAATGGCGTAGATGCAAACATGAATATGTTAAAAGCGGAATTAGTACGTCTTTTAAAAGAAAACAAACCAACCAAGATCCGATACGTCATTGACGAAATAGCATTAGAACATGGGCACAGAGTTATACGGTTACCGCCTTACCATTGTGAGTATAATGCGATTGAGTTGGTGTGGGCTCAAATTAAGGGATATGCTGCAAGACACAATACAGAACCCCCATTTACCACAAAAAAAATGCTAAAATTATTAGAAGAAGCTTGTGAACATGTGACTAAAGGAGACTGGGAAAAGGTTGTGAATAGAACTGTTAAATTAATAAGGGAAGATTATGAAAGAGATGTGAAAATAGATAATATTATAGAAAACGAACATATAATTATTAATGTATGTGATGATAGCAGTGACGACAGTGAAAATAGTAGTATGGACGAATCTGATTAATTATGGCCTTTTGTGGCACCTTTTTTGGTATCTTTTGTATTCATATGTTTCTTGTGTGCATATAAAGTATGTATATTCATTTTCGTTCAAATATTCAGTTCGTTCAAATAAATTAAATAAACATATACATTTTTGTTTTATTAAACCTATTTAATCAGGTACAAAAACAAAACTTAATTGTTTTTTGTTCGAGAATAAATTGACATTCCACATCACTATTGTAATGTGTCAAACCGGCCATCATAGCGTGCCGCTAGTATAGATAAGGACGAAAATGAAATAAATTGGGATTACTTGTTAAATTAAATAATTTGTCGTGCACACATGCATGTACGTGGATGTACAACCTCATAAGCCATGAAGGCTGTCAAATACTTTCCTACGTAGGGTTATGGGGACGAAGGGATGTGCCAGTGCTTACGTCGCAAAATAATTCGACATCGCTACCCGGTTCCTTTATTTTGGTGAAACAAAGCGAAGATTCCTTGTCAAGGAGCTGTGAAAGTTCGGAATCTTCCGATTCAGCTTTAGCGAGTACTTCAAGGTCAACTGAATTTTATATTTCATCACAAAAAATTGATATTTCAGTATACATAATATTAAAAATATCTTTATAATACGTATTAATTATTGATGTTATTACTTACTGTCAAATTATATTTTTATTTAATTTATCTACCCATTAAAACAAATCTTCAAAGATTATATTTGAAATCATATTGTGACTGTTTTTTGAATAACGAGCTTAGTATACTCCAATCTTTAGTCACCCGTGGCGCAAATTATTGCGCCACTTCTACGTCACCGTAGCGAAATTTTTGCGTCACTACTGCAACATTTGTGGCAAATTGGCGGCCTTACCTATAAGATTATAACTTCGTCGCCTTGTGTACTAGAACCCCCCCGAACTCCATACAAAAATATTCAACGACAATCTGATGTTACAATTGACACCGCTTTATCACTAAACCCAGAAGTCCAGGTGCACGACAGACTACCTGAAGTCAGCTATGGCTTCATCTTGGGATAATGATTTTTTGACTAAAGATTGTTCTTTATCTGTGGCAACGACGCGTGTTCCGTCTGCAGCTATATCTGGTACTTCTTTCACAAATATTGAAAAGAGATTCTTAAGTCCATTCAAATTCCGATGGCTACCTAAAGCGGGTCTGCGTAAAGGAGGAAGAGCACCAAGACGAAAAGGAAAGTCAATGATTGCAACTGAAAAAAATATTGTGACCCATTTATGGGTCACAGTGTTTCAAACTTAAATATATCTTCTAGAAGTTTGTCAAAACACTGGCTAATTTGGGGTGGGGAAAGTGAAGTCACTGGACTTACAAAAAAAAAAACGATCCACTGTAACCCATTCTCCCCTACATTGTCAAAGGCAACTATAACCTAGGAGTTGAACAAAGGCTCACTCTAAATTACGCAACAAATAAAATACATATATTCTGACAAAAAAGAAAATGTATTAAAACAATATTACCAAAAATGTGCGCTACTTTCTTATGGTCTATCAACTAAAGATTAAAATGTGACGTACCAAATGGCGCTTCATAACAATATCAAAATGCCTCGCACTTGGGCTGAAACAGAAATGGCAGGTGTAGACTGGTTGAGGGGGTTTCGGAATTATTTTCAGATTTATTTCAGATAAAGAATAGTGTCGTGGTATGCAACCTCTATTCGCGTGCGGCTGGGCGACTACACCAGAAGAAAAGTGATTGTCAAAGAGAACAGAATAAGAATTTAAATTATCCAGCCGCGGTCCAGTGTTCGCTGCGAAGACTCAGAGAGAGCGCTCACGGAGCGGTTCGCACCCGCGCCCGCCGCGGTTGCGGGCCCGCAATACTCGAAATTCATACAAATGTCGAGTGCAAAACTCACGACGCGATTTACTCCCGCAGAGTTGGCGGTTGCTCGCGGCTCCCGCAGAACCGGCGGGCAGCGGGCGCCCGCGAGCTTTGCGGGCGTCGCCCGCAAGCTCTGCGGTTTTTTGGCGGGCGCGATCGCATTTTTCTTATAGGAGGAGCTGGCGAACAAAACGGTATAGTTGCATCAAACTAAAGAGTTAAGAGTCTTTATTTGCAAAAATGTGGTACAAATATTATGGATCTTAAAGCTTATTGTCTTCCAACACATTTAACTAATAAATTAGTATGCAAATTGAATTATTGATTTTAAGACTAAACAAAATGACGTAAGTAGCATACATGTCACCGTTCTAAAGATATAAATATAAAATTAATTGCAATAAATAGAATTTATGTCATATATTCTTTTAAATTGTAAAAACATTTCTCCATGAGCCAGTTCTTTAGTTTTACTTTAAAAGTTTGGAGAGGCATGGCCTGTATTGATTCAGGTAACCTATTAAATATTAATTATTAAATATTAATATTAAACTGAATATGTGCGTTTTAAGTATTTAAATATCACTTGCTTTAACGGTGAAGGAAAACATCGTGAGGAAACCTGCATGCCTGAGAGTTCTCCATAACGTTCTCAAAGGTGTGTGAAGTCTGCCAATCCGCTTGGCCAGCGTGGTAGACTATGGCCAAAACCCTTCTCACTCTGAGAGGAGACCCGTGCTCTGCAGTGAGCCGGTAATGGGTTGATCATGATGATGATGATGATGATGATTAAACTGAATGACATACTTACAGTGAGCTTTTGGCGTGGATTTTTATTTACCCATATGTAGTTTGTGACTTTATTGAACATAATAATATGTTAAATTCAGTTTGCTATCTCATATAAGTTAACGGAAGCAATCATTAATTAATATTCCAAGCAATAACTTGTTTGTGTAAACACATAACTCCAGAAGCAGACTATCAATTAATATTAAAACTAAATCAAACTACTTATTATTAAAATATCTACGTTTATCACCCGCACATAACTCAATTTATATCAACTCAGAGATTAGTTTAACTGAGATCTATTTTCAAATATATTTTATACTAATTAATTAATTACACTCAGCCAAGTCCAAAATGGCAGCATTTATTGGATGAGGGTGTGATTGCTATCGCAGCCCTCAATCAAATATCACGACCTAGACGCTGAAGCATCTAATAGTCGGTTGAGTCTTTGGAGGAGACTCAATTCATGGCTTCGAAGTACCCGTATTTATACCAATAATTCAAGATGGCGGGTCGGCGCCACTGAATGAATCAAATGTCAGTTAATTCTAACCTATTTCAATTATGAAATTAATAATTTGTAAACCATTTCTAAAAATTCTAATTAATTTTCATCTATAATATAATAAAACTGTAACAGATCCAATTCTGTACATTGAAGATATTTTGAAAATTTTTATTGGAGGGCACTCTATGATCGATACTGAAGCCAAAACTGCAATTTTTTTTCATTTTTGTCTGTCTGTCTGTCTGTCTGTCTGTCTGTCTGTCTGTCTGTCTGTCTGTATCTTGGCCGCGCATCACGCCGAAACTACTGAATGGATTCGAATGAAACTGGGTACGATTTGAGTTTATACTCCGAGGTAGGACATAGGATACTTTTTATCCCGAAATTCAGCACGGTTCCTTTGGGAGAGGGGATGAAAGTTAAAACGTGTATTTAGCTGTAATTCATTAACGCATTGTTCGATTTCACTCATTCTTTTTTTGTTAGAAAGGTAGTACTTTATATATTGTCCCGTAAATATTTCAAGGTCATATATATTTTAGTTCAGAAATGACAGACATTTATTGGGTTCAAATAACTTGGGACCCGGATCTTTGAACGTACGGCTTATTTTAAACTGGTGTGCATTTAAATTTGTTTGTCGATCTGTCTATTTGTTCCAGCTAATTACCGAAACGGCTGGACCTATATCCAGGCGGACGAAGTCGCGGGGGTCGGCTAGTTTCTAATAATTTCATTTCTAATAATTTATCATTTGTAAGTCAGTCTGACATTTGTAAGTTAGTTTAGGCCAATTTCAACATAAATTGTTTAAAAACTTTATTAGTGAATAAAGTTTTTAAATGATAAACTTTTTAATTTAAAAAAAATTCTTAGTAAAAAAAAACAAATTTTTCTTCTGAAAAAGAAATAATCATTTTGATTGACATCTTACAAAGTATGGAAATTAATCCATTTTTAACGAAAACGTGCTCGATTATTCAAATCTTTCGAAACTTTATTGTAATTATGCCGTTATGATCGAAACCACGTTTAAGTTAAAAATTAAGTTGATATTCTTATTCAGCAAGCCAAAGACCATCGGATTAAAAAATATATAACATTTTGTTCGCCAGCTCTTCATATATAACTATAACCGCCGGTCTTGCGGGCGTCGCCCGCCAACTCGGCGGGCGACGCCCGCAGCCGCGGCGGCTGCGGTCCCGCAAAAACAAGCGGGCTCGTGAGCGCGCTCTCTCTAACCTCTCTCCCGCAGCCGCGGCGGGCGCGATTCCAAACCGCTCCGTGAGCGCTCTCCGTTACTCTATTATTTTCAAGCCAGTCAACAAGACATACGTTTTGTACCATCCCGTGTCCAAGTAGGCCACTGCTGGACAAACCTATCATTTAGTGTATATAGTGCAAATATTGTAACTCACTTCAATTCTGATTATTCTATGGTGCATATACATTAGTACGTCTCCTGTCCTGACTGGAGCCCTAAAAATTCTTTGAGTCCAATTTTATTATTGTATTATTTATCACGAAATATACGGCGTTATTATATTCAAGATGTAGCCGCTTGTTTGATTTTCGCTACAATAGGTACAAGCGAAAGTAGGTTCGGAACACGTGCTTATCCCGATTTTATGTTCATTCAAGGCGTAGTTTTTTTTCTTGTGAAATGTAACGATGTAAGTAACCTTAACTCGAGTTTATTAAATGGAGATATAAACGGGATATGGAGAGATAAACGGTGCGTGCGATATATTGACGGAACATGACAACTCTATGAATATAAATATGTACATATAACATACAATATGTACAACATTTTAATTTAATGTATTTATGTATGATCACAATTATTGCAGTATGTAGTGTATTTATTTGAAATGAAATTAAGGTCTAAATAATAACAGAGAAGAACAATATCCTAAAAATAATCCTAAAACTAAAAACCTTAAAAAAATATAATATAATTACTAAAATTACTAAAATCTATACATATAATAAAATCGTAGACTTGCCGTATCTGTACATTGAAGATTTTTGCAAAATAATAACTGGGGGATGTTAGGGATAAGTAATAGAACGTAAAAAAGCTATTTTTGAAATTTTTGTCTGTTTGTCTGTTTATCTGTTTGTCTGTTTATCTGTTTGTCTGTTTGTCTGTATGTTTGTGCGCGCATCACGCAAAAACTACTGAATGGATTGAAACGAAACTTGGTACGATTTAAGTTCATACTACGGAGTAACATATAGGATACTTTTTATCCCGAAATTCAGCACGGTTCCCTTGGGAGAGGGGATGAAAGTCAAAACGTATATTTAGCTGTAATTCAGAAACGCGTGGTCCGATTTCATTCATTCTTTTTTTGTTAGAAAGGTAGTACTTTATATATTGTCCCGTAAATATTTCAAGGTCATAGGTTTTTTAGTTCAGAAATGACAGACATTTATTGGGTGCATATAACTTGGGACCCGGATCTTTGAACGTACGCCTTATTTTAAACTGGTGTGCGTTTAAATTTATGTTTGTCGATCTGTATGTTTGTTCCATCTTATTTCCGAAACGGCTGCATCGATTTTGACGGAACTTTCAATGGCAGATAGGTGATATAAGGTGTAACTTAGGCTACATTTAGTTTAGGTACATAAAAGAATTATGGGATCCGATCCGATCCTATATAAAATATATAAACACGCGAACGAAGTCGCGGGGTCAGCTAGTATATTATTAAAAGGAGTCCCTGTAGGCAAGGTTCCGAAGATACTGGCAGCGTTCCCCCTTTGAATTGCTAGATTAATAAATACACTACATACTGCAATAATTGTGATCATACATAAATACATTAAATTAAAATGTTGTTCACCCATATGTACATACAACATAATGTCAGGCGTCGATCTTCAGGATCAGCTGGTATATTACTCAATATAATTATCAAAAAGTAAAAACAGATCCCTTTCTTGAAACTTGAATTGAATATAACTAAATACAAAATTAAAGGAGCCCGAGAAGCGGCACTTCTACAAATAAGCGAAGCCATGAACATTCCTGGGTTCGGAAGTAAAGAAGCTTATACTAAAATAAGAAACTTGAGGTCTACATATTCGCAAGAGGTTAAGAAAGTAAAACAGAGCACAAAATCGGGAGCTGAAACGGATGACCTATAGCAGGGTAGAATCGTTTCTCAGTGTGTTGAGAACAGGCCAGGTTATGAATTTATGAATGTATTCGTCTTGAGAAATAATCTGACTACCAGATTGGCCGAAAATATAAAATCCTAACGTGCATCAGTGGGCCTTGCGGAAATCATAGAATATTTCGAGAACTTGAGACCTGCATTGGAAGGGACTCATCCAGAGAACTAATTTATAATTATAACGAAACCAACACCACGGATGAACCTGGTGGAAAAAAAGTTGTAGTGCCACGAGGACGCAAGCATATTGAAAGAATTCAAGAACATTCAAATTCTTCAATAATCATAATGTTTTGTGGCACAGCTAAAGGCGAAATGCTTCCTCCTATAGTGGTATCAGGTAGCACCTTTATGAAAACTGGACCCAAGGCAGACCACCTGGTGCAGTGTACAAAATCAGTCAGTCTTGATTCTATGACGAAGCTTTCTGCTGCAAAACGTTTGGTTACCTACCTACTTTTGCAATTTGCACTTTGCACATTATTTGCGCCACAGGCATTTTGAATACCACTGTAAAGTGTAAATATATGTATATGTTGTTCGGAAATGGACACTTAATTACAATAAAAAAAAAAATAACATTATTGATCTTAATTTTCTGAGTGACAATCTATGGCAACGCTATTAGAATTATTCCGGGTCTGTGACGACTCGTGAAAATGGTGGCTAATAAATTTAAAATAATTAGATATATTGTTAATTTGTGCATTAAAATAACAATTAGTCCAGTCCATGACGAGTTTAATCATTTGCACCATCAACCTACATTCACTGGCAAAGGAAAATCATGGCGTATATTTTCAACATATTTTATGTTCTAAGATAATATTACAGTGTGTAAGCTATAACGTAGTTCTATTGTATAGCTTACAAAAAGCTCCGATTTTGACGCCGAAATATACTCCTTCAAGTGTCTCTTGGTTGAACATCAGTGTTTATAAAGATAGTCTTGTTTGTAGTGCCCGATGTACGCCACATTTGTACCCGATGATCCGATCTGCTGAGAGCGCTGCAGAGCGCAGGCGCAGAGGCATGCGTCGAACCCGAGGGCGCAGAGGTGGCTTGTTCCACTAGTCCCTACCAATGTATCCTCCCTGGGGAGTAAGAGTGGAATTTTTTTCCACCTATCCTAAGGAGGAGTGGAAAAAATATTTACACTTATCTAAGTATCTAAACTTTGTTTCCATATAAATATGAACCTCTTTAATATTAACAATAGTAAATAAATACTTTTTTTGTTACAAAACGTGTTTTAAACGTTAAAATAATGTCCAATGATATTATTTATTTACAAAGAGGGAGGGGTTTTGTTTTACTATATAAAGGATTTCAGTACCACAAAAAGAAGCAATACAAAAACGGATCGGAGTACTGGAAATGCTCATTAAACAAGAAAACTAAATGTGGCGGATCGTTGACGATCAAAGTAAGACATTGCTGTTTAAGGTTGAATTCAAATATGCGCCTACCTACATAAGATGCATTTTAAGTTTACCTAAATCATAGATTTATGATCAGGTGAAAAATTCTGATTGACTGATATATCAAACCACAGTTTTGGTTCCCGCGAGAACTATATTTATTCGGGATAAAATAAAATTAGCCTATGCCTAGGAATGTGTGTTAATTTACAGCCTATGTTACTTCTGGATAAATTAGCTTTCTAATGGTGAAAGAATTTTCAGATTAGTTTTAGAATTTATCGATTACAAACAAACATATAAATCTTACCACTTTATAATTATAGTATAGATATAACTCTCGATTTCAGGCCTTTCCACCAAGTTCTGGTGTAGTGCCAGCTCGAGAGCCTTCACCACCAGCTAATGAAGTGCTGCCCTCTGTGCATTCCGAACCGCTACTGCACACAGAAACTGAAGCGGGGACATCAGGAATCTTAAATCCTTCTCGCCCTTCTTCTATACATAAAAGAACAATACCCTATCGACGTCCCCCGCGCCCATCAGTTCATAGCAACTTAGTGTAGGGGACATGTGCCGACGCAGGCATTTCCCAAAGTGGGCCGTTATATAAACCGCCGTTGCATGCGGCACAGGCAGTTGCCCCACGCCCGCAGTAAAGTACACTAGCCTAATTACCTCTTTGTATTAATTTAGAGTCAAAGTAAATTAGTAATTATTTGGAGTTACGCGTGTCATTTCATAACCCTCGTAGACCCTGAACACGGCGCTACCCTTGATGTATCAGGTACGTGGATAGAAGCATCCTCGTGGCATCATCATCATCCGTACCTAAACTCGGAGACGTGAATATTTCCTCCAAACTGGTGACCCGCGCGCGTACGGTCTAACGAGGTTACACGTGTCGTAAAGTGAAATCGTTGCATTTTTGAGGCGCGGCGTGGCAAATAAAGGGGGCAACTCACGAGGTAAGGTAACAACGACTCATATTTAAATATTTTAAAATGGCGCAACCTACGATAGTAAAATTAGAAGACGCAGGATTATCGGCGATTTCATTGGCAGCCAAGATCCCCGAGTTTTGGACAGACCAGCCGAGGGTCTGGTTTATTCAACTAGAAGCCATATTGGCACCGCAGAAGCGGGGGGATGCAAGCAAATTCAACATGGTCGTCGCGAAGGAGGTTATCCAACAGGTGACGGAGATCCTCATTAACCCGCCAGACGAAGGAAAGTACGAGCTGCTCAAAGGTAAACTGCTCGCAATTTACGAGGAATCGGAAAATCGACAGGTGCAGAAGTTGATTGGAGAGATGGAGCTGGGAGACCAGAAACCTAGCCATCTGCTCCGCCGCATGCAGGACCTTGCGAGAGGAAAAATTAACGACGAAACCTTGAGCGTACTCTGGTTGAAACTACTGCCAGCAGCTGCCCAAGGAATTTTGGCAGCGACAGAAACGAAAAGTTTGGATAGGTTAGCAGTTATAGCTGATAAAATCATGAAAAACTTGAAGCCGCAACCCGTTGCTGAGGTAGTTACACGAGACACAGCGTCGAGCACTACCTCAGTATTAGCGGAGATAGCGAAGCTCAGCGCAAGGCTGGACGAAATGGGCCGTGCAAGATCCGGTTGGCGAGGCAATCAAGGTCGCGGAAGATTCCGCGGACGTTCGCGTTCCCGAGAGAGAAACGGAAGCAGGCCGAGACGGACGCCGGACAGCCCAGATTGGCTATGTGTTCATCACTTCAGGAACCGAGAAAGAGCGAATCGTTGTGTGCAGCCGTGCACCTGGAAGACCCAGGGAAACTAGCGCAGATGCAGGTAAATCCGGTGGGTACCTGCATCGACTTAGGAAACCACCGCTTATGTGTTACGGACAAGGACACTGGTATGCGATATTTGATCGATACAGGAGCAAACATTTCAGTGTTACCTAAAAGTTATAAATCCGTGTGTGATAGTCCGGTGAACGATAAATATAAACTTTATGCCGCAAATGGTAGTGAAATAAAGACTTACGGAACAAAAACATTGGTGTTAATTTAAGATTGCGTCGCGCGTTTAAATGGACTTTTGTGATAGCCGACGTTAAACAACCAATTTTAGGAGCGGATTTTTTGTCTAAGTATAATTTGTTAGTAGATTTAAGGAACAAACGATTGTTAGATCAAGAAACTAATTTGTACGTCATTTCTACGATTGTAAACACAGAGCATACGTCCATTTTCACTATAGCCGAGTCTCACCCGTGTTATTATCTCCTAAGTAGATTCCCTGAATTGACTAAGCCGACGTCATTCAAAGAACCGCCACGTCACAGCGTGAGACACCACATCGAAACTACAGGTCCACCAGTACATGCGCGCCCAAGACCGCTGCCGCCAGACCGATTTAAAAAAGTAAGAGAAGAATTTCGTCTTATGCAGGAAATGGGTATTTGTCGCCCGTCTAAAAGTGCGTGGGCGAGTCCACTACACGTAGTACCTAAGAAAGATGGAAATATAAGGCCGTGTGGAGACTATAGAGCGCTAAACGCTATTACGAAGCCTGATAGATACCCAATTCCTCACATAAGGGATTTCACGTTTAGTTTAGCTGATAAGAAAGTATTTAGCAGGATCGACATTAACCCTTTAATCCACGTTCGTAACTGAACTTTCGTAACCAGTTACGAACATGGAATTTTTTTCTTCCTTTGATAACCAGCTACGAAAACAGAATTAATATGTCGTGTTCGTAACCAGGTTTCGTAACCAGCTACGAACATGGATTTTTTTTTCTTCCTTTGATAACCAGCTACGAAAACAGAATTAATATGTCGTTTTCGTAACCAAGTTTCGTAACCAGCTACGAAAGAAGATTTTTATTTCCATTTTCGTACCTACCTGATTATTAATTAAGAAAAAGACCACTTGTTAATACCTGCATATGTTTATTCTACTTGCATATGTCGGTAAAAAAGCGTTATAAATCTATTATTATCATATGCAGCTAGCCTAGCTAGACTGATGAACACTGGCTAAGTAGTATAAATATACTATCATATTAAATGTCATATTGAATCATATTGAATGACATTCAAAAGTCGAGTTTGTCTTACCAATCAAAATCTTTACTTACAAATTCATTCATAGGTGTACATCTCAATGTGCATTTATTGCAGTGAATTTTAAATTAGGTATTTCAACATTTTCCGTAATACGATACGATACAAATTTTTGTTTTTAAATCATAAACTCTTTTTAAAATTTCAATTTTTGCCGTTTTTAACCCCCGACGCAAAAACAACGGGGTGTTATAAGTTTGACGTGTCTGTGTGTGTGTGTGTGTGTGTGTGTCTGTCTGTTCCCCTGTAGCGCTCAAACGGGTGGACCGATTTGAATGCAGTTTTTTTTGTTTGAAAGGTGAATTAGTCGAGAGTGTTGTTAGCTATGTTTGATGAAAATCGGTTCAAGATGGCCGCCGTTATAAAATGACAGATTACATATTTTTTCACAACTCCCTAAATATGGGTATCAAATGAAAGGGCTGGACTAGTAGAATAGCAATATGCAAATCCAAGATGGCTGCCGCCACAAAATGGCAGATGTCGGGGGTTTTTAAATTTTTAATTTATACTTGTTGATAAATAATTAGCATTATGTGGTTTTTAGGGTTCCGTACCCGAAGGGTAAAAAACGGAGCCCTATTAATGTCACTCGGCTGTCTGTCCGTCTGTCCGCCGGTCACAGGTCTCTAGCTCGCAGACGAAATGAGTTACAAACCTGAAATTTTGGTATTTAGTGTAAAACGTTAACCCAAAATCAAATATTGAATTAGAAATTGAATTAAATTATTTTTCAGGGGGGCTCCCATACATGAAAAAGGAGCTGGAAAAAAAATTTTTCTTGACCCTAGCTTGTGGGGTATCATTGTTTAGAGCTCATTAAGTAGAGTACAAATATATATTTTTTTAATTTTTATCTCAAAAAATAAGGGAATGGGAGGTCATCAAAGTTGTCAGTTTTAGACTATTTTTGTGACGGGGGCTATCTCAAAAACTAAACTAGTTGGGAATATGATATTTCAGTATATTATGTACTATATGCTCTATTTAAACAACAAATACTGAAAACAACGATTTATCAAATAGTTTATAAGCTGTGACCAAAATAAACGAACATTTTTTTGGGTTTTTCTTTCACGGTTTGTTGCGATGTCTAGCTCGGAAATTAAATATTTCTTAGACCCAAAATATTATATTGTTCATAATTATGTACGGAACCCTGAAAGAGCGAGGCCCGACTCGCACTTGGCTGATTTTTCTTTTATAACATTATTTTCTTTGTTCACTGTAACGTTGCCTTTACATCCCTTAAAAATTATAACATTGCCAAAATCTGTTGCCATTTTTGTATTCTTTTCTAATAATTGTGGAACTGACGTCCTTCATATAGCAGTTTAATGCCACCACGTTTTGTTGATATGAATTCAATCTGTTTTCCTTCAGCGGATTGCATGTTTACTATTTGATAATAATCGTATTACGGAAAATGTTGAAATACCTAATTTAAAATTCACTGCAATAAATGCACATTGAGATGTACACCTATGAATGAATTTGTAAGTAAAGATTTTGATTAGATACTAATCATTAATCTGTGATTTTGATTGGTAAGACAAACGACTCGACTTTTGAATGTCATTCAATATGATTCAATATGACATTTAATATGATAGTATATTTATACTAGCCAGTGTTCATCAGTCTAGCTAGGCTAGCTGCATATGATAATAATAGATTTATAACGCTTTTTTACCGACATATGCAAGGTAGAATTAACAAGTGGTCTTTTTCTTAATTAATAACCAGGTAGGTACGAAAATGGAAATAAAAATCTTATTTCGTAGCTGGTTACGAAACTTGGTTACGAAAACGACATATTAATTCTGTTTTCGTAGCTGGTTATCAAAGGAAGAAAAAAAAATCCATGTTCGTAGCTGGTTACGAAACTTGGTTACGAAAACGACATATTAATTCTGT
This sequence comes from Melanargia galathea, assembly GCA_920104075.1. Taxonomy (NCBI): domain Eukaryota; kingdom Metazoa; phylum Arthropoda; class Insecta; order Lepidoptera; family Nymphalidae; genus Melanargia; species Melanargia galathea. The sequence continues at coordinate 14,283,868 of OV049877.1, forward strand.
TTTCGTAGCTGGTTATCAAAGGAAGAAAAAAATTCCATGTTCGTAACTGGTTACGAAAGTTCAGTTACGAACGTGGATTAAAGGACATTAACAGGGCGTATCATTTTATTCCAATTGCAGAGGAAGACGTAGAAAAAACTGCGATTATAACAAGTTTTGGCTTATTCGAATGGCCATGTATGTCTTTCGGTTTAAAAAACGCAGCGCAGACATTCCAGCGTTTTATGAATAATTGTGTTTTACAGGATTTAGAGGCAAATTTTCGTCAAAATAACCCGGAATACGCGAAATATAAACCGGAATTTGTTTTCTCATATTTAGACGATTTAATAGTAGCTGGTGAAAATAGTACGTTGCACGAAAAACATTTAGAGGCCGTTTTTCAAAGATTGCAGGAAGTAGGGCTAACTATCAACTTAGCGAAGTGTGCGTTTTCGCAGGATAGAGTTGAGTTTCTAGGTCACGAAGTCTCAGCCAATGGCTTAAAACCCCTACCAAGTAAGGTCCAAGCCATTGTAGACTTTCCCAGACCAAAAACGGTAGAGGAACTGCGTAGATTTCTTGGCATGGTAAATTTCTATAGAAGTCATTTACGTCACGCAGCCGAATATCAGGCAGAATTAAATAAGTATCTGCACGGGGCAAAGAAACGTGACAAAAGTAGTATAGAGTGGACAGAAAGTGCTGTTCAAGCGTTCGAACAATGTAAGTTGAATTTACAGAACGCTGCTTTGTTAGCGTATCCGATTTCAGGTCAGGCGCTTGCCATTATGGCAGACGCATCAAATAGTTGCGTTGGTGGAACGTTGCAACAAAAAGTGAATAACGAATGGGTACCGTTAGGTTATTTTTCGAAGAAGTTGACTGACACACAACAAAAGTACAGTACCTACGATAGGGAGTTACTTTCGCTTTATTTGTCAGTACAATATTTTAGAAACATTTTCGAAGGGAGAGATCTTATTTTGTACACAGACCACAGACCCTTAACCTTCTCGTTTAAAAAGTTAGGCAGCAACAAAGAAACACCGCGCAGAACACGTCAGTTATTATTTATTAGTGAATTTACGACGGACATATGTTATATGAAAGGTATAGAGAATGCACCCGCGGACGCGTTATCGCGAGTCGAAACAATTTCGTGCCCGACAGTACTTGATTTCGCAGAGGTAGCTTTCGCACAATCGAGCGATAAGCAGCTCGCCGAGATGCTCAGAGCAGGAAACGGTAATGTGAGACTAATAAAAATAGACTTGCCAAGCGTACCTAAACCGATTGTATGTAGTTTGCAAGGCGATAAAGCCAGACCATACCTACCCGAACAGTTTAGGCGCACCGCATACGAAGCAATACATAATCTTAGCCACCCAGGTATACGAACAACGAGAAAAATGGTAACTAATAATTATTTTTGGCCCGGGATGAATAAAGATATAGGTATTTGGGCTAGGTCGTGCATAGAGTGTCAAAAAGCAAAAGTTCAGAGACACACTATGTCACCGCTAGGACAGTTTGCAAAAGTGGATAGAATGTGTCACTTACACATCGATATTACAGGTCCATTCACTATGTCAGAGGAAGGATTCAGATATTGTCTTACGATGATAGACAGAGAAACGGGTTGGCCGGAAGCATTTCCGATTAAAGACATTTGTGCAAAAACGGTAGCTAAACTTGTATATGAGGGTTGGATTACAAGGTACGGTTGTTTTATAAATCTGACTACGGACCAAGGGTCGCAATTTGAAAGCAGTCTCTTTAGGCATTTGCTGAGTTATCTAGGTGTTAATAAATTTAGGACTACGCCGTATCACCCACAGAGCAACGGAGCGATCGAGCGTTGGCACCGTAGTTTTAAGGCAGCCTTAATAGCGAGATTAACGGACAATAGGTCGTGGGTCGATGAGATGCACACCGTCATGATGGGCCTACGCGCAGCGCCGCGTAGTGACACAGGGGTAAGTGCCGCAGAGCTAACCTTCGGGCGAACTCTCCGACTCCCAGGTGAATTTTTCGAACCGTCAGATATCAAGATAACGGATGGCGAGGAGTACGTGAAGCAGCTAAAACAGGTAATTAGCAACCTAAGGCCAAAACCTGTAGCACAGAGAGACTCCCGCACCATTTTTGTGCATCCGGCATTGAAGGAGTGTAAAAAGGTCTTCGTGAGATGTGACGTAATGCGAAAGTGTCTGCAACCGCCTTACGATGGTCCGTATGACGTCATAAAGCGGTTGGAGAAGGCATATTTGATACAATTACCTAACAGACAAGTACTCGTGTCAATTGACAGACTGAAACCGGCGTTTGTTCTTGACGTGGAAAAGCCACAACAAACGCCGGGTGAAACTGTAGTTAAAGAAAAATGTAAAGTTAGCGACACGGATATTTTGCCGATGCCACCAGCTACTCGTACGACACGAAGTGGTAGAGTAAGCAAAATGCCAGTTAGATTTAAGTAGAACATTAAGTAGCAATTAAGCAAAACAATATTGTGAAATGTCTCTGATCCACAAATATTTTGTAATTATGTAGTTGGAAATATTACAATTGAAATTAAGGTCCAGCGAGGCAATTGCAACTACCGGGAAAATGCAACCAATCTAATTATCTTCATAACATTAGTTTTCTTTAAATAGCGACATCTATGAAACGAAAGAGGAAGAAATACTCCTTATAACGTATAATAGATGGAGCCACTATCGCGTGAACTGCTTTAGCGACAGTGACAATTAAGTATCTGTCATTTTTATGTTGGTGTTTACAAAACAACCGGTCACTTATTTTTGTGTGAAAAAATAGAAATACATCGTTTTACGACTAGAGTCTTGAGCGCAGAGCAGATTTACTGCATGGTAAGTAATTTTTTATGATTTGTTTCTTGAAAACACTGCGATTACTATTTAACATAGTTACAGATACATTTGCCCCTAGAAATCTTGCGGAGGGGCTTTTGCAACTTTTAGGTTAGTTACAATTACCCCATGAAATTTATATGAAATCGATAATAGCTAGTGATGGCCGTATGTCGATGTTTAAATAAGGTACGGGGCAACGGCATTTTATATTAGGTACTTTAAACGCAACCTCTATGCAATACGGCAGACTGAGATCCAGAGTCAGCGATAAGGTAGACTGTCAAGCGTCAGATTTTTGGTTTGATTCCCGTGCTGTGCAACTATTTAAACCTTGCATAGGTTACACGCCTGCCTTATGCAAGATTTAAATAGTAACGCAAGTGTCGCACTTGCTTGTTATTTTGTCTCGTATAAAGGTGAAACGCCTCTGCCCACCAAATTCAAATTTAATTTGGCTTTTCTTAATTTGGCTACAAAGTTGCATGTTTATACTAAAATCTTTGCTTAAAAGTGTCAATTTTAAGAAATTAGTCCGAGTATCGAGTTTGACGTGAATAACTCACAAAATAGTCGACTCTCGAATTAATTTCCTAAACTAGATAGGTTTTCCCAAACAAAGATTGTTATGTACACATATAAACATGATACTGCCATTCCCGCAGTTTTAGTGTCATAAGCCTACAATGTGTTATAAGTTTACAAATTATTTTGGCGGGCAGTCCTTTGCATTCAACTTTAAGCTGTAATATACTAACGTTTTTTTGTTTGTACCTGGACAGACTGTATGAAATAATATTTTAATAGTATTCAACCATTCTCTAATGGTTCATGTGTTTTTTTAGATGGTGCGGAACTATAAAAGAAAAAAAGAAATAAAATACACCCAAGATCAGCTTGTTGAAGCTGTTGAAGCCGTGCGTAGTAAAAAAATGAATAGTTACACCGCTGCTGAAACATACGGGATCCCAAGGTCTACTATTACGGCACGATTATATGGTACCCGAGGAGCGAAAATGCCTAGAGCTGGAAGACCTACAGTGTTTTCTATGGAAATGGAGATGAAAATTGCATCCTATATTCACCTCCTTGAGAAATGTGGATATCCTTTAACAAAAAAAGAAATCATAGCTATGATTTCTGAATATATTCGCCGAAATGGCATTGTAACTCCTTTTATAAATGATGTTCCGGGAAAAGAATGGTTTCAAGCATTCCGTAAACGACATAAATTGTCGTACAAAAAACCACAGCCCGTAGAAATAGCACGAGTAAAGGCCTGCAACCCTTTCATTATTTATGATTATTTCGATATTCTTGAAAAGGTCACACAAGAATTAGACCTTACGGATAAGCCTGAACTAATTTTTAATTTAGATGAAACAAGTTTTTGTTCTAATCCATCTAAAAGTAAAATTATTGGGTTAACTGGATTCAAATCCACTAGAACGACAAGCGGCCCTGGACGTGAAAATACAACTGTTTTACTCGCCACTAGTGCAAGTGGTACAAAGATCCCACCATTGGTAATATTTCAGGGAAAATACTTATGGAACGAATGGATGTACCAAAATGAAAATGTAAAAACCGCCTATGCAGTAAGCCAAAAGGGATGGATGGAGACAACTATTTTCGAGAAATATTTAAAAGATGTCTTTATACCCGCAGTCGGTGACAAAAGACCCGTGTTACTAATTTACGACGGACATTCTACCCACGTTGATTTGAGTGTAATAGAACTAGCAGCATCTAACGATATTACCATTATAAAATTACCCCCACATTCATCACACGTTCTACAGCCTTTAGACTGTAGCACGATGAAAGCCATGAAAGATAAGTGGGAAGATGCCCTTGTCAAATGGCAGCGATTGCACGTAGGAATGAAACTACCGAAAGCCGAGTTTGCGCGGATTATAACAGAAATTTGGGATTCATTGAATCCTGTTATATTACAAAACGGGTTTAGAAAAACAGGTATTTTCCCAATTAACCGACATGCAATCCAAGAGGACAAATTTGATTCCTTGTCATGGCTAAAATGGAAGCAACACCTTGAACAACTGCCCTGTACAAATAACTCTAACACTGAAAAATGTCTCAAAGACGATTCTGTTAAAAATCGACCCAGATTCCTTAGCCACGGTAGACCTAGTGATGAACAACTGGAACAGTTTCATTCTGGTCTTTCCGATTTGTCTATTGAAAGTTCTGATCAGTTTAATTTCATACCATCTGAAAAACAAGTTCCAAATCTTTTGAATTTGGTTATTAATAAAATCAACTCACGTATGGACTCAGAAAATTATTTAAATTCTAATGTTTTAAAAATAACAGACAATCTAAGAACAGAAAACAAACAACAAAGTATTTCCAATATAGAACATCCAGTTAGTGATGTATCAAAACCATGGAACGAACCAATTGCTCATGTGTCGTACAATAATGACAATTCTATTATTCATCAAACAAACGGAGCAGGAACTTACATACTACCCTTACAAAATAAACCTGTAACTCATTGGGCACCTTCCGTTAAAATATTGTCAAATGAAGTGGTTTCATTTGAACAGTTAATTTTGCAATCCATCGCACGAAACGACATACCAAAGAAAACAAAAAAACGAGTAAAAGGAGCAGAAGTATTAACCTACAAAGATGCTATAGAACGAATAAAAAATGAAAAAAATGAAAAAGAAGCGAAAAAGAAAAAGAAAGGGGTAGTATCTAAAGCAAACAAAGTGCGAAAATCAATAAAGCAAAGCTCTAAAAGACCAAAAACTTCCCAAAAACATAGATTGACAAAGCGAAGAACGAAACGATTCGATAGTGAATCAAGCTCAATATCTTCAAATTGTAGTTTTGAATTAGCTGATACGGATTCTGAGTATGAAACTTTACATGATTATTACATAGCTGAATGCTTGCAGGAACAAGAAGAAAAAGAAGCTGAATACTTAAACCAAGGTGAGGAAAAAGAAGCCGAATGCTCAAACCAATTTAAAGAAAACGAATCTGAATGCTCAACCCGACATGAAGAAAAAGAATATTTTGCACCTGAAATAATGTTTAGTTCGCAAGACACAGACTATTTATCTAACGAATGCTATCACGGACAAGAAGAAAAAGAAAATGTTGAACCAGAAATTCCGTTTGGTTTGCAAGACATAAAATATTTTTCTAACGAAAAAATAAACTTTAAAGAAAATGATTGGATTGTAGCCCGATTCTCAACTAAAAAGAGTGTTAAGCATTTTATAGGACAGATATTGTCACTAGATGATGCTAAATACCCTACAGTTAAATTTGTAAGGAAAGTAAAGAATTCTAAATCTGAGATGGGTGCAACGTTTACTTATCCGACGGTGGAGGATGTATGCATCATTAAACATTTAGACGATGTAATTGTTGTATTGCCTGAGCCAAAGATTGGTCGACGTGGGCAATTAACATTTTTTTTCAATTTTAGTGACTTCAATGTGCAATAAAATAAGTTGGCAGTTGTTATGAACCTATAAAATATTGATCTCATTTTTCATTGCAGTTACTGATTTTCTGTATTTTAAAATAAATTAATAAACAAATAAGCCTTTTATTTACCCAGAAACTTTATATTACTTATAAAACTAATTAATTTTACATAAATACTTCTTACAATAAATTTAATTTCATTCGTCGGTCAGCCTTTAGAATAATCTAAGATTTTTTTAGAATACCTATGTTATGAATAAGATGAAAAAAAAATATCACCCCTTAAGGAACAAGATGAGATTATATTAATTTTTATATTTATCGATAAACTCCCCATTATGTCATGTTACATCACTTTGAACTATGAAAAGGAGTTGCATTAGCCCCTCAAAGTTTTTGACAAAAGTTTTCGGTAAATTGAACCATCCGGCGAAGGTATATGGTGCATAATGAGAAAATTGGCATTTTGTGTAATCCTTACACTATGTTTAAACTTTCATTCTAATCTAAATAATCACACTTAATACTGTTAGTTGCATTTACCCCGTTAAGGGGTTATTGCAACCATTTTGGTTATAGTAGAAAAAAATGATAATTTATGGTTCACGAAACTCTCTAGAAGCTTAATAGCATATCAACAGTGTTATTTGAGATATGTGTAACATGTTTAAATCATTGTTTTAACTCTATGATTCTTACAGACGATGATATGCCACTTTAAATTATTGATCGTATTTTTTTTAGTTACAATAGCCTCCCAAGACCTTATAGCATTGTTAGCACGTTTGGACTTTAATTGTCAACGTAAGTGGATCAGGTATATTGGTAGGGCTGGCACAAATGAAAACTGAGTAATTGTGAAAATTTACTATAATATGTGAACTCGCATCTGGAGTTGTTGTAACACAATTTATTTTCGTATTTAGTTGTTTGTTATGTTAACTGCTATTTTGAATTTTGTAATTTTGTAAATTTTTATTTTTTTTTTTGGAATTTGTTAATTTTTACCGACGTAAAAATTTGGGGCGGTGTGATGTAGGGGACATGTGCCGACGCAGGCATTTCCCAAAGTGGGCCGTTATATAAACCGCCGTTGCATGCGGCACAGGCAGTTGCCCCACGTCCGCAGTAAAGTACACTAGCCTAATTACCTCTTTGTATTAATTTAGAGTCAAAGTAAATTAGTAATTATTTGGAGTTACGCGTGTCATTTCATAACCCTCGTAAACCCTGAACACGGCGCTACCCTTGACGTATCAGGTACGTGGATAGAAGCATCCTCGTGGCATCATCATCATCCGTACCTAAACTCGGAGACGTGAATATTTCATCCAAACTTAGTGGCAAGTCTTAACGAGAACAATCGATTGTTAAGAGAAGCTGTAGGTACTGCAGCAGACAGTGTTGTAAAGTCTGTTCGTTTTCTTACGGTCGCCTTTTGTGTCTCGCCGCCTCCGCCGCGCGGTGTTTTGCCAAAGACACCGCCGTGACTTCAAAGCATGCCGCGCGGGTTATACAGGCACAAGGGGTTTTGGCGTTTTATACCTACTCATATTTTTTTCATTAAAATTCTCTTTTTTATATTTTTTTTTTATATTCGTATTTTTTGTATTTTATAGCCTGTGGAGATGAATTGGGCAACTGTAATGTCTCCATGGGTATGTAATAATATAAATAAATTACAATATAACCATAAACATAAAATATAATATTCTCATGAACACAGGTCTCTCAAAATGAGAAGGATTTTAACCATAGTCTACCACGCTGGTCAAGTGCGGATTGGCAGACTATTCGGAGATTCTGTTAGAATGGAAAAAATTAAAAACAAAAAATAAAATAAAAATAAAAGCAGAATACTAAGAGCACCTGCGCCTGTACCGACACTAAGTTACCAAACGGACTATAGCTGCTATGAGAGACAGCAGCACAGCAATGGTGCGTGTGCTGCAGAATCATAGCAGCAGCAATACAGTCTGCTGAAGTACCAATTTTCATTCAGCAGAATGAAAATAACACATGTAATTTATTTTTGATTTTATTTATTAAGTGCTTGCCCGTAAAGGTTCCCCCAGCTAAGTGCGCAATGTTGCTCAAACTTCAATTACTTCCTGACGTATTAAAAGTTGATTTTGTACCTGATCAATCATCTAATTATATGTTATCTAAATTAGATAAGTTCTTGTTTGTAAAGAACTATAATATAATATATAGTTGATTGTTATGTATGTACCTCTTGTTAATAATAATTATTGAATATGAAAATTTAAATATGTTTAGTTGATTGTTATGTACCGAAATATTTAAAAAAATATTTAGGTAAGTAACTATAACTAGATATAATAATTGTAAAAAATAGGTAAAAAAAATATAAGTATTTTGTTATGTGAAACATTTTTTTATTAATAAGAAAATATAATAGAAAAGTTTTTTACTCAAATAAACTTCTTGCTGGTTCTTCTCTGTAGGAACGGCATTCCGAACCAGTGGTAGATTCAATTGACGATTCATGCGAGAGCATGGTTCGTCCAGTTTGAAGCCGTCGTCGACCCACTGAAGACATCAGACGACCAAAAAATTCCGATATGTCCTGCAAAAACTGGAACCTTTGGACCTACAACACGTCACAGATTTGCTGTACAACCCACCTCAAACTGGAAAATATGAAGCGATAAAAAATCGACTACTCACAGTCTACGAGAAATCGGAGGTAGAAAACTTCCAAAAACTGGTCAGCGGTTTAGAACTCGGGGACCAGAAACCCAGCGTGCTGCTACGCAAGATGAGGGAACTCAACAACTGCCTGATTACTGAAGAAGGATTAAAAATCGAGTGGCTCAACCACTTGTTACCCCAGTCTCGCTGCGTACTTTGTTGACGGAAAGTCAACAAAGAAGCATCGCTCGACACACTCGCAGAAATGGCTGACCGAATGATGGAGTACACAGGGATCACTTCTACTAGCACTGTAGCAGCCGTTTCAACTAGGAGTTCAACGACGCCGGTGAGCAGTGCTAACGACTTGGCATCCTAGCACCGGTAGCGCTGGTGAGAGTGACAGCTGTAGGAGTGGCAGCCGCTGGTTTAGCCGCAAGGGTGGCTTGGAAATGGTTCACTTCCCCTCAATCAATGCCAGACATGACCTCTTGTACTACCATGGCATGGCATGGCAGCACAACAGCTGCTGCCTATTACAAGCGGCATCGAGCACAGAACACAGGTGCTTACGAACCAGGTCGCATCGGTGGTATCTACCGGCATATCCGAAGGTTTCTCTGCCATCCAGGAAAGCTTACGCAAGCAGAATACGTTGACCTTATCGACGATCCAGCTCGTCAAAGGGTTTATCGAGAAGCAGCAGAGAACCTTAATGGGGGTGGCGCGGTTTTGGATACCGTCACTCCTTTCACCAAGGTAGAGAAAGGCGTGGGACTCAGGTAGGTGTCGTCCGCTGGGAATGACCAGTTTGACCGCTATGTGTGTGGGTCTGTATGTCTGTCTGTGTGTCTGTAGTACCGTAGCTCATAAATGGGTGAGCCGATGCGTTTTCTTTATTTTAATGTTGTTTTTTAGGGTTTCGTACCTCCGCACTTGACCGGTTTTATTTTAAGAGAATCGACTTGCCGACTTCCAAGGATTTGGATGTAGCTGAAGCTGGAACTACATTAAAATTCATTAAAGCCAAGGATTTTGCTCAAAATAATAAAGTCACAGAAATACCTAATAACGACGACTTTATTGACAAAATTGTGCAAAAAATAAATGATCTTAGACTTGATTGTCAGCTTTCAGCCTACTTTAAAAATAAATCAGAGGTAGAAGAATGATCTATGCATAACCTTATAATATGTACTTTTATAGAAGGTTATGAAAATGTAAACTAATTATGAATCTTTTTTAAATTATTGCATAACTGAAATGACAGATGAAAGATGCCAATTTGTCGAATCAGCAACCAAAGCGCATGCCAGTTCAGACCTTTGGTTTGAAATGCGGTATGGGCGAGTAACTGCCCTTTGGTTTGAAATGCGGTATGGGCGAGTAACTGCATCGAAAGCTCATGAAGCTACTCAATAGCCGCGTCCAGACCGGCTGAGCGCGGCTCGCGAGTCCCGCTCGCGAGCCAATAGTTCGGCCGGTGTGGACGGCGCTCGGGCTTCCTCGGGCACACGTTGGCTTGGCCGAGTGCCGCTCGGCCCCGAGCCATGCGTTGTCGGTTTTTGCCGATGCTCAAAGGCGGCTCAGTCTGAGCTGCTCGCCTGGTGTGGACGAACGTAACGACACTCGCGAGCCAGTGAATCAAAAATGGATAAAGAAGACAGGATTCACTTAATACAACTTTACGGAAGCTTCAAAATGTTATGGGATTCGAAAGATCCAGATCATTTAAATAAAAGCAAGCGAGAAGATTGCTGGAGGAAGATCTCTAAGGAACTCTCTAATATGTTAGTTTGATTAACCTCATTTTCACTATTTTTTCTTATAAAATTGTGTAATATGCATGTTGTTAATATTATATTATCTACCGATTCTGGATTCATTTTTATTCTTCCCTGGTATATTCGGAATTTCTGTGTAAGAATACCAAAAGCATTTTCTACGCAGCGACGAGCCAAACCTAACCGATAGTTGAAGACTTCAAATTCGCGGTTTCCACTGTTACATGGATACGGACGTAACAAATACGTTTTTAGTGGAAAGGCAGAGTCACCTATGATGACATAAGGGGCAATAATGTTTGTACCGGGTAAAGCTCTGTCTTGAGGTATGTTTAGAGTACCGTTCTCTAAACGTTGCCCTAATGAAGAAGTTGTAAAAATTCCTGCATCATGATTTTTTCCTTGCGCTCCAACATTTACGTAAATAAAATTGCATTTTGCATCTAATAGAGCCAATAATACAATGGAAAATGTCGATTTATAATTGAAAAATAAAGATCCACTGTTGGGTGGTGCTTCAATCACTACATGTTTATTGTTTACCGTCTAGTGCTCCTAAGCAATTGGGAAATTTCCACAGTAGCCAAAAGTCTTCGGCAACAGCTTTCCACATTTCCGTAGTCATCTCGGGTAATACCTCGCTCATTAATTGGTGAACTATAATTTTGCATGTCTCTTTGACAATTTTATTAACAGTGGTATGACCTAAACGGTAGCTAAATGAAATTGTTAAATGTGAGTCACCAGTGGCCAAATATCTGAAAAAAATTGCCATTAAGTAAAGTATCCCACTAATGAACAAAATCAATTAATTACATAAAATAAACCTATTTCAAAAATATATTATCACAAGAGGGTAAATAATATTTTTTAGGTTGTTGCCAACAATTTAATTTTTAAATATAGTCATTCCAATTTTAATCGGTTTATTTTCAAATTGTGTACTAGTGGGTGCCCGCGATTCCGTCTGTGTAAAATAATTTTTCCCATTTTATTTTCCAGATAACTACTTATATATTTTTTTGCTTTAATAAATATAAATATTGTATGTTATAGATTGGGTGATCTGCAAACAAAGATGGACCAATATAAGAGACCAGTACAAAAAGAATTTAAAAAGTCTAAAAACTGTCACTGGTCAAGCTGCGAAGAAGATTAAACTGTACAACTTTTCTGAGCAACTTCAATTTCTTACGGGCATTGACGAAGATAGGAATGTTATAAGCAATTTTGTAGAATGCAGTGAAACGATGCCATCTCCACCATCTGATGTACAATCCATGAGCAACGATTCGATTACTATAAATCAACAGTCAAATTCGCAGGCCCAAGACGACGTGGCTAGTTCATCTCCTATGTCACCTGCAATGTCACCAGCCGCATCTTCGGCAACAAATGAAAAAGATGAGCCTCCATCAGACCTGCTACAAGAGCCTCAGACAATACAAGAGCCGCAGACAATACAAGAGCCGCAAAAAAAACCGCGACTGAAAAAAAAGATGCCTGGTGCAGAATCCGCTTCAGCGGCTCTGATGAAATATGTACTAATGAACAGAACCAAAAATACTGAAGAGGAACAACATCCTATAGACGCATTTTTGAAGGGACTCGCACCTACGTTAAAATCATTTTCTCCATATTTCCAACATTTGGCAAAAGGGCAAATTTTTAAAGTGATCCACGATTTGGAGCTTCAACAATTAACTGAAACTTCGTCAATTAACTGAACGTCTTCGCCATCTACGCCTATAATTTTGTCTTCTCCTTCGCCTTCATCACAATCAATGCCTGTTATTTCACCATCTTTACTGTCTTCTGAAGAACCAAGAGCGTCTGAGACAATACAACTCTATTTTTCACAGTATGAGACTGCTAATGACTAGTGTTTTAAGATACAATTTTAAAATAAATATTATATGATTATAATTTTAAAATAATTGTTACTTACCTAACTATAATATGATTACAATAATAAAATAAATGATTAAAAATTTTAAATAAATAACTACCTACCTATATAAAATGTGATTATAATTTACTTACCTTACACATACAGCCAATCGTTCTTGTGGTGTGATAGCTTTTTTCATAAAAGTGTATTTCTTAAGTAAATGAGGGCTTAGCTTATCTTCCAGTAAAGCAAAACATTCTTTTGTCATACAAAAATACTTATAAAATTGAGTCTCGTCATCCAAAAGTTCTTTGTAGAGAGTGTGGTATTCTCCTTCTTGTTCTCTTTTCTGCCATGTAGGATGTACAGAAAATCTTCTTTTCCTCTTGACCGCCGTAGCTTCTTCATCATCTAAAGCAATAGCAATTAAAGCCAATTCTTCAAATGAAAAATCCATCTTTCTTTGTTCACATCACTAGCACGTTAGTTCTGAGTAATTATCACGGTGCGTATGCATTAAAAATCTCCGTCAGTGTTTACTAACCACGTTCTGTCCCCGTCCCGTCCACGTTTTTACCCCGTCCCGTGCACGTTACGTATGCAGCGACCTATCGTTGTCGATTACATTTGCAGTTTTATCGTTGCGTGTGGACGGCGATCGCTCAGTTCGGCAGTACTTCAAGGAGCTTGCTAGTGTACGCACGTACACATCGCTTTCACAGATAGTTCCCGGTGCCCAACTTCGTCTTCCGACATGTTTGTCGGAAGACGAAAGAGTTGGGCACCGGGAACTACTTCAAGATTTTATAGAAAGCTACAGAAACGAAACTTGCCTTTGGAAGACTACATGTAAGGATTACCACGACCGCAACAAAAAAAATACCGCCTACGACAGGCTAATCGAAAAATACAAACCCATAGATCCAAATGCCACCAGGGATACAGTGGTTAAGATTAATAATCTTCGAACTACATATAAAAAAGAGCTCAATAAAATAAAAAAAATCGTGTAAATCTGGAGCAGGGACTGACAAAATTAATAAACCTCGTTTATGGTACTTTGAGTTATTGGATTTTTTTATACGATAAAGAAGTACCGAGACCATCTACATCGAATACAGATGATGACAAAAATGAGGTAAGTGTTTATTTCTGAAAAAAAAAAATATTTATTGCTTAGTCATATTACTCGAATACAAGTCCTGTATTTTGACATTAATGAACAAAATTGTCTTGCCAAGGAATATACTTGTATAATGGACACAAGTAAATTAATAGTGTTGTTGTGTTATAAGGACATATACAACAAATTTGATTGCGAGGAAATTTTAAGTATTATATTAACTTTATTAGATTCTGGTCGCGAAATTTCTCATGATAATTTGTTTACGCTTTCTTTTCTGTTAGGTTCAGCTGTTAGTGTATCGGTAGAGTCGCGTGTTGACCATTACGAGCGATATATCGAATTAATCAGATCCATACTGGCTTAATCATTTCAGATTCGGAGTTGCCTCGTACCCGCAGTCGCAGAGGAGTAAGTGAGCAACCTTCGACTAGTGACACCCGGATTGTACGCGCGTCTTCGACTAGATCTCGGAGTATTTCAAGAAAGAGGAGACCTTCGTCTACTCCTGTTAAAGACGACGCCATCAGAGCATCAGTAACTGAAGAATCGAGTCGACCTGATCCGTTATTAATCTCGCGTTGTCCCGCAAAAGTAAGTCTAACTCCGTTGTCTCCTGCTACAGGTACATCATCAGGATCACCTGTTCTTAGCTCAATCAGTTCTCCTTCATCCGGTGGTGAAACATTGGCTGAAGCGACTAAGAAATTGACTTTATCAGGAACAGTAGTCCCGATTGAAGAATACAACAGAGAGAGGAACTTACGTTTGCGTTTAGAAAAGTGTTTGCGGAAAAATAAGGAAGAGATCGTCAAATTGAGGATGTCTAATGCCGAAACAGCTGAAGCGGCATCACAACAAGCCGCATCCATCAGGGCTGAACTCGATAATTATTTAGTCGGGTTAAAGGAACGCTTAGACGATCAAAAATTTCGAAGCATCAGCCTTGCATCGTCCTCAAAGTTCTCAGATCTCACAGGATAATACAGCAATGAGCGTGGATCAGGCCATGTATAGGAACTGGTGTGATACTCATTCATTGTTGTATAGTCACCAATATGTGGACCGCAATGTTTTCTTCGACATAATATCAGCGGCAACTAACCTAAGATTTACTACAACCACAGGTCGCGATGGTATTCGTGACCTGTTTACTGGATTACAAAAACACCTCATAAAACCAAACAAACGTTTCCCGCCCGGAGGTATATTTATAAATATAAACAGCAGACTAATGTCTCTTTATTTGACCCGGATAATTAACGCGTGTGACTTCGGAGAACGATCTCTCGATCACACCGAGAACACTACGCAGAAAAAGTATTCTAGCGTAGATGACGCCAAGCAGTCTTTTTATACTGCACTGCGTAGTATATCGGCAATTGTGAACCGGTCACAGATACCTGACCGTGTTCATGACATATATGACAGATCCTCATTTGAAGAGATATATTTTGATCTCAAATGGGGATAATTCAAAATTTTATAATTTCTGACTTTATGTGTAGTTAAGATTTTTCATTTCGCTTTATTAATTTTCATGCTTTAATTTTATTATTTTCCTACGTCTACATGGCAATAACATTGGCCTGTAGATTTTTTAAGTATAAGTCTATAAGTGCCCTTACTAATAAAACGTTTCTTAAAACATCATATTATATGAAAAGGGCTTTAATGGCGATGCTAGGTATTGTCATATAAAAGTTACTATTTTGAATTGTAATCAAAATAGTTTTGTTTTAAAACAGAACGCCGAAAATTTAGTCTTATACTTATGTCGAGTCAGGTTAAGAATTTGCGATCGAACACATTATAAAAGAAGAAGACAAAACGATGTGGCTCGATGGAATAATCGACAAATTTTTGATGGACACGACTACAGAATTTATAAAAGATGTCATAGATGACAGTTCAGACGGATCATCATTTATAGACTGGTTGAAAATGGGGTTCCGCTCGGTGTTTACGGCAAGCGCGCGCGAGCCTTCAGCAATGAAAATATTTTTTTTATAACATAAAACGTGATTTTAAAAATTTGAAATAATTCTAGTATCTTCTTAACACTTGAAAGCATCGAGCCGAGTCCTGAAGAAAATTCCCACATTAAAAAAGCATACTTGTCACTGCCGAAAACATTCTAAAGGGTAATGTTCAGTCAAAATTATTTGTACAAATATTTTCAGGTATTGTATACACGATGAACAAAGTGACAAATTCCGCCGAGCAATGGAGCGGCTTTGTCCCACGTTTGTTGCAAATAAGAAAAAAATATGGCTGCCATCTTGGCATGATACCGCCACATTTATTATTGGCAGAAGGTGTATCATACACGAAAACAATTCAAAATCCTGAAGTTAAATAAAACACTCACTGAATCGTATTGTATATTATTGTATTGCAGAACCTCTATTATCGGATTAAATGTAAGTCTTTTTTTTGTTTAGATTCATTTTTGGTTTTTTAAAGTTAAATTATTTATTAAGATAAGATTCCCGTAGGGAGTAAGTAACTCGAATATTGATCCTAGTCAGGAGATAGGTGCGGCAGAGACTACGCCTGTGGGCACCTGCCCGTATGGCGTATAACATCGTGGAAGATGCTTGATCGTGACTGCTGCAGCTCCTCGTGCAGAATACGGAGAGGAGCCGCGAGAGCCGAGCCGCCGATTAGGTCAGCTAAAACCGCATTTGAAACCTTCAATGCTTTGAAGAAGGCTTACGCCGACAGCAGACTGACTAGAAGACTAGTACTTATGAAGAAACTCTTAGACTCCCCGCAGACCACAAACTTTCTATCGGCCGATAGTTTGGTCGGTTTCTTAATCAGTATGAAGATGTATGTAAGTGCGCAAATTATAACGATTCGGTATCGGTCGATAAAAAAATTTGATGGGCTACACGATTGCCTTCAAACTGAACTGTCGGCGAACTATCGGCCGACTGCTAAATCAGTATGGCGCTCTTCCACGCGCGCTCATTACCGATTATTTAGTCGGCCGATAGTTCAGTTTGCTCCGAGCTTTGGTGCTGGCTGGTCATGCGCATTTGTCACGATGGCTATGTCAAAATGTAATTCGTCGCTGCTTGTCGAAAAGTTCGTTGTAAATTTAATAGTAGAAGTTGAAAAAAGACCCGCGCTCTATAAAAAAACATTAAAAGAGTACTCAGATGTAAATCAAAAGAAAAAACTATGGGAGGAAGTATGTGAAGTAGTTGTTCCTAATTGGAATCTGTGTGCTTAGTCTAAAGCGGAGCACTCGAAAACGAACTCGAAAACTATTGATCGATTTCAGAGTAAAATAGACCTAAAATGGCTTGTATTAAGGTTTGAGTTCGCCAATACATTCAGCATTGTTCGAATGCTGAATGTATTGGCGAACTCAAACCTTAATACAAGCCATTTTAGGTCTATTTTACTCTGAAATCGATCAATAGTTTTCGAGTTCGTTTTCGAGTGCTCCGCTTTAGACTAAGCACACAGCTTAGTGCCGAGGACAAAACACAACAAGGTAAGTATCGGTACTTGTATATTATTATTCATTTACGTCATGTATAATATTGTAAAGGCGAAAGTTTGTATGTGTGTGTGTGTATGTGTGTGTGTGTATGTTTGTTACTCCTTCATACCACAAAAAATGAACCGATTAGGCTGAAATTTGGAATGGAGATAGCTCGCACACAGGATTAACACATAGGCCAAATTTTATCCCGAAAAACTAAAGAGTTCCCGCGGGAATTAAAAAATCTTAATGCACGCGGATGAAGTCGCGGGCATCGTCTAGTAAGTCATAAAGTTAGTATAAGTTTCGTTTGACAGTTTATATTTGTTCCTCTATTCCGTAGGTATATTAACTTTATGGTATACTAAATATTGTTCGCGACTTCGTCGGCGTGGATTTAAGTTTTTCAATTCCCGCGGGAACCCTTTAATTTTCTGGGATAAAATGTAGCCTTTGTGTTAATCGTGGGTAAAAGATACTATTCCAAGCCAAATCCATTCAGTAGTTTTTGCATGAAAGAGTAACAAACACATAGACATATACACATACATACAAATTTTCGCCTTTGTAATATAACTTTGATATTTCTCCAATCTTTTTGGCCGGCCGAAATGAGCGCAATCTCCATTTTGCGCATGTAATTTTCCATAGTTCAGCATGTAATTATGCTTTCTGCATCATTACTAAATCACTATTACACTTTGTTATATTGACAAGGAATTGCACCTCCAGGAGAAATAAAGTATGACGACATGTACTGCCGCACCTCATTCATATTATTTCTTCCTCGATTGTTTTTATTTATCGTTAAGTTATTCATGGGATAACTGTAGAGAGTATCTGTGAATTTTACACCATCATTGATTCGTACATAATTATGAAGGACACAGCAAGCTTTGATTATTCGAACACAAAAATTGATATTCACGTCAATTGGGCGGTGAAAAATACGCCATTTGTTAGCGAGAATGCCGAAAGTACATTCAACCATGCGTCGAGCTCTTGTATGTCTATAGTTGAAAATTCGCTTGGTGTAGTTTAAATTTCTTTTTGCATATGGGCGTAATATGTGATTGTCAAGTCCAAACGCTTCATCGCCTACGACAGAGAATGGAATAACATTTCCGTCATCATCATTGGGCAAATGCCTTCCAGAGGGAATGTTTAATCGGTTTTCGGAAAGCCGTTTACCCATTTCAGATGTTTTAAATATTTCTGAATCACTAGCTGTCCCATAAGAACCAACATCTATATATACAAATTTATAATCTGCATCTGTCCAAGCCATTAAGACGCAAGAGAAGAACTTTTTGTAGTTAAAATATGATGATCCGGAATGTTCTGGTTTTATCATCCGTATATGCTTGCCATCTATCGCTCCAATGATGTTTGGAAAATTTGTGCGACTATAAAATTCGTCTGCAATTTTAATCCAATCATCTTCTTGTTTGATTGCCATAAACAATGGTTGAAGTATGTTCCATATTTGCTCACATGTAGTTTTAGTTATAATTCGTATTGTAGAAGCACCCATTAGATAATCAAATGACAAAGTATTGAAACTAACTCCGGTAGCCAAATATCTGTAAAGAATTAATTATAGGTATTATTATTTTTCAGGTCGCGATGTGCAAAAAAAATGGGCTAACTTACGGACTTGCTTTCGACGAGAGTTGAACGCACAAAAAAACACAAAGTCGGGTCAAGCTGCCAGCAAGAGGAGGAAATATATCTATTTTGAAGAATTATTATTTTTACTTCCATGCATGGAAAATAGACAAACAGAAGGCAACTTGGAAGAAGATGATTCAGAAGAAAATAATGAAGGTGATGTCGAATCTAATCCTTCTACTTCTACGCCTATTCGTCGTCAGAAGAAGAGGACTCATGTAGCCCAAACGGATTTGGATGAAGCATTATTAAAATCATTGAAAAGCAGTGAGACTGGTGATGAAGATACAAATTTTGCTTTATCTCTAGTCCCTTCACTTCAGAATTTAACAGCCGAAGAAAAACTTGATGCCAAGATTGGTATTCTCAACATTTTTAAGCAGATTAGACTAGCCAGACGTGTTCAGACTACTTCTCAAACAACATCTAGGAACTACAACGTATTACAGCAACCATTGTCCTCTTTTCCTGTATATCATCGAGGAACTAATATCTTGCCATCACAACAACCATTAAAGGCTTATGCTGTCCGTTCTACTCCATCCCCTAACTCGTCGTTGGTTCAAAGCATTCCATCACCAGGCAATTCAAATGATACCGCTCAATCTTATTTTTCAAATTTTGCAGATGATGCACAAATATACGATTTGTAAACAATTGCTAAAAAATATTTTAATTCTAATAAAAAATTTATCATAAGTATTTGTGGTTTATCTTACCGTATTGTAACGCTCAATCTCTCTTCAACAGGTATTGAAAGTCTTAAATTTGTATTCTCCTTCACTATTGCTGGTCCAATTAATTTGACGAGTTCATTGAAGCTGCTTATGCTCATTCGATAGAAAGCAAAAAATTTGTTCGGGTAATCTAGTAATTTGGAATGTAACGTGTAAAATTTTCCATTTAATAATCTGTCACTGTGAATGGGATGCACCCAATACTCTCGGTTTCTATTCTTGATCCTTCTTCTCCGTAGTATAAAAGCAATAATAACATTTCTGGATAATCTTCTATTAACTTTCATTTTGCAACCGCTTTCTTCAAAAGTCACTTAACAACTAGCAAACCATTCAAGACCGACTGTTGTCTGGTATGCGTACTCATCACCAACCGGACTGTGTAGTTGGCTCGGTGTGCGCGCTAGTAGCCAAATCCGACCAAACTATCGGCCGATAGAAAGTTTGTGGTCTGCGGGGAGTCTTAGCAAATGAGTTCAAAAGAAACATACAAGAGTATGTCAACAATGCATTAGTAAGACAGCAAGAGCTACAGGGCATAGGAGCTGCAGTGGACGATGAGTTTCTAGCCATCATCATGCTCGCAGGACATCCTGAGAGATATTATCCATATCTATACTAATATAATAAAGCGTTTGTTTATTTGAACGCGCTAATCTCAGGAACTACTGGACCGATTTCAAAAATTCTTTCACCGTTGGATTTGTACGTGATCGTTGAGTGTATAGCACTCAATATAGCTATAATAATAAGCTCAATATAGGCTATATATGTACCACGGGCGAAGACGGGGCGGAAGCCGCTAGTCTATAATATAATAAAACTGTAACAGATCCAATTCTGTACATTGAAGATATTTTGAAAATTCTTATTGGAGGGCACTCTATAATCGATACTGAAGCCAAAACTGCAATTTTTTTCATTTTTGTCTGTCTGTCTGTCTGTCTGTCTGTCTGTCTGTCTGTATCTTGGCCGCGCATCACGCCGAAACTACTGAATGGATTCGAATGAAACTTGGTACGATTTGAGTTTATACTCCGAGGTAGGACATAGGATACTTTTTATCCCGAAATTCAGCACGGTTCCCTTGGGAGAGGGGATGAAAGGTAAAACGTGTATTTAGCTGTAATTCATTAACGCATTGTTCGATTTCACTCATTCTTTTTTTGTTAGAAAGGTAGTACTTTATATATTGTCCCGTAAATATTTCAAGGTCATAGGTTTTTTAGTTCAGAAATGACAGACATTACAACCCTCACTATTCGGTTCAAATAACTTGGGACCCGGATCTTTGAACATACGGCTTATTTTAAACTGGTGTGCGTTTAAATTTATGTTTGTCGGTCTGTCTATTTGTTCCAACTAATCTCCGAAACGGCTGAATCGATTTTAATGAAACTTTCAATGTTATAAGGAGTAACTTAGGCTACATTTAGATTAGGTACATAAAAGAATTATGGGATCCGATCCGATCCTATATAAAAACATTATCTACGCGAACGAAGTTGCGGGGATCAGCTAGTTATTAATAAAATTAATGAAGATAATATGTATCGTAAATAACACAATAATAATGTCTACACAAAATGCTAACGAATCTCGCAAAGTCAAATTGTGTAGCTGGATCGTAGAGGTAGTTAGTAAACGGGAGATTTAAAAGAGATTTTAAGCTGCTGCGACAAGAATTCGTTAATAAAGCCTCCAAGCATTAATTAATGTGAGATATTAAGGTCGCAGCACCTCTTATAAATAGATTTCATCTTGTTTTGGTAGACAGAGAGGAATTTTTTTTTATTCTCATTTATAGAGCGAAAGTCACTAATAAAGTGACTACGTTGCTCTCGTAGGGCTACAACATTAAATCGTGCTTATATAATAAAATATACGCTAATTTATATATATTATATATAATAAAAAATACGCCGCCTTTTCTTTTAATAAAATATACGCTAATAATAATAATATAGATCCATTTTGCATCACTGCTACCACTATCCGTAAAACTCTTGCCAACCATTTTTTTAACGCCCATGCACCTTCAGTTAATTAATTTGTTGCCAACCTTCGTTTAAATATTGATGTTTGAAAATATTAAACGGAAACGCACCGATTCTAATAAGCGCAACTATACTATCAAATATTTTATTAACGAAGGAGAAGGTAGAAGATTTGTTTGCCAACAATTTTTAGCAGCCACTCTGAACATTTCTGATAAAACAATTTACAGTATTGTAAAAAATGCTTCTTGGGGATGTGCACGAGAAGATATGAGAGGGAAATGAGAGCCACCAAATAAGACTAAAAAACCCACTATAGATACCGTTAACAGGTTCAAGAATTTACCAGCTGTACCTTCGCACTTACTGTCTTCAAGACTCAAACAAAGTTTACTTTCCCCAAGAATACAAAAATGTCACCAACTTGTATAAACTTTACAAGCAGCATTATGTGGATCAGGGTGTGGACGTAGTAAGTGATAGAGTTTTTCGTAAAATATTTCAAGATAATTTTAATATTGGGTTCCATGTACCTAAAAAAGATAAGTGCCTAAGTGTCTTCAATACGAAAATAATAACAATCCCGAAAAGCAAAAAGAAAAGGAACAACATGAAATAGAAAAAGAAGAAAGTTATGCCCGTTTTAAAGTTCACAAAAATAGTCATAAGGATGATACCTCAACTCTTTGTGCTAGTTTTGATCTCGAAAAAGTACTTAGCACACCCTATGCACAATCTATGCTTTTGTACTACAGTAGAAAACTAGCTGTGTACAATTTGTGTTTATGAAAATGGAACTCGGTAAAGTTTTCTGTTACTACTGGGATGAGAGCAATGGTAAGCGTGGCGCTAACGAAATCGCATCTATATTGCACAAATATATTCAATCGGTAGATGCCAGAGGAAACGTAACTCGATTACTTCTGTATTGTGACTGTTGTCCGGGCCAAAACCGCAGCCGTACTGTGTTGGCAATGTTGCATTCATCTTTACAGGAGTGTAAAAATATCGACACTATTCAAATAAACTTTCTCTTGACTGTCCACACTTACATGCCCGTAGATACAGTGCATGCTACTATTGAAAACAGATTGAAGAATACAACTGTTTACGCATCATCACAATGGTTTACAGTGTTTGCAACTGCTAGACAAGAACCAGCGCCTTTCGAGGTAGAAATACTGAGTTATGAGGATTTTTACAGATGGGATCGTATTAGTGACAAATATTATAAAGGCAACTTAACTGGAAAGATAAGCATGATCCGTATTATGACTTTCAGAAAAGATAAGCAAAGCGTTAAATATAAAACATCTATGAATCCTACTGCGGCGTCCTTTGATGTTGAAGTTCAGTCTAAAACCAAGGTACCTCTTTGACCTTGTTATCGATCGCAGCTTCCCATATCAAAAGCTAAATATGACCTTTTAGTCAAACTTTGCATGGACAAAGTTATTCCTAATTGCTTCAGACATGAATTTGTGAACATTCCACGCGCAACAAATGTCAAAGATTGTCTACCCGAATCAGACATTGAAGATTGTGATATTAACATATTTTAGATTAAGTAACTAACAAGATCTCACGTTGCAATTCGTACTAAAGATTTAAGTATTTTGAAAGGGTATAATTAAAGATTTTTTTAAATTGCTATATTTTTGATATGAAAAATCTTGATTGTTACAAGAGACTGATTATAATTATGTTAAGAGAATAATTTAAGTGTTGTTGTTATAATAATTACAGCAATATTAATAATTGTGTCAAAAATGTTCACACTTTGCCCAGTAAGTATATCTTGCTGTTATTTTGTAAGAATGTTATTTGATTTGTTTACTATGTGTTTAATAGTTTATTAATAATTCATTTACTGAGAATTGTGAGTTATATTTTTTTTTAGATACCTACTAAATGATGAAGATGATAGTGTAATTTATAATTACGACAGCAATAATAATTGTTCAATTAAAACATTTATTGATCTCAGACTGAATGTTATGTCACAATTAGTTTCCTTATTAATTTTGTATGGTCGGCACTACGTAGCGTATTTTTGTTTATTTAATTTTTAATAAAGACTTTTATTCTACAAAAATTGATTTCATTTAATTTCGTGCATCATAATAATTACATAAACAGTTCTTGGTTAAGTGTCAGTTACGAAGGGAGGTTTGGGGTGATTTTAATAACTAAGATACAATTTCCACAATCACAAAAATCATTAAATAATGCTTACGTAAATTTACTTGATTTATTTTGAACTATCAGATCTTTTTAGATCAATCTTTCTGTATCAAAATTCTTTACTCAAAGAACTCAACTCAAGTTACTGCACACAGCAGTAACATGTAAAAATCATCGATGTAGAATAGGTAAACACAGTGATGATTTAGATAATTTTACCTGTTTA
The DNA here is from genome assembly GCA_920104075.1 of Melanargia galathea. Classification (NCBI taxonomy): domain Eukaryota; kingdom Metazoa; phylum Arthropoda; class Insecta; order Lepidoptera; family Nymphalidae; genus Melanargia; species Melanargia galathea. The sequence continues at coordinate 14,307,961 of OV049877.1, forward strand.
TCAAATCAGGTCAATTTTATCTAACCGACACAAACCGGTATTTATAAAATTGTCAGGTGTCTTATTTTGACAATTTGGATAGCTAAAAAAATGATTTCTACGAGTGTTAATATCATTTTAATCGAACAATTAGATGAATTTTTATGATTTTTTTCTTTATAAATATTTGAACTTTAAATCACTCTCCTGTAAAATTTACTCAATGTCGCTTTCAAGCGTCGATATTTTCACGTCCCAACGTCCTATCCGAAACCTCACTTCGGACGCACTCCGTCAGTATATGGTACACGTCTTCTATTGCATCTGGGCAGACAGAGAGGATGCCCGAGATATTGTATCTATAATACAAGAAAAAATGTTCACCGTCAAGTACATTGGCAGATTTTGTGGAGAATCATAATTTGAAAAATGTAGCACGCAGTAGAAGGGTAACGAAACTTCCCCATCACTATCGTGTTTAATTTTGAATCTCGCGCCTAGAGACTGGTTGAAGCATGGCGGTCGAGGATGTATTTTGTCGTGTGAGAGAGTGATTTTCCGCGACCGGCGCGAATCTCATATAACTAAGCGGTTTTGTTTTGTTTAATAAAGGAGAATGCCTGGAATAAAGGAGAAACCCTGACCCAAGCATTTACACAAAATGTAATTTACTAAAAATTATCTTACGAATATATGACAATTTGAAAATTAATAATTATTTATGCTAAAGCTGCTTTTAAAAAAATGCAATAAAAAAGGAATTCAACCGTCTCTTCCTGTTTCTCTGGCACGTCTGGTGGCCATTTGCATTACTTTCTACGCATACATGCCCAAACAAAAAGTTTTGTTGTTAAAAAAAATCATGTCACTTGCAATAAAACAGATATTAATTATATTAATACATTATTCTATTTATTTGTTGTAAATCGTACAATATGATTAAAGTAAATAAGCAATAATTAATAATATTATTTTGTTGTAATATTGTTTTAACTTCGTTGCGTTTTGTGCAATGGAATATATAACTACAACCTTCTTGATTTTGTGTAACGAAACTTATTATATTTCAAGATGCCAATGTGACATTGCCACTGTTTTAGTTATGTGTGACGCTAGTGACGTCTAGTCTGTTTACATTTTGAATGTTTATTGTAGCGCAGCGGAGACCAATATTAATTCTATGGTTTATTGTTTTTCCTTACCAACGACTTTTGCTATATTATACGGATTCGAATTTCGATCTCGCCTACTCGCCGACTTTACGCTTTTCTACGGATTCTGATTTTTGCTCGTGATTTGGATAACATTGTTGAGGTGCATTAAATGTCAGTTGAATGTAAACATGATGCCTTTGATATGAGGCATATAGTATCAAACCCGGCAGTCTCCAGTCAGGGTCAAAAAAAAAGTTAACAATGCAAATATTTTCTCTATGGTAAATTCTCCATTACGTAAAAGTTAAGGCGTTTCAAAGACGGCTATCTCTCATACAAGACGCAATTAAAAATGAATGTCGGTAACAAAACCGGCAACCTCCGCATTCGTTTCTTTCAAACATGGCAGTCTCCGTTCCAACCAATCAGAGCTCGGCATTTAGTATGGCGTCTGCTGTTACAGCGCAAAGATCTGCACGTGGATTATTGTCATTTTTATTGGGATTTCTTATTATAAAGTGATATTAGTTGTGTAAAATAGACAAATGGATAATCTAGTACGACCCTGTTCACCTAGACAATCGAGAAAAAGGAAAAGTGATCCAGAAAATTGGAAAAGAAATGTGGCCAAGAGAGAGAGGTTTGTATACTGCGATATATGGTTTTGATACTTGCCCATTACTATATTCTTATGTTAGTTTGGTTCACTTTTTAAAGTGAAACTTCTTTAGGCGTGTTGAGAGTAAAATTTCAAGGTCGTGTGACGGAAATACGTCACGAATGGCAACGGAAGTCGAAATTTCAAAAGATGTCAAAGAAGTTTCACGTGTGCTCGGCACACACGCTTTATTTTTGATTTTTGATAATACCATGTAGTACTATAAAAATGCGTAAAATGGACTTGGCAAAGTTACAAAACTCGTAGTGTCATTTTATTTTTTATTAGTTACTAGCTGATGCCCGCGACTTCGTCCGCGTGGATTTAAAAAAAAAATAGATGTTGGCCGATTCTCAGACCTACTGAATACGCATACAAAATTTCATAAAAATCGGTCAAGCCGTTTCGGAGGAGTTCGGTAACTAACACTGTGACACGGGAATTTTATATATTAGATAAAACTCATATCTTTTATAGTAATTGACTGCCCATGATAAAATTACGTTAATTTATTTTCCTTTTTCACTTCTTGTAGGTATTCATCGAAGCAACTTCCTGAGCGGCCAAGATGCGGACATGACACAAAAGCATTTAAATGTGGAACTGTTTCTATAGCTGATGTAAAATATTTCTATGATGCCTTTTTTAAATACAAAGAAAAATCGAAGCAAGATGCATTCCTTTTAAAATATTGTAAGCCAAAACAAATTAAGAGACGACGTGGAACAAAGGGTCCACAAAGACAGAAACTCTTACAAACAAAATATACAATGTACTGTTCAAGTCAAAGATGTACCATTCCAATATGTCAACAGGCATTTTTGAGAATTTTGCATGTAACAAAACACAGGGTTCAAACAATCATGGCACATTTTTTTAAGACTGGTACTTTATTACCTGAAAATCGAGGTGGCAATCACAAACAGCACAAATTTGGAGAAAAACTAATTGCAGTCAAAACTTTCATTAATTCCTTTAACTGTGAAGAAGCCCATTATTGTCGAGGGAAATCTAAACGATTTTATTTGCCAGCAGAACTTAGCATTAACAAAATGTTTAAAATGTACAATGCCCAAGCAAATGAAAACGTAAAAGTGAAAAGAGGATATTTTAGAACCGTTTTCAACAATTTCTATAATTTGGGATTCGGATCACCGAGAACCGACGTGTGTTCAACGTGTCTTCAGTATGATGAATTGATTAAAACGCACCAGAAAAACGACGACCTACAAAAAAAACCGATGTCCTAATACAGAAGAGAGTGCACAAATTGCGAGCGAAAGCTTTTTTTCAGTTAGTTCAAGAAGAGCAAGATGGCATGATAACACTTTCTTTTGATTGCCAAAAAAATAGTCCTATTCCAAAACTACCAGACCAAAGTACGTATTATTCCAGACAATTGTATTTGTATAATTTTACAATAGTGCAGGGAAGTTCAAAAGCTGCACTGTCTCCAAAGAACACATTTGCCTACTGTTGGACCGAGGATAAGTTCGCAAAAAGCTCTAATGAAATAGCGTCAGCTGTTTATCATCGGCTTTGTTCGACAGATTGGACAGATATTACTAAAGTTCGTTTGATTGCGGACGGCTGCGGGGGCCAAAATAAAAATACCACCATGGTGGGTATGCTTGCTAAATGGCTAACATCTAAAGCTCCAAGTCATGTGAAAAACGTAGAAATTGTATTTCCGGTTGTAGGACATTCCTTCATTCCTCCAGATAGAGTCTTCGGGCATATAGAACGAGATATCCGCAAAAGGGAAATAATAAAAAACGCTGATGGTTATTTGGATATTATTAAAAATTACAGTACCATTATTGAATTAGGAAAAGGTGATTGCAAGGTTTATGATTGGAGAGATAGTTTAAAAACTGTCCTGAAAGATGTCGGTTCATGGCATTTTGCTTTTCAAAAGAGCAAGCGATTCTACATTAGGAGAACAAAAAGCAAAGTTGACGTTGTAGTTAAAGGGGATCTTTACTATAGAGTAAGTGATGGAAAATTTGGAGGCATAACAAAAAAGAACAAAAATATGAACATGCTTAATCCGCCAGAAATTCATTCATCAGGGAAAGTTAACAGTAATAAATTGACAGATGTCAAAAAACTATTGCAAACGCACTACGGAGACAGCTGGATGGATGATGAAGAGCTTGTGTATTTCAGAAATTTGATTCTGCCTGTAAATGATATGAACGAGGATGCTATCCCCTTAAATGACAACGAAAATTATACACTTTGCGAATTCCAAGATGATTCCCCAGACTTAAAAATATGAATCTGTATTTTTAATAAATAAAAAGAATATTTGATTACTATATTAGGGTTTTATTTCTGAAATCAACATTTGCATGGTATTAAATTTTTTTAAAACTTTTATTAGATTTCGAAGTTCTATCCTAACACTCAAAATATGTAAGTATCAAATCTGGCTAGTCATGCAATCACGTATCAAGATGGCGGCGTTCAAATCAAATACGGCAATATCCAACACTGTCCATATCAAAGTTGGCAGTCTCCACAAGTGTATTTCAAATCCGGCAGTCTCCATTTTAATAATAAAGAATTTACTACTTAAATATTACAAAATAGTTATATTTCATTCATCATCATCATCACATCATAATAAACCTAAGAAATGTTTTTTGTTGATAGCTCGAACTTGTGACAAGTGGAGATTGCCGACTTTGATATTATATGCCTCATATGATGCTAAGACATGATGTGTCTTCGTTAGATTCTACATTGCAAACTACTCTCAACATGGACATCGTTGCAACAGGTATGTTAAGTATAGTGCGCGCTAAACAAATAGTTCAAATCGGCAGGAACGATACACGGCTTTCCTTACTAGTTTAACAATCATAAACTACACATAACCTAGAATCATTTTCAAACTTAAACTAAGATTTATTCAAAAACGGCAGCTCCTAGAGGTATTAAAATGGTGTGTTTGGTTATCAGGAATAAATCTGCAATAAATGCTGCATACAACACGCTTGTAAACGACTGGGTTACACGCCCATAGAATTTTGGGCATTCTCCTTTTCTATACTAATTAACTCTTTCTTAGTTATTACCTTAGTTTTATCATTTGATTGTTTTTTCTTGTAAGTGGTTACGGTGCACCGATTAAAAAGTACACTCAAAGAACAGTTTTCTTAATCAGACCCTCGCCCGCTAAAATAATATATTTGAATATGGAAAGGGCGCAGTTTTCAAACATAATTGTCGAAAGAGATAATTTAAATGATTTTCCACGCATGGAACGATTTCATGAAATGATTTAGTTTTGATTCCGTTGGGAATATATCAACTTAACTGTTTAAGTTAAGAATATTTGTTAATTTGGAAGTTGCTGAAATGGAGGCATTATATTCGTGGACAGACCTCAAAAATTTAACCTTGTCGAAACCATTATGACATTAGTATCATCTAGCTGTAAAGAACCTAAGTCTTATGACTCTAACGTGTCAATTGGTAGTATATGAACGAGCCCAATTGCGGCAGTCTTTTTGCATGCTTGTACAGACAAAACGATCAGCTACCAATCGCGCAGAACCTCACGCACCTGGGTGACTGAGACTATGAAGCTTGTTAAAACGTTCTCGACGAAATCAGGTATGGCTCAGCTTGATTTGCCTTTAGACATGGTGGCTGAAATTCCTGACACCATTGTTGAGGCACCTTCATCCTCCTGTTTGCCCTCCTCGTTAAACGTGGCTACAGTACCTTCAAAGCAACCAAATGCACCAGGTGTGTCACTCATTCGTCGGGAGTTCACATCAAAAATAAGCAAAACGAAACAAACATTGATAAAATTGAACTGCCCGAAAGGAAAAAGCTGTTTGTGTACAAAAGCTAACTTTGACAACACTCTCATAGAGAAGACAAACTGTGTGAAATCTTCGAGAACTAACAGCGGATTCACTAATCAACTTTGACAACACTCTCATAGAGAAGGGAAACTGTGTGAAATCTTCGAGAACTAACAGCGGATTCACTAATCTCACAATAATTCCATCATGTTGAAGGAACAATAAGCTTGTATGGATAAGCAAGTTTATTATTCCTTGCACTTGACTTTTGTTACTTGTGAACAAAAAACCAATATTGGTACACAATAGTGTTACTTTGTACAAAAGCTAACTTTGATAACACTCTCATAGACAAGAACTGTGTGACGTCTTAGAGAACTTATGGTGGTTTCACTAATCTCACCATAACTCCATTAAGTTGAAGGAACAATAAGCTTGCATGGATAAGTAAGGTTGTTATTCCTTGTACTAGACTTTTGTTGCTTGTGAACAAAAACAAAAAATTGAGACACTGGTGTTACTTTGTACAAAAGCTAACTTTGACAACACTCTCATAAACAAAACAAACTGTGTGACATCTTCGAGAACTTATGGTGGTTTCACTAATCTCACCATAACTCCATTAAGTTGAAGGAACAATAAGCTTGCATGGATAAGCAAGGTTGTTATTCCTTGTACTAGACTTTTGTTGCTTGTGAACAAAACAAAAAATTGAGACACTGGTGTTACTTTGTACAAAAGCTAACTTTGATAACACTCTCGTAGACGAGAACTGTGTGACGTCATAGAGAAATTACGGTGGTTTCACTAATCTCAGCATAACTCCATTAAGTTGAAGGAACAATAAGCTTGCATGGATAAACAAGGTTGTTATTCCTTGCACATGACTTTTGTTACTTGTGAACAAAAAACCAATATTGATACACACTAGTGATATTTGGTACAAAAGCTAACTTTGACAACACTCTCATAGACAAGACAAACTATGTGACATCTTTGAGAACTTACAGTGGTTTCACTAATCGCACTGTAATTCCATTATCTTGAAGGAACAATAAGCTTGCATGGATTGCATAAAACAAGGTTGTTATTCCTTGTACTTGACTTTTGTTACTTGTGAACAAAAATCCAAAACTGATACACACTAGTGTTACTTTGTACAAAAGCTAACTTTGACAACACTCATAAAGACAAGACAAATCACCTGACATCTTTGATAGCTTACAGTAGTCTTCACTAATCTTGCACCATAATTGACAATAAGCTTGCTTGGATAAGGGTGAGTTGTATGGAACCATTGGTTATCGTAATTACGTTCGTTAAAATGTAACAAATACATTCGGACTTTAACATCTGTTAATTTACGAGGGTTGCTTCATTGTTAAAAAAACAGTTTGTCATTGTTATTCGGGTTACCTGCAAGCAAAAGGCTATTTTGGCCTAATAGGGTTTTCTTACCGGTTATCGTCCATTTAGTGGAGTTACTGAGTTTGAGAGGGTGAAAATATATGTTCTATAAAAAAAATTAAACAAAAACTTGTTAAAATATACTTCTAGTATAGTCTATTTTCATTGCATGTTAGTATTTTTTTAGTCAGATAACTAGTTTTTTTTAAATCCTAATAAAAAGCTGAAAATGCCGATTTCACCGGTTATCGTCCACTAAATCTAGTTATCGTCCACCCTTGTACCTGTTATCCGTCCACTGATTTCTATGAGAAATTTACTATGAAAAAGTATGCATGTAATGAGTAAGTAATTGAATATGTAATATTAACACCACTTTAATATGTATTTAATATCTATACCAATTAAAATTAACTTCCTGTCCGTCTTTTCGAAATATAATGGGTTTTTATTAGTGAACTTATGTTAACTTATACATTATTAAAAATCCACATAACCGTTTATAAAAAAATTGTTTTCTATTTTTCGTCTATTCGTAATATGTACTTACTTTTCAAAACAGCTGAACCTATTTTGACAGAACTTTCACAGGGTGATAAAGAACTTTATACAAAGTGGTGGTCTTTCTACGCATACGCAATAGCGGTCAACTGCTTGTTTTAAAATAAAACAGATAAAAAAACTATTGCCTTGTTAACGCGGTTTATAGAGTCTACAATATGACATAATATCTTTACCAACTTTGCGCCTATCTATCTTGCATCGTCTTTTACCACATCGCACTTACATTATATAAAATTAGGTACATATAATTTGGCAGCCTCCCTGGCATGGCGCAGGGGTAAGTCTTATTAGTGGAAGGTCCTCTACTTGATTCTCGGCAGACCAATTTGGTAAATTCAATTTAATAATTTTAAAATGGTCTCTAGTCTAGTATGCCTTACTTCCAAGTCATTAGCGTTTAAGGGTACGGATTCTGCTGTACCTCTTTCAGGTTATCCCGCATCCATCTTAGACTGCATCGTCACTTAACATCAGATGAGATCGCAGTCAAGGACTAACTTGTAGATGAATAATAAATAAATTATAGATATGAGTAATAATCAAAATTCGCCTAAATAATAACATAATATTAAAAAATATATGTTTTTCATACAGTTTAAAATATAGGTGGACGGATAACCGGTGCACTTCAGATTCTCTATTTTAAATTTTGTCCACAAATTATAATGATCGACAATATTATCTTAACTTATAAATATATCAAAGTTCCAAGGAGAAACACATAAAATATAAGGTAATTCTTTTGTCAAACAAGTTTAATTATTTATATTTTTACTAAATTTATTTATTTTCAAATAATAGCTTGGTGGTCGAAACTTAGAATATTTATTCAGTGCAAATTTAGATATCGTCCACGCGTGATTTTGAAGACCCATAGTTTTATATACAATGAGAAAAAAGTGGACGAAGACTAGTCACTAACTAGTGTATGTGTATAGGATTCGAATTAATAAACTTAATTCCAATTTTGTGCACACCTCTATTGATAACAAGACTACCTAAAATTAAGACGCTAAACCTGTGTCTGACCGCCCGGACGATAACAGGTTTTCTTAAGAAAATAGTGAACTAGTTGTCGTCCACCCCTTTTATTTGTATTCTAATGTAATCAAAAGTAAAAAAACACGTTCACAGTATTTTATGAAACATAAGTAAGTGCTACAAAGAAGAATCAAACTAAATCTTATAGTAAAATAATTAATATTTTCTCGCGATAGTTGAAGCATGCCACTAATTTTTTTGCTCCACACGGCTCATTTTCATTCCTTAATTGCATACTCAAAATTCGATCGCTTTGTTTTCAAAGAAACTTAAGTGAAATAGACTTTTTTCTTTCTCTGTGTCTTGATAAGACATTCAAGTTGGCATAGAGATGCATTATTTTTATGTAAGTCTTATAATGTTTCTATTTTTAAGCGTTTCTTAAGAGTGATCCGCTCGGTGGACGATAACAGGTGCGTGTCCGGAAACCGGTGTTCCTACCCTATTTTATGGGGAATTTTTTTACTACTAGCAATATTGATGAAAACAATGTCATTCGAAGCCTATTCTTCTAAACAACCTTGACAACGGTGTTTTATGTTTTGTACGAAGGGATATTAGTAGAGGTGTGGTAGAGGTATTTTTAATTTTTGTCTTAAACTATATAAATATAAAATTAAATTGCTGTTCGTTAGTATCCCTAAAACTCATTACGATGAAATTTCTTATATTGTGTATTCAAGTTAGTTCCTGGAGGGCTTAAATTCACAGATTGGACCCGATAGGTGGAGCTGCAATCAGTTTCTAGGTTCAGTTTATTATTATATTGCATCAATTATGAATTATTGTATAAATATTGAAAGATATTATTTGCGTGACTCGATTAGGTACTTTCAGAGAACGCTACTTTCACTATATTTTGGAAAAGAAAAGAAGGCAAGAATTTAATCGATGAATACAAAAGCATAAGTATTATTTACCGGAGAAAACCGACAATACAAATATTTGCAAAAAAAAAAGAGCATGAAATGCGATTAATACCGAGTTCATACTTCCTTTGACATTTGGAATTTATTAATAAATTCATCTTGAAATAAATCGTACCTACCTACCTACTTAGTTATAAATTCGCATTTTAAACACTTTTTTCTTTCTCACAACTTCTCTTTCATCTTAGAAAACTACCATTAAAAGTATTAAATAAATTTGATTCCATTATAATTTGTAAGTTATTTAAAAATTAATGCTGCGTGTGTAGAAAGTACAAAGTTACGAACAGATTTGACGATAACCAATGGTCCCAGCACTGGTTAACGTAAGCGTAACTTTTTAACGAACGATATGGCTAACAGATGGTGAAACAACGCTTTTTTTGTTTAACGTTCGTTAGGGCCATATTTAAAGGTTACGTGTCCGTCAAAATGGGATGAAACAACCCGCCCTAAGTATAGTTGTTATTCCTATTTCCTTCTACTAGACTTTTGTTGCTTGTGAACAAAAACCAAAAATTGAGACGCTGGTGTTACTTGGTACAAAAGCTGACCTTGACAACACTCGACAAGACAAACTATGTGACATCTTTGAGAACTTAGTGGTTTCACTAATCTCACTGTAATTCCATTATTTTGAAGGAACAATAAGCTTGCATGGATAAGCAAGGTTGTTATTCCTTGTACTATACTTTTGTTGCTTGTGAACAAAAAACAAAAATTGATAGACAGATATTTTGCAGAATTTCATAATTTGTTATCAAGTAGATATGAATAGATTGGATGGAAAACATAGTTTTCAAAATAACATGTGGATGGATGGAAATGTCTAAATAATAAAATGGAATTGATGTAAGTATTGGATGACATTGCGTTGACTATATGGGCACTCACTGCGCTGCTTTGAAGACATAACTTGACCTTGTGCTTTGACAATATGGCACTTTTACCTGCTAGATCTCTGAATCTTCACCTTCACAGTTGTATAATGCATTACACTATCAAAGCTTGTGTATTATCCATTATTATGCCATAATTAAAATTTTTGTAAGTGAAAATCGAAATCATTCTTTTTTAAGTTGGATTATTCTTCTGAAGTAATGTTTGTAATAAATCTTTCATAAAAGTGAATCTAAAGATTCATGTGAATAAATAAATATCTAAGTAATCCTGAGAAATAATTTTCTCAGGATTAGTTAGGTATCTATTTATTCAACACATAATTGATAATAGGTTTAGTAAATCAGTGAAGTTATCAATCATTTCCTCCGGTTTCCTACACCTCGTAAAGAATGCACTTATGACGTAAATAAATTAAGACTTGGTTTGACTTGAAATAATTACATATTATTGTCTTACTTCATTCAACGTTACCTTTTCTAGGTCCAAGCTAAGAACGTAAATTGTATAAACGTTCATAGTCTAAGTTGAATAAATTATATTCCATAGTCCATACCTTTTTCGCCAACCGTGTGTAAAATATGGCGATTTTGCGTTTGTCCGACGTAGCCGCCATAACAAGCAAGCTGCCAAATGCCAAGCACATTTAGAAGCACTGCCACCACTTTTCCATGCTGCGGACATTGTTCAATGTTCTGAAAGATTATCCGCTGTTGATACTTTGGATAACAATTTGTTTTTCTTTACTTTAAAATTGTTAGTTTCTTGCATGTTTCGTGTTTGCTTTGTTTTGTTATGATCACCACAGAACAAAAATACTCTCTAACGAGAGAGGATCACAGATCACTACTACACTAGTCTAAAGAGGATTAGATAAGCATCAGGCAAACATCCTGCCATCTAGTTTTACATTTAAACAATTTCTTAAAAGTTGTATCACCCCGGACGCTAGAGGTCACTCGTTTATTTGAAAATTTTCGACTTCGAATTTGTATGACAGTTTCATCCCCATGGAAGATAAAATATCAAAGTTACCTAAAATAAATAAAAAAGTAAACTTTCATTTTTTCTAGGAGAAATGTATTAAAAATTGATAGAATAGATGTTGGTAATTAGAATTAAGTTCCCGCCGTTGAAATGAGTAGCAGATGGTAACTAGGCGGTAAGCGAGCACGTCAAACGAAATAAGTAGGTATAGGTCGGCCAGAATCTCATGAAAAATACGGAAATGAAATTCCAAAGTTAGCAACACTACGGCTGCCCTAGCGATAAACAAAGTAACTGTAATTATTTGTGAAATTGACTTTTTTGCATTAACAAAAGTTTTCTGTCGAGTAGTTTTTTACCACAGTTTAATATTTCAAATTACTTGAACCGTTTGCTCAAAGAAAGTAACTGCACACACTAACCCGGAATATAAATGCAAAAATCAAATAATTGGATGTTGATTACTTTGTTTTTGTATTTAAAATGCAGTTGCTTGATTTTTCGTTTCTTGAAACGATCCCAGGTAAGGTGTTCTGAATGTAATTACTTTGTTTATCACTAGGGCAGCCGAGTTAACCTAGTGTTGCTTACTACAAAATTTAATTTCCTTATTTTTCGTGAGATTCTGGTCGATCTATAGTTCTTTTTTCGGCTCTGAATTCCAGCAATTTTGGTTAGTGGCTGAATACCTACATCTTTGATACGTTTTTGATACCTAGGTACCTATACCCGTATTACTAATTCCCCGGAATCCTGACAGCTGTCATTGTCATTTACAGATGAGTTATTTGTATGGAGAACAGGGTTAACATCTACGAAGTACGATTTTACCCCAAACCACTTTAATTCCCTGTCATCATAAAAAGCTATATGCCGCGTAATAATATTACTCGTTTCGCCTTAAAATAGAAAACACCAAGAGTGGAAACTAGAAAGTACACAATGACAGCAACAGAAAACAAAAGAAGCACATTGAAAAGATTTATTCAAAAAGGGATGTCGAATGACATTATCACCATGAAGTGCCTGTCAGGCATTTGTCATATCTACATGCGGCAGTTGATTTGTACATATATTTGCATAAGTTTTGATTTTTTTATCTTTTTTGTGGGAATTGTTTTATCTCTGGTAACATTACGAAACGTCAGAATTCCAGGGAATTAGTAATACGGGTATGTCTTGATATTTTATATCGATATATCGAAATAATAAATATCACCACAAAATATCGATATATCCATACATCGATATTTTTCTGGTCTGTCACTAGCGTACCCATAATCTCCGGCAGAGTAAACTGTAAATTACTAATTGTGATTTGTATTCTGTGACCTGTGTCTGTGACTCCATTTTGATTTTTGTTTTCTTCCATTTCTCAACTGTCATTTCAATTTGTAAATTGTAATTTGTAACGTAATTTGTTAAGCAGTTTGTTTGTTTGTGTTTTCCTTGATATTTTCAATTTGTTTTAGCACGTACAAGCGAAACCAAATATGGAGAAACTGTGCATTTGTCTATGAAGAATACTAGACGTACGCGGTAATCCAGCTAGGTATGTTCGTACATGGTTCGTACCTACTAATTCGTATTCACGTTTCAATTTTCAAGTAAATACAGGGCCCTTGATGCTGGGTGTATGTTCTCTCAAACTTGATTTGGCTCTGTACGGCCATTTGTATATATAATATTGCAAATAATGTTAGGGTAGATTTGAAGTAGGTACGCGACCTCTAACCGGTTTACATAAAAATCATGACATCGCCCGCTTTAACCCTAGGTCGGTCGCATGGGGTCTTTGAAAGCCCGGGGTTTGCAAAAACTGTCATATTTTTTTTAATACTTATGATACGAACTTGTAATTTATAGTAGCTTCCTAAAATATACTTAAGTATAAAATAGAGCAGTTATCACTGATTTAGCGCACTGCGTTTGCGCATGATAAACGTTTGTTTTGCGCGCGGGCTTCAAAAGACCCCACGCGACCAAACGTGTAACATTTTTTGTTTGAAGGCAGACACTTACATTATGTTAAATTTAACCGAAAATGGAATATTTTAAAAAACAGCAGATTGTCCGAAGGCTAGAAGAACAGTCCGAACATGATGTAGATGTTACGATCGATGAAACATTGGTAAACATTTTGATTTTGGACCTGACGTACCCAATTGAAAAAAGTTCTCTTGAAACTGATTCTGAGGCATTCTGAGCTGCCCGAATAACTGGATTCAGACAATGATGATGAGGATAAGGTTCCACTCGCTCGACAAATACTATTTATTTATGTATTTAGCATCAACCACATATTATGTCATTAGTCGGAAAACTACGCTATCGAAATACTGAAACGATATTTAGCTGGAAAGAAACTGCTCCTAATCCTTCAGTCAGAGACAATATTGGAATATAATTAGCCAAATAGGACCAAGATACGCGAAGACTATTTCAAAACACATGCATTTCATCTTTTTGATGATTATAAACACCCTCCCGAGAACGCTCCGGTGTGGCAGCATATGAAGCGCTTTTTGGTCCTGATGTCCTGCAAAATCGATGTGAAAATCAGCCACAATTAATGTCCAGAAAGAGATGCTCATATTGTCCACGATATATTTGATAGAAAATATTCGACAGGATGCTTTTCATGTCGCCAGAATATATACCCGAGGCATGCAGCATCAAATTGCGCAAGCTGTTCGAAATTGCAAAATGAGGTGTAAAAATTTACTAATGTTTATGAATTTATTCATGTTGTTTTTTGTGATTTCGTTAAAATAAGTCTTATTTTGATAGTTTGTGTTGATTTTAGAAAGAAAATATAATAAATGATTGGTTTTATATTAATTTAAACTAAAGTTGCCGAAAATGAGTCAAAAATGTTTTTCTCTAGTGGGACTGAGACTGACGTAATCTTATAAAGATTTAAAAGATTATAATACTTTTATTTTAAAATACATCTTAGTACCTTATTAATACATAAATAAAAAATCTGAATATACGAAGTAATTATATAAAAAAATATAAAATAAAACGGGGCTTTCAAAGACCCCATGCGACCGACGAAGTTACAAAAACTAGCGCGACCGACCTAGGGTTAACTATGGCAATTGGCAATGGCTTGAGCTCCTTTCATTTCCATACAAAACAGTGTGCAGGAGTCGTGTGCTGCGGTCGCGTACCTCAAACAAAAGTCTTAAGTCTAAACTTAACAAACTACTACCTACTTACCTAAGGGCCTGTTTCACCACCTTCCGACAAGTGTTGGCCTAAACGTAAGTTTCGTCACTTTCTAGCTTTATGTCAAGTGACAAAGACAAAAGTTGTGAATAAGCTATACAACTCTTATCAGAAAGTGGTGAAGAGTCTCAATTGGTAATAATGATAAAATATGTCAAGCCTTTACTGCCAAATTATCGTAAGCGACACTTTTGTCGAAAATTCGTTTTTAATTGACACTAATAATATTAGTTTTGATGATAAGTCTTATCATTTTTGTTTTATTTTCAATCATATAGTTAAATGTCTAAAAATCATTAATGTATGTAAATTTTTATTTACTAGCACACTTCTGTTTAAAAATATTTAAAAAAAACCTTCTGTAAAAGGTTCTTGTCGGTTGCGCTAAAACGGTGGTAAAGGCTTGATATAAAAGTTCAAGTTAGTTTATTTTCATATCAGGCTGCAACAATACTTACTATTTGTAGTTTTTTAATTTCAGATAATTTGGAGCTATTCTATACCTTATAGTTTTTGAAAGAACCCAAAGACCAAGAAGTCACTATGGGAAATGTAATGGGTAACAGGGAACAACCTAAAGTAAGAAAAGACAGTCGGAATGTGTTACAATTAAGAAAAGCCATAAAATTATCTGTAAATTTGACATTTCAAACAAAAATTCGTTCATTCCGTTCATTGTTAACCTATGAACGAATAAAGAAAATCACCGAGTTAACATCCAAAAGAAAATTTTCTGATAGAGAGAAACTTATGGCTTTAAGTTTGTACAAGAAGAATCCGAGAGCATACCAGATTCTTACTAAAATTTTTGTTTTACCTCCTTGCAACTTACTACATAAATTGACGTCTAAAACGGTTATAGAAACAGGACTAAATAAAAGAATTTATGCCAAGTTGAAAAGAAGAGTACAAAGAATGGCTAAAGTTGAGAGGATGTGTGTGCTTCTATTTGACGAAGTAACTATCAGTCCCAATTTGAACAGCAACCGAAAACAAAAATTTTTAATCAATGTTAATAATAAGACAAAAAGTGATCTAGCAGGCTATACACTAGTTTTTATGATAAGACTGATATTCAAAAAGAAAAATCAACCGATTGCATATAAGTTTTCCTGTCAAAGGATAAATAAAGTCGAATTAAAAGTAATTATTCAGAACATAATATCAGATTTACAGGAGTGTGGTCTTAAAGTTATGGCTACAGTTTGTGACCAGGATATTAGGAACATTGGAGCGATAAATAAATTAATTAAGGAAACAAAGGAAGAATATTTAGGAGCAAACAAGATACATACACATGACACGTTTGAGGTTAATGGGATAGAAGTAGTGCCACTCTTTGACGCCCCACACTTAATGAAAGGAATTCGGAACGATTTGGTAACAAAAAATCTAAAATGCACACTAAAAAATGAAGTAAAAATAGCAAAATGGGATCACTTAGTGCAATTTTTAAAGGACCTTAAAAAGTCAAAGAATGCAATCAGTTTACCCAATGTCACAGAATATCATGTTATACCGAAGAAAATTAACAAAATTGATGCATCATATGCAATACAAACTTTCAGTCGCAAATATTATGCTGGATTTATGGCATTCTCAATAAGTAAGATTTTTAATTTATTTTATACTAGATGATGCCCACGGCTTCGCCCGTGTGTATTTAGGTTTTTAAAAATCCCATGGGAACTTTTGATTTTCCAGAACAAAACATAGTCTATCTGTCCCCAAAACGGAAAAATTCAGTGGGATCCTTACGAATTCGGAATGCAATTCCTTACAGCATCAGGGTTGAGGAGTTGGACATGTACCTACTCGAGTTCATTCTACGATAAAGTCTTTAATTGGTATCCCCAATATCAATTTAAATAACCGACAGTGCCTAAATCCCATTAGTTTTGGAGATCAGGTCCCCTACAGCATCAAGATTGAGGAGTTGGAATCCAAATTTTTTGTAGGACAGTGTCGCAATGTTTCTCTATCGATTAAAAAAAATTACGCAAATAGGTTCAGAAATCTCGGAGATATCGGTGTACATAAGTAGAAAAACACAACTCCTCCTTTCTTGAAAGTCAGTTAAAAAAGTAGCCTATGTTACTCCCTGGTTAATTCTCTACTTGTATGTGAAAGTCCCGTCAAAATCGGTTCAGCTGTTCCGAAGATTAGCCCGTTCAAACAGACAGACAGACAAAAATTTTAAAAACGTATGATTCGGTTATGGTATCGTTCAAATAACCATATCAGCGTAATATGAGGTAGTTATTTCGATATTACAGACAGACACTTCAATTTTATTTATTAGTAGAGATGCCTTTTTGTTCGCCAGCTCCTCATATACATATATATAATTATCTTTATTAATAATAGTGTTAGGGCCTGTTTCACCACCTTCTGATAAGTGTCGCATAGCTTATTTACAAGTTTTGTCTTTGTCGTTTGATATAAAGTAAGAAAGTGACAAAACTTACGTTTAGGCTATCCGACACTTATCAGAAGGTGGTGAAACAGGCCCTAAAGGTCTTGTTGTATTTAAACTCTAAAGAGTAATAAAATATACCTACTACTGCGCAGGCTTGTCATGTCTGACTATTTATACTTCACGATCAGAGTGCATTTTAATCAGTTTTACAAGCTGATTTCTGCAACTTAAACCACATGGATTTAGACTTGTACTAGTAACCCTCGACACCAAGTGGGAATCTTGCGCCGTTTGTGTCCAGCAGTTGCCAGTGACTCGCTGGACATCATCCCTCCACCTAGATGCTTTGTATAGATTCAAATAATTTGAGATGTACAAAGTTACCTACGTGTTCTTTTTTGACATGATAACGTCTTACAAATCGATGAACGCCGGCTGCACGCACGACTAAGCATGACTCATTGTCACGTTCCGCCTGAGCCGGGAGTGCAAGCGAGATCGCGGAGAGGCGATAGAGAGTCACTATCGGCCTATATATGTGTTTTATAATGTTTTCTTATGCTTTTATCATGTACCTAAAATTATCATCCGTAAACCGCCTTTACAATAAATTTTTTTTTAACAGAGCTGGGCCCCCTTCCCGAAGAGTGCTTGGATACAGTCTACGTTTTAGTGTTCTTCGATAGACTATTCAAATCTATGAACGGCAGTTACGACCAATGGCAAGACAATAAAGAGGACGAGCCTCTATTTGGCCTCGTAACTCCTAAATGTGTCCACGAGAAAGAATGGACAAAGTCTAAGATAGTGCTCACCGGTATGAAATTTATTACACCCGAAGGAAATGAAGTGAGCACACCTACATTAGACTGTTGGATACGTACATTGGACAACGTGAAATATTTGTCAAGAAAGCTGTTTGTCAAACACAACATTAAAGGATTTTGGATGTCTCGTTTCAACATGGACCCGTTGGTGAAGTTTTTGAAGAGATTTCATAAATATGGGTGCAGAAACATAAACACGTATCGCCTTAAATAAATTGCAGTATTTTGAGAACAATTGGATTTTTCAACAAAACCAGACCAATTTCATCTTTTGAACTCCCTAAGGTGGTGGTGAGCTATGGTTTTTTTTTATTATTTTTTTGTATCTACAAGTTAGCCCTTGACTGCCATCTCACCTGATGATAAGTGACTATGCAGTCTAAGGTGGAACTGGGAGGAGGCTAACTTGGAAGAGGTATGGCAGCAGATTAAATCCATACCTCTGATCGGTTTCTACGCGACATCGTACCGGAACGCTAAATCGCTTGGCGGTACGGCTTTGCCGGTGGGGTGGTAACTAGCCACCGCTGAAGTCTCCCACCAGACCAGAGATAATTTAGAAATTATGAAATCCCAAATTGGAACTGCCGCGGGTCGAACCCGGGACCTCCCACTTATAAGACCACTGCGCCAGGGAGGTCGTCGTAATTTTAGGGATCAAAATCAGAGAGGTCTTATAAGTAGTGCCCTTAGGTTTGATTCCCGGCATAAGCAATTTGGGAATACACAATTTCTAAATTGTTTTAGATCTAGTCTTGTAGGAGGCTTCGGTCGTGGCTTACCACTCAACCGGCAGAAACGCGCTGCCAAGTGATTTACCGTTCCAGTACAAGTCACGGCAAATAAGTCGCCCGGTGACCTTCAATGCGCAGAAGTCGAAAATGAGGTATCTCGGGTGGTGAGGGGGTCGCGGGGAGGGCGTGGGGATCGTTCGTAAGCACTGATTAGCTCTCGCGGATCCCTCGTAAGCGCTGATTGGCTCTCCAATCGTATTGTGTCCCGCTCACTCGTACGACGCGCACTTGAAGGTCGCCGCTCGACTTACGTGCCGGGGGTTATACTATGCTAAGTACAAACCGATTAGGGTTATGAGTTTATTTATAACTACCCCTTCCAAATTATACCGCATCCTCACTTACCAGTTACCACCACATTGTGATATCTTGATAGTATAGGTCTACTGCCTCGTTGGTCTAGTGGTTAGCGTATTCGACTGCAGATCACGAGGTGCCGGGTTCGATTCCTGGGTCGGGCTAATTGTTAGGTATTAGGTTTTTCTGTCAAGAACTTCTCAGTGCCAGCCCGGAGTTGGAAGCTGGCAGTGTTTTACCCCCGTGCCTCGGAGAGTACGTTAAACAGTCGGTCCCGGTTATTATCACTATCATGTGACAATAGTCGTTAAAGCCCGCCAACATGCATTGGAGCAGCGTGGTGGGCCTAAACTCTAGATCCCTGTCTTTTATGAGAGAGGAGGCCCATGCCCAGCAGTGGGACGTTAAAAGGCTCTAGTGGTGGATAGTATAGGGCCTTAAACTATAGAGGGCAGCACTTTCCATCACAACAGCGCTGCATGTGGCATCAAAAGTAACTAAAATAGGTGTTGAGTAATATGAAATGAAAATAAAATTTAAAAAAAAAAACAACTTTAATATACCCATTGTCCATATCATGAAAACTACTGAACCGATTTTAATGAAACTCGCACTGTTCTCTAAGTTGATGTTAATGTAAGGTAATAAAAAAAAATAGTCATAATCTGATTAATAGTGTCAGAGAAATGGGTGGACAAACATACATACAAGTAAGTAATAAGGTCATGGGTGTATCCAATAAGTCTACTCTTTTACACACATATCAATTTGCCGAGTTTCTTGCTAGTTCTTCTCGGTTGGAACGGCATTCCGAACCAGTGGTAGATTCTATTTGACATTCAAAAGTACTTTCAAAAATTTAGTTGAATAAAAAAACATTTCTATTCTATTCTATACTTTTCTATTATAGTTTGGAATTACAAGAGCTTAAAGTCGTAGGCGAAGTTGGTAAAATGCGCAACTTTGTCTAAAAGGATATTATCTTAGTGAATAATACGTTGATCCTTTCAGGGTTTTTTTTCTGTGTTCAGACACCGCGCTTGCTCGCGGCTGTGAAATTATTGCTAGTAAGGTAATATAATTTTTTTCACAGCTTATAGGCAAAGTTGTAGCAGGTGCCACAAACTTTCCATGCAAAAATATCGTTAACATTAGGGTTGAGCCAAAAAATACAGCTTATTTTTAAAATATTTTATTGAATTTTTCCATAAAATGTAATGTTCGAATCATGTTTTAAGCGCGTTTTTCGAAGATAATAATAATATAATGTCTTAATCTATACTAATATAATAAAGCGGAAGAGTTTGTTTGTTTGAACGCGCTAATCTCTGGAAGTACCTGTCGGATTTAAAAATTCTTTTTTCATTTGGTAGTCCTATTTTTGGGGAAGGTTATACTGCCCTCCTAACAAAGAGTGCAATAACTAGGTTTTGACTACTTTCGAGATATTTGCGGTTAAAATTTTTTTTTTTTTTTTTGTGTGTATCTTCATAACTATAAAAGCTATTAGTTTAAAACTTTTACTAAACGACAGATAAAATAATGCTGAATTTTACGTAGTATATTATATTTGTACATAAGTTTATATACACACTAAAAACGCAATAATGTATTTATCATTAGGACTTACTAGCTTTTGCCCGCGGCTTCGCCCGCGTGAATTTCGATTTTTCACAAATCCTGAGGGATAAGTAGATTTCTGGTCCACCCGCCCCCCGCCGCGCGGCGGCGTACCGCGGTACCGCGTACGGCGGGCGCAGGGCGCAGGGGCGCGGCGCGGCGCGGCGCGGGGAGCGCGAGCGTCGGCCGTCGCGATCGCGCGCAGCGAAAATACCTATCAGGGCGTTTTTAACATCTGTATTTACCGATTTCAACACAACTCCTTTTTTGAAAGTCGGTTAAAAAAGTAGCCTATGTTACTCCTTGGTTAATCCTCTACTTGTCTGTGAAAGTCCCGTCAAAATCGGTTCAGCCGTTCCGAAGATTAGCCCGTTCAAACAGACAGACAGACAGACAAAAATTTTAAAAACGTGTGATTCGGTTATGGTATCGTTCAAATAACCATATGAGCTTAATATGTGGTAGTTATTTCGAAATTACAGACAGACACTTCAATTTTATTTATTAGTATAGATTAATTGTTTTGATATAGCATTCCTAATCATAACTGCAATAACTACACTACTTATTGCAGTTTTTGTTAGTAACTAATTGATGCCCTATAGTTTCTTCCAACCATATGTGCAATAACTGTCCAAGTCATTGCTGTTTTCCTTAGGGAAATATTTTCATTATATATAATGCAGAGATGGTTGATTGCAAGAACATAATAAGTTTATATGAAAATATATTAAAACAAAGTTATTTGGTATGAAAATATTTATTTGTTCAATCATATGAAACTAAAAATCTAAACAAAATCACTTTAAGCGTTTTCTTACTTACGTAAATACTACTATCAACACTACAAGGTGGTTTTAATGCTAATTTTGCATCAGCGCTTTCTTTTTTTTTTGTTTCATACGTTCTCCTAGTTTAATATCATATGCACGCCTTTTTCTTAGTTGGCCTGATTTGGTAAATCGTTTTTCATTTACAGGTATGATAGATGGTTATTCTACTTCCCCGTTTTCTCGTATTACGGTTTCCGTTTTTCCTTTTCTGGTCTGTCATTGACACATTGCTCTTCTGTCTGTTTTGTTTCTTCATTATCTATTACTTTTTGTGCTCTATTACTGACACATTTTTTTGTATTTTCTTCATTCACTGATGCCATTTCTTGACTTGTACTAGCTTCAGGCAATATGTCTTCGGAAATAATAACATCTAGATCTTTTGTATTTTTTCTAATTGATTTGATACACCTGGTCTATTTTTTTGGCTACGGTGGTTGTATTTGGGAGTATTTGTTTGATTATTGTGATTATCTCTGCGCTTACGGAAATCTTTACATTTTTTCTGATCTAAAAATAAATCTTCTGATCTAAAAAATAAAAGATAACTGTCCCAACGATTTTGAATGTTCTAAAGGAGAAACACTTGTTAAAGTGGAGATCGGACTCAAATTTAAATTAAAACAGGAATCAATTTTATTCAGGCATAATCTGGTCAAGGTCAGTAGCATATTACGGCTCTGTTTTTGTTCATTAAATAACTTTTCATTATGTTCTTTAGATCGTTTTAGAGCTGCAGGGTCTAATTTGTGTTCCGGAACAGCATTTCGGTTAAACGGATAGATCCCACTTTTTTTGAACCCATTTTTTATAACATTAGGATCAAGATTTGCCCAAATTTTTCCTACTATGACTGAAAACTGATCTTTGGGCAATTTTTCATCTTTGTGTTCGCGTTGCCATTTAACCATTTCTTGATCCCATGCGTCTTTGTATGGTTTGAATACGCCTAAATCAAGTGGTTGAAGTAAATGACTTGTGTGGGTAGGTAATTTTATGATGGTGATATTATTTGGTTTTGCCTTTTCGACCACATCTAGTTGCACGTTTGTGCTATGGCCATCATAAATTAAAAGCGTTGGCACATCTTTATCTTTGACCATGGGAATGAAACTTTTTACCATGAATTCTGCAAAAGCTTCTGATTCAATCCAACCATTGGATGTGGCAGTGTACAAAGTGCCAGGAAACGCTTCCTCAGATGTCCATCCACTCCACACATGCTTGCCTTTATAAATAATAAATGGAGGCCCTTTTTCTCCAGCTGCATTGCTGGCAATCAAAACTGTTGTGTTTGATTTGCCTGATGAAGATGTTGTTCTGGTACTAGGATACCCTTTTAACCCAACTACTTTTGTTTTCTTCGGATCACTTGCGTAACTCGTCTCGTCGATATTATAGATTCTATCGGGCTTATTCTCTAGCCCTAATTCTTTGACCACTTTTTCAATGACATCAAAAAATTCCTGTATACTGAAGAGGTCAGCTGCTTTTTTACGGGCCATCTCAACAGCTTATGTATGATGAACTAACTTTGTTTCGCACGAGATCTACAGCAACTTCCAACATTTCCAATGAGTAATCGGTATAGGTACAAGTTCCTAGTTTCCTCCTGCTCTCTTTTTTAGCGTTTCCCATTTTTCATATAACTACAATAGAAATAAGATTACCTTGAATATGCTTTGTCAAAGTTACAACGTCGATAAACAAATGTACTAATGTCGAGAAGGCTTTCAGTGACAAAAAAGCAGGCTGATTGAAATTATATTTAAAAAATCAGCCAAGTGCAAATCAGACTCGCACTCGGTCATTTGTAAGTAGGGTGAGTCCATTTTTATTACTAATATATTATATTTTGTATAATTTTTATATTTTTATTTTGCATATTGTTGTACCTGTGCTTATGGAATATGCCTGAAAGAAAAATATTAGTAAAATACTAGCTGATGCCAGCGAATACGTCTAAATATGCAACTTCAACTAGCTGATGCCCCCGACTTGGTCCGCGTGGAATTAGTTTTTAAACTCTTTGATTTTCTATGTCATTCTCCAAATCCTCAACTATATACATGCTAAAAATCACGTCGATCCATAGCTTTGTTGCGTGACAAACCAACAAACAAACACTGTCAGGGGGAAATAAGGGATTAGGGTACAAGGAGTTGTTTAGTCACCTGGTTCGATTATGACCGACGCATAGCTGCTTAATTGCGTCTTAGTACCTCTGCCGTTGTACCGGTTGCTCCCCTTTTTCACTCCCAACTGCTGATTGTGCTGATGGACTTGATTGTTTTCTTACCAGCGCTGGTATTACGCACTTTCATCGCTTTCTTTCGAGGGGAAATAGTTAGGCGATTTTGACCCGATGTAGCGGCACGTTGCGCTTTCACAGCACTGGCGGTTTCACGCTATGATTTGGCTGTTTATGTTATTCGACATTCGAAAGGAGTTAATTGCACTTGTTTTTCTTGACTTGAATGGAATATTAATCGTTTTTGATGATGCGTAAATGTGGTGGGACGCACACGCACAATTCGCTTTCTTGATGACTCGTAATAAAGTAAATGTGACATGTGAATGTCACTTTTCAAAGGACTCTTGCAAAAGATTCCTTCATCGCAGCTGTCATCGGCGGCAAACGTCAGTTGTCAAATGTCAATGGATAGGAAAAATGACAGATGCGTTCAGGAATGTGGAATGTGGAGAAAGGAAAATATGAATTTCGATTTTTATTAATGTTTTGAACTAACAAACACATTCGCATTTATAACATTAAGATGAGATATGATGCACAGAATTGTACCCGTTACCTACAGTTTTATTATGAGTGTAGATTGTCCATTTTGGGACCCTTTGATTATTATAAAATCCTAAAAACTGTTTTAAAGCACGTTGAGCACGTTTTTTTAATTTATAAAATCCCTAGACCCAGATAAAGTTGTACCACTCAACTTTCCAAAACACTGTACAACATTGCCTGCTAAGCTATTTAGACGAAATCGGGTCCTTTTCACAAAAATATCAGACAATACGAAAAAAGAGAGTGTTTTCTTGCCCTGGGACATTGGGTCAACCGTTCTACGACGTCCGTAAAGTTCGCATAAGGCATATCCGGCTCTTTCGGAAACGTGAACATGGTTCTCCCGAAGACGTTTTCGCAAGAGACTTCATACTCTGTCATTGTAGACTTGTGTAACACTCGTGCCACGTAATGATTAATCGCTTTTGTCCTAATTTGATCAGCAAGAAATCTATACATATAATAAAATCGTAGACTTGCCGTATCTGTACATTAAAGATTTTTGCAAAATAATAACTGGGGGATGTTAGGGATAAGCAATAAAACGTAAAACAGCTATTTTTGAAATTTTTGTCTGTTTGTCTGTTTATCTGTTTGTCTGTTTGTCTGTATGTTTGTGCGCGCATCACGCAAAAACTACTGAATGGATTGAAATGAAACTTGGTATGATTTAAGTTCATACAACGGAGTAACATATAGAATACTTTTTATCCCGAAATTCAGCACGGTTCCCTTGGGAGAGGGGATGAAAGTTAAAATGTGTACTTAGCTGTAATTCATTAACGCGTGGTCCGATTTCATTCATTCTTTTTTTGTTAGAAAGGATATATTTTAAAGATTACCGGGTAATCTCAAAAAGGCTGGATCGATTTTGATTGGACTTTTACTGGCGGATGTTTACATTTTGATCTACCTAAACATCCGCCAGTGAACTTTTAACAGATTTTAGCAAGCTATGAGCTCAAAGGAGCTTAGCAAAACAAAATGATTCACACGGGGTTTCAAAAACCAATATCCACGCGAACGAAGTCGCGGGTGTCCGCTTGTCATTAATATTTATATCAAAAGCAGACAGCTTTTCCTTCTGTTCACAATTAACTGCTTGAATAGACTCTTAAATCAGACTCCATGTCGTTGACGTCACTATCTGAATGGAGACTCGTAATGTCCTCTTCATTTGCTGAAGATGATTCTACTAGACACTCATTTTTCTTAGGTCGTTTATTTTTCTCCAGAAACACTTCTGGACACACTTCTTCACTTCTTCGCTTCTTTCTTTTTTCTTCTTCCACTAGTTCCAATCTTTCTTTATCTGGTGTATACGTTTAAATTCGTGACTTTCCTTGTCTTCCTCTACCGGTTTGTTTTCGCATAGGCGCCTTTGGGAACTGTCTAATGATTTCTGGCGATGGTAGTGGTATGGTAGTGTTCAAAGAGGTGGTTTCTTCAATGGGATCTGGAGAGGAGTAAAGTTGTGTTGTGCTTGTGATGTGGTGATGGCAAAGGTTTCGGGACAATCTATCACATACGCAGCGCTGAAGTCTGCATCGTCACTCTTTTATAAATACGTGGCATTTTGAGTGAAGCTAATGCTGAAAAAAAAAATCAAAGTATGGTATTATATTTGTCTTATAAAGCCATATATATCAGGGGGAGGATTATTATTATTTTTTTTTCCTATCCCTCTAACTGAATCTATACTAATAAATAAAATTGAAGTGTCTGTCTGTAATATCGAAATAACTACCTCATATTAAGAGCGTTGACGCGGCCTGCGCCATTTTAGCTCATTTTTAAGCTATTTTGACCCTTCATAAGTTGTTAATTAATGCATTTACTTAAAAACTTATTTATACTACATTGTAGATAATTTTATGTTCTAGGGAATTGGAAGACAACATTTTGCAATTTATTGATAGTTTGTGTCTTATTGCCAAAATACCAAAGGCCTATTTTTGAATTTTGGGTTTCGTGTAATCTTTGACGTTCACTCCGTCAAAAGTTACTTGTTCGATTCACACACAAAGATATATTTATTAAAGGAAATGTCCTGAACTAAAGACGTGGAAGAAAACATTTTTTCATTTTGTATTTTTTACATCATAAAAATTCAAATAAAGAAATTGGAATTTCAGTAAATTGTAGACATATAAAACCGTCATTTTAGTAGATTATTTTTCGATATTTATAAGTAAAATTAAGTATTTATAAAAGTAAAACACATTTGCAATAATATAAACAAAAAAAAATTAGAAATTTACCACTATTTGTTACCAAAAAATAACTTTGAAACCCAGTACAAAACGCAGAAAGTTGCAGTAGGAAATTGAACTAGGAAACTAGTATGGGCCGAGGCCTCTCAGAGAACGGACGTAACACTTTTTGTCTCGTCAATTCCTATTGGATTACATGAAATATACGTAAAATTGTAGTGCGACTGTCACTTTTCAATACTAGATATTTTTAATGCTCACTATTTTTTGTTACAGATAGATTAAAACTTTTGACGCATTTTTTAATTGTATTATATATGTTACCGGAAATGTATGTAATCCGTCATTGTATACAATTCCTAGGAAATGTATGTAATTCCTAAAATTGCACGGAAAAGTGTAAAATAAATTATATTAGACACATTTCCTAGGAAATCTATACATATCCTAAATAGCAATCGGAAATGTAAAACATTTGAGATATCAATGGGTACGCGGGGATAGCGGGGCGAGGGGAGGGTATTGCATCATCTGATCAGGCGATCGCGCTAGTAAGAGGAGGTACTTATTACTTTATCTTAGGCGGAAATCATATTCTTTTCAAAATTTTTTTTTTTTTTTCAGAAGTTAGGTAAGGTTAGAACACAAATATCCATGTGCCCAGCCGCAGGACGGGCACTTAAGTTCTATTGGGTCCTAGGTAGAATGTGGTCCAAAAGAAAGCATTACTTTTATACATTTCCTAATACGATATAGGAATTATATATAACTAGCTTTTGCCCGCGGCTTCGCCCGCGTAAATTTAGGTTTTTCACAAATCCTGAGGGAATCGTGGATTTCTGGTTCCCGTTCCCGCTCCCTTTTCCAACCTTTATACTTACTTTCAAGGTAGTTTGCTATAGTTACCTATAGCTAGCTGTAGCTATAGATTTGGGTTTTTTCAAAATCCCGCGGGAACTGTGGATTTTTCCAGGATAAAAAGTCTGTTTTAAGTCAGGGCATCATCTATCTCCATTAGTTAGCTTACATCCTAGGGAGGGATATAGGATACTTTTTATCTCGGAAAATTAAAAAGTTCCCATGGAATTTTTAAAGGTCCGTCCGTTTAACTGATTTATACGAAATTTGGTAGGTACAGCTGAGGTACCTTGCGTCCCGGAAATTGACATAGGCAACTTTTATCCCGAAAAAGCAAATAGTTCCCACAGGATTTTTAAAAACCTAAATCCACGCTGACGAAGTCGCGGCCATCATCTAGTACATAATATTATGTGGAAAATGAACTAGAAAATAGCTATACAAAAAACTATCGTTCGGTAACTATTAAAATTTAAAATCGAGAAATGACATCAAAATGAAGAAGGGGGTTTACATTACAAATTGGTAACTAACAACATACTTTTGTTGACAAAGTTTTTGATCTCTCTTGTATCTCTCGCGGAAATGACTGCTGTATAAGTAATTTAACATATTATAATTTTTTTTTATTTAACACATACGCTACTTTTTATCCTGGAAAAATCCAGAGTTCCTATGGGATTTTTAAAACACCGAAATCTATAGCTATAGCTATTGGTAAATTACTATAGCAAACTTCCTTGAAAATAAGTATAAAGGTTGGAAAAGAGATCGCGGAAAAAGTCGCGGGCAAAATCTAGTATGTAATAAGTAAATAAATGAGATTTTGAATTAATCTGCATTTTTCTTCACTCTCTTACCCTTACACGAGTAGGTAGGTATGTAAAAAAATCAATATCAGAAGCTGTACTATATTCTCCAATTATATTTTTTACTAGATGATGCCCACGGCTTCGCCCGTGTGGATTTAGGTTTTTAAAAATCCCCTGGGAACTTTTGATTTTCCAGAACAAAATGTAGCTTATCTCTAGAAACCCGTCCCCAAAACGGAAAAATCCCGTGGGATCCCCACGATTTCGGAATACAATTCCTTACAGCATCAGGGTCGAGGAGTTGGATATGTACCTACTCGAGTTCATTCAACGATAAAGTCTTTAATTGGTACACCCAATATCAATTTAAATAACCGAAAGTTTCTAAAACCCATTACTTTTGGGGATTAGGTCCCCTACAGCATCAGGATTGAGGAGTTGGAATCCAAATTTCTTATAGAACAGGGTCGCAATGTTTCTCTATCGATTAAAAAAAAATTACGCAAATCGGTTCAGAAATCTCGGAGATATCGGTGTACATAGGTAGAAAAACACAACTCCTCCTTTTTTGAAAGTCGGTTAAAAAAGTAGCCTATGTTACTCCCTGGTGAATTCTCTACTTGTATGTGAAGGTCCCGTCAAAATCGGTTCAGTCGTTCCGAAGATTAGCCCGTTCAAACAGACAGACAGACAGACAGACAGACAAAAATTTTAAAAACATGTGATTCGGTTATGGTAGCGTTCAAATAACCATATGAGCTTAATATGAGGTAGTTATTTCGATATTACAGACAGACACTTCAATTTTATTTATTAGTATAGATGTACTGGTCTACTCTATAAGGTCTTTTTCAAGCATTATACATTAATTATGCCTGCTTTATAAAATTAAAAATCTTCGAACTAAAAACTAATAGGTGCCTAAAAATATTGAAAAAAAAATAATAATAGCCCATTTGAAAACGGTAAAAGGATCAAAACGGTTTGTTACACTACACTGCAATTGCTGCAGCCTGTTCATTCACGTAAACAAAGAATCTCAGGTAAATGCCTAAACTTGCGAAGCGGGTTGGTGCGTCAACGCTCTTAAGCTCATATGGTTATTTGAACGGTACCTTAACCGAATCACACGTTTTTAAAATTTTTGTCTGTCTGTCTGTCTGTCTGTCTGTCTGTCTGTTTGAACGGGCTAATCTTCGGAATGGCTGAACCGATTTTGACGGGACTTTCACATACAAGTAGAGAATTAACCAGGGAGTAACATAGGCTACTTTTTTAACCGACTTTCAAAAAAGGAGGAGTTGTGTTTTTCTACCTATGTACACCGATATCTCCGAGATTTCTGAACCGATTTGCGTAATTTTTTTTTAATCGATAGAGAAACACTGCGACACTGTCCTACAAAAAACTTGGATTCCAACTCCTCAATCCTGATGCTGTAGGGGAATTGATCCCCAAAACTAATGGGATTTAGGAACTGTCGGTTATTTAAGGCCTGTTCAGACCTAAGCGGTATTCGCTACCGTCTGCGGCAGAGAAAACCCAGTGGGTATGCGGTAATATTACTGTTCAGACCTAAGCGGTATTCGCTACCGTCTGCGGCAGGGAAAACCCAGTGAGTATGCGGTAATATTACTGTTCACACGAAAACGGATTTCGCTATCCTTGTGGGTAGAATAACGCGCGGTAGTCGAGTTTCGCTCAGAGAGGTAAGAAATTTGCGCCAGTTAGTCATTTCTGAGTCGCCAAAGAATATACACGTCAGTCACGTTGTAATTTCTGCAGAGCATCTGATTTTAGTGATGGATAGTGATGAAGAGGAAGTTTTACTTTTATTAGCCTTAATTGACTCACCAGTTAAGAAAAGAATTTGGATCCATGACATCAATAGACAACACCGAATTCATGGGGAATTCCACACTTTATATCCAAGATTAAGATTGGATGAAGATCGGTTTTTTAATGCATTCAGAATGACGACTGAGAACTTTGATGAAATATTAAATATGATAAAGGAAAACATCAGCAAATCATTCACTAAATATCGAGAACCCATATGCCCTGAAGAACGCTTAGCAATAACGTTGAGGTAAGGAAAACAAATTTGAATATTAATTGACGAAAATCTTTATTTTAGATAACTAGGAAGGAACTTTGATTTTTTACAATATTAACACAACTTTTATCTTAACCTAAAACCTTCTTATTTGATTTCTGAGTGTTTCTGTTGATCGTAATCTATTTCGTGTTCGTAATCGAGACCTTCTCCAGTCAGTGAAGGTGCTAGAGGTGATAGAGCATTATCTTGAATACAACGCAGAGCAGACTGCAGTTCAGAATCATTAGTAGACTGGGGACTACGAGAATAACATGATTGTTGAGACATACAACGATCATTTTGGCTTGTGTTAGGCTCACTACGAGAATAACATGATTGTTGAGACATACAACGATCATTTTGGCTTGTGTTAGGCTCACTACGAGAATAACATGATTGTTGAGACATACAACGATCATTTTGGCTTGTGTTAGGCTCACTACGAGAATAACATGATTGTTGAGACATACAACGATCATTTTGGCTTGTGTTGGGCTCAGTGGTGTAGTAAGATCGCAGTGTTGTTTCTCGTTGTAGACTACGTTCTTGCTCTTCTTCCAATTCCGCTTCCATCATAACTTGAGCTATTTTCATTTTTGTTATAATTTTACGTCGCTCAGAAAACCTGTCTATTGTTTTTGCATATCCAAGCATAACATGTTCAATCGACGATAATTTATCTGCTTTTGTATTCAAGTACGTAATCACTTTATCAACAGGATGTTCGTTAACAGAAGTCCTTTTTCTGGAACCCGAACGTGAAGTATAACGTTCGGATGATGCTACTGAACTTGACCGTTGTGTTGAATTTTCATTATAAGATTCGGGTTCAGTAATATTTTGGGTATCAGATACGCTTTCTTCTTCTCTTGCCACATTAGTATCAGTTGGAGCAAATCCTATGTGATCTTTTAAAAATTCCATTGAAGATGCCCACTGCCATTTGCTGTAACGACTGTAAGATTTAAACGCACTTTGGCCTGTAGTGGTTTTTGTAGTTTTTAAATATTTACCATAAGTGTCCCGTAGATTTTTCCATTTCATTTTGGCTTCATCGCCTGTAAAAAATATAGTTTATTTATAATCTATTCAATTACTTTTATTCATTAGTTATACTTAGACCAGTTTAAAACCCTGAATTTGTTTAGGTTAGTAAGGTGATAAATACTGAGGAATCTTAAAAACCAAATTTTTAGTAAAAATGGCTTAGGGCGTGGACCCATGTCTACGGTGCGGCGCCGTTCGCCGTGCAACGGTATGGCATCGCCACCGGTGGACGGCGCGGCGCCGTGCCGCACCACGGTACCGCGAACGGTGCGCCGTCCATTGCCCCTCATTCGATCGAATCAACAGCGAAATATCGACTGAAAGGGGCAATGGATGGCGGGTCCACGCCCTTAGACCTTGAGTAAAAAAGCTTATTAAATATTATTTTTTTTGCAGATTTTTAGCAAGTGGAGATTCATTTCGCTGTATTGCAAACAGTTATAGAGTG
The DNA here is from genome assembly GCA_920104075.1 of Melanargia galathea. Classification (NCBI taxonomy): domain Eukaryota; kingdom Metazoa; phylum Arthropoda; class Insecta; order Lepidoptera; family Nymphalidae; genus Melanargia; species Melanargia galathea. The sequence continues at coordinate 14,339,701 of OV049877.1, forward strand.
GGTTGCTCAACTGTCGCAGAAATTGTTGATGAAGTTTGTGATGTTATTTGGACTACATTACAACCCATATACATGAAGCCTCCTACAGAAGAAATGTGGAACTTAACATCTGAAGAGTTTTATAATATGTGGCAATTCCCCAATTGCCTCGGCAGTATTGATGGAAAACATGTCACTATCGTTTGTCCGCCTAATTCAGGCAGCAATTATTTTTGCTACCTCAAAAAATTTTCTGTCGTCCTTATGGCAATAGTAGGACCACACTACAATTTTTTATGTATCGATGTTGGAGGTTTTGGAAAAAATAGCGACGGTGGAATTTTCGAAAACTCTGTCATGGGAAGGAGGTTTAATAATGGGACTATGAATGTTCCAAGGCCTAAACTATTGCCAAGAACTAATGACGTCACACCTCATGTGTTAATAGGAGATGAGGCATTCCGATTGCAAGCACATGTAATGAAACCATTCAATCAAAGAGTTTCTAGGGTTGATAGAAGAAAGGAAGAATACAATAAGCGCCTATGCCGAGCTAGACGCGTTGTTGAAAATGCATTTGGATTACTGGCTCAAAAATGGCGAATATATTTCAAACCCATGCACCTAAAAGTGTCTTCAGCTAAAAAAGTGATAAAAGCAACATGCGTACTCCATAATTATTTACGCTCTAAAACTTGCAATACCCCGTACTTGCAAAATATGTATCTTACTACTCAACAAAATAATGCAACAAACAATGAATATCAAAATTTTGAAACTTTGCAACTTTCAGGCGATAGGGTACGTACACAATTTGTCAACTTCTTTAATGGCGGTAGTCGTATTTAGTACAGAATTGAAAGATAATATAATAATATAATAAAAGATAAAAACTTACCACTTATGTTACATTTTTCTCCTATCTCATCCCATATTTTATTTTTCATAAATATATTTTTATAATCCGTAAGTGACATATCATACAAAACTGGATTGCACTTCACCATCTCAATAAATGAATCGTTATTCGTTCGTTTCGATGACGCCATGTTGCAAACGCGTCCTTTCGCTAAGGAATATCGTGCGTAACTGTTGTCATGTTAACCCCGCTTGCGGAGTGAGGGGCGGGATGCATGCCGCTGCTCCCGCGCAGTATGTACCTCTACCCACAGCGGCAGCGAATATCGCTCAGGTCGCTCTAGCCGCGGTACTTGATACCAAATCCTGAGCGAAACCCGCGCGGTATGTACCTCTACCCACAGCGGCAGCGAATATCGCTCAGGTCGCTCTAGCCGCGGTACTTGATACTAAATACCTGAGCGAAACCCGCGCGGTATATACCTCTACCCACAGTGGCAGCGAATATCGCTCAGGTTTGAATAGGCCTTTAAATTGATATTGGGGGTACCAATTAAAGACTTCATCGTTGAATGAACTCGAGTGGGTACATATTCAACTCCTCAACCCTGATGCTGTAAGGAATTGCATTCCGAAATCGTGGGGATCCCACGGAATTTTTCCGTTTTGGTGACGGGTTACTACAGATAGGCTACTTTTTGTTCTGGAAAATCAAAAGTTCCCACGGGATTTTTAAAAACCTAAATCCACACGGGCGAAGCCGTGGGCATCATCTAGTTAGAAACTATATTTACATTTTTTAAAATTTTTGCTGCTCATTCATTCCAGTTCTCGCTCTTATGCTTCATACTCATTCTTTCTTTCATTCGTCACCTTTTACACGATGGGTGGGTTCCCTTCCTATCCCTTTTATTGTACTACGGTTTGCTACGGTATAAGGGGTAATAAAACAATCTTTATTTATTAAAATAATATCTAGAGTTATAGAGATACAAGGGTATTCTAATTTTACAGTTTTGCAATTTCATAATAATTATACAACATTAATATTCTAATTACAAACTAACTTAATTGCTATTTCTTTTATTTAACAGTTTTAAGGAATCTTATTATAATAGTGTCAAGAGTTACAGATATATACAAGGGTATTCTATTTTTACAATTTTGCAACTTAAAAATAACTATATAATATTAAAATTCTGATTACAAGCTAACTTATTTGCTATATCTTTTATTAACAGTTTTAACGATATATTTACAAAATACCAGGAATGCGGCTCTCGTTTTATTTTTACACATAATATCAGGTATATTGTCTACTTTTAGTTTAATGTCTAATTTTTTCTCTAGTTTTATACGTTCATATGTATGGACGGTGCAGTCGAGCATGAGGTGAAGGACAGACTCTGGCTCCCCAGGGTCGCAGACGCAAGACGGACTCGCCTTACACTTGAAGCGGTGCAAGTACTCGGAGAATCCACCGTGCCCCGTCAACATCTGGGTGACCAATCCGTCCACCTTCATTTGGCCAATGATCCTGTAAGCCGCCACCGCATCCGGAAAAAATATTTTCGTTACGCCAGCAGTTTCACCTGCCTGATAACGGCCGTTCCATTCGCCAAGCGATCGCATACGAATGCTTCGCTTGACGAATGAAACGGGACAGCTGTCATAATCAAATTTTGGGGGAGGATTATTACAGTGCATCAATCCTCCCTTGTTTATATGGGGTATTGGTAATTACGATTAGGACTAGAAATTGTACTCACCTCCGCCAATGACTCATCGACTAACCTGACCATTTCCCTTAGCTGTTCTATGCTCTCCACAGACTTGCGGAGCACGCGTTTCCTAATTCTCCTATCTAGTGAACCGTACACGATGTCGATTTTTACAATTTCTCCTAGCTCGTACGGGAGTTTGCTCAGTAACGCTCTTATCTTAGACACAAACACATCCGCACGTTCACTGGTATGCACTTGCGAAAAAACGTCTCGCACTACGCAGAGAATCTCTCGATCAACCGATCGATCATCTCGTGAGGATGCGTGAAGGACGAACATTGTGCATCTCTGGACTATTATTGCTCGGATTAGGTTGCTTGTGACATGAATTTACTTTGTACAGAAGTACAATCCACGTCCGTTCGTCCGTTCCACGTCCGTTCGTCCGTTCCACGTCCGTTCGTCCGTCACGTCCGTTCCACAAGTTGCTGACGATTCTTCTGCAGGCTAGGGCAATACAGGTCATAAACCAATTTGTTAAAGACCTCATGCGTTGGGGTCATTTCAAGAGACCAACGCAGAAGAAATGTAGCAAACGTCTTGTCATCATGCTCTTGAGGCTTCGGCATACATAGGCCACTGGACGACTGCAAAATCGTATTCGAGGCCAAAATAACAGAATAACTGACGACCGGCAAGTCGAGCGCGGCAGTCGTCGCGGCGCGTGAGGATTTCATTTGGTGCCTGGCAACGGCGACACACGTCGCTTTTCGGTTTAAAAATATTAATGGACAGCCCCAGACAGACAGGTAATATCGGTTAAATCTTTTATTATTGATACGTCATTTTTATAAAGGACATGACCAGTGGAACTATGGGCACTTGCCTATGTGTTAAAAATCAATGTGCAGCAAAGATTGTTTTATTTTTGGAATTCTTATATTCTCTAGTTTTCAGATAAAAAACTTTCAGGGATCTAAAGGCTCAGAAAACTCAGAAAAATAATGAAAAGTTTTACGAAGAACTCTGCCTTTCGATACTAGATGGCGCTAAGCATTGTGGTTATCAAGTCTAAAATGTAAAAAAAATGGTTTTCTACTATTCAACGTCAAAATGACATGAATTAGGGTAAAATAGGGTAGAAAAAAATGGGCAGAACGGGGAGGAATGGGGTTGGATGCGTAGAATGGATTCTAAATAACAAACAGAATCAATAATATACAGAATCATAATAATAACATACAGAATCTAATAGAGTACTTTTATTGACGAATTTTTCGTATGATTATGTTCTCGGTAAGAATTATTTTTTTTACTTTTGGCGGCGCCACCTCCGCTGATAAACGCTCTTAACTTAAATTCGCAGTTCAGTATCATCTACCATGGGTTCATGACAATATAAGTCAGTATCTTCAGTTTGAATCAGGCTGTCTTTGTTAAAATCATTAATTATTTGTAAAAATTTAGCGACTCTCTCTCCATTCGCTCCCAAAATGTTTTCGCAGCAATTTCTCAACGTCTGCAATTTTATTATGGTTTAGAGAAAGAAATGACAGCAGGCATGGGTTTGTCTTCTGCATATATTTTTGCATCTGATATACATTTGCGGATGTTGCTAAATCGCTTTTGTAAACTGTTTGTCCACGGACAAGAACATTACCAACACGTTTGGAGCGCTTCAAAATGAATCGCTTACATTCTTTGAATCTCATAGGCCAAGATGTTGTCGGTTTAACAATACTTTTGACTGCCTCCCTCCAGTTTAGAACTGGGCATTCGTCACCTAATTTCACCAATGTGGACGTTTCTGAAAACATCTGTAATTTCATTGGGATGTAAGATTATTTCCATTTTTCTTAACTTTTTCTCGACGATTCCAAATTGTCTGTCAGCGGGCATAAAAGAATGCCCCGTGACTGGAGACACGAGCTCTATACTATTTATGGTCTCATTTGATAGTAGCCACTTACTGCATGTTCTGCCCGCCGCAACCATCTACCACAAGACGGATCTTGGTTATATTTGTTTTGTCGGTTTCAGTCAGGCGGTGATACACAGCTGAAGCAACTAGGTTGCTGTCTTTGTGAAATTCATTCTCCGTGCAATAGTATGAGAAAACTCTCTCTTTTATCATCGGTAGGGTAGAAGAGCCTTCTACCATTATCAAGTTAAAAAAATATAACTGACGGCTATAATAACAAATCTGGTCTGGAACTTTTGGGAGTGGCAGATTCTTTTGACAGTCGAATGATATATTTTCAAGTCGTCTTCCTTCTTCAATTTTTCGAAAAATCCATTGCGTGCAATAAGTGCACTCTTTTTTTAACATTTAGTGCGATTTTCTTGTTCAATCTTAATTTGTTCATTAAGCTCTGAACATGTGGAGCACACATCCGTTTTCGGACTCCCAAATCCAAGATTATAATGAGTATTGAAAATTCGAAAAAAAAAATCCGAAAATACGAAATCTTAACACTTGGGTGAGCGTCGTCACTTTCCATGAACAACTTGTAGAGTTTTTTTTATATTCAATTCCGACGGCAAATATTTCCTTTCAGCTGTTTTGGTCTTGCGGCAGTTGACTTTCAACACATGTAATTATTATCGTATGTCGGGATACTACACGAACTATCGATATCGATTGAGATAACAATGCGCTTAACTAGTGGCATTTTAAGTGTCATTTTCTCGTATGAAATTTAAATTTTATCAAAATAAAGAAATATAATTCTAATACGGTCATTATAAATTTATCAAAATGGTTTAATATTGCATTCGTTATGACTATAGCAAAATAAAAATAAACTAAACGTGATAACTTATCAGAATTCAATTTAATACTTACCGATGGAAAGATATCCTTGTATTATTCTCACGTATTTTGCTAAGTCGACTTTTGCAGCCAATGGTAGCCATTGTCATCATGTCAGTCATGTCACAAGTCATGACTGCTAAAATATTAAATATTAAAAATATTTAACACAAAGCACTTATTAGTTAAAAGACCACAAATTATTGTAAACTGAACTGCTACCACACCGGTGACCAAAACAAACAAAATTATTTACAATCTGTCTTTCAAGATGACGTTGAAATTATACTGCGATCTTTTTTTGGACACTACACACATACACATATATTAGTTGTTGGCCACGACTTGGTCCGTGTTGCTTTTATAAAAATGTCGTTTAGTAGCTTTATGTTGATTTAAACAATCACATCGATGTTGTCCGAAAACTTATATAGTTCTCCTATGCAGTTATGTTGTGGAAGTAAGGTAATGATGTCGGTTAAATCTATTATTATTGATACGTCATTTTTATGCCAATTTTTGTGCCAATATGAAATCGCCTATCGGCTTAGGCACAAATTCCTCTTTTGAAGTGGATCTTCTTTCCCAAGAAGATCCCTTTTTCCTTGAATCTGACGTACATGCTTTTCTTCCATCTTGTATTCTTTTCTTTTTTTGGTTCTTTCGCTAATTGGTCAACTTTTCTTTTGGTTTCAAGCTTCTTTTTCATTGTAGGTGAATCTTTGTGAGTTTGGCGTATGTTATCAATGCTGCTAAGGTAGGCATGGATTTATCTTCATCAAGGAATGAAAGATGAAAGAATCATTGTCTGAATTGTTTTCCAGTAAACTTTGAAAAAAAAAGACTCCGGGTCTTCATTATCTGAAGAGACGTCGCTTTGAAACGAACAACTTGTATTACCATCTGTTTCATAATACGGTTCAGACATGTACCTTCTGTATTCGACATTTTGCTGCCTATCCCTCATGTAACTAGCAAAAAATTGGAGTAAATGCCGGGTGAACCCAAACGCTGCTAACTTTTTAAGCAATACCTCGTTATCTACTACATCGGAAGCCTTCCTGAAATCGAAGTATGCTGCAGCAGTTTGACCCCTCATTCGACATATTGCTGCCTATCTCTCATGTAACTAGCAAAAATTGGAGTAAATATGGGGTGAACCCAACCGATGCTAACTTTTTAAGCAATTCCTTGTTATCTACTACATCGAAAGCCTTGCGGAAATCGAAATATGCTGCGACATATTATTGCCTATCCCTCATGTAACTAGCAAAAAGGTGGAGTAAATGCGGGGTGAAAAACAAAAGCGAACAAAATCGAACGAACGAACGAAAAAATACGAAATTTAGAGGTCAACTTCAGCTTGATCATCGTCGTCTTCGCTTGAAGTGTCATATGTCGGACCAACTGGTTCATGTTTAAATTTTTTTGAAATGACTTTCATAATGTTGACTAAAGACAACTTGACAAGAATCATATTTTGATCCACATTCACAACTTTAAAGTTTTCAGATGCATGCTTGATACAATCAGAATATTGAGAAGTAGTAAAAACGTAATCTTTTTTTCTGTTGAACTTCACTATCACGCCGAAACACCGATCACAAGGTAAGAAGCTATGTCCTTGTTCAAGAAATCGATGACAAATTGTAGGCGAAAAAAAACACTAACGGACTAAAATTTGGACCCGCCCCCCTTTTGCTGCAAGGTCCTCAATTGATTTGAGATGGTTCACTATAAACACTTTGTTATCATACGTGTCGTTTAAAATCTTCATAGCTTTTGTATAATAATTGTCGTCAGTGATTAGCATAGATCCAATGAGTCCCGCAGCATTCCCTCGCAGGCCTGACTTAAGAAAAAAAATCAGATTGATCCAACTACTCTTCCATTTCGTATTCTGAGTCTGTATCTGTTTGAGAATCAATGTTACCTACGTCGATCAATATGATATGTATTAAGTTTTTAAAGTTTTAGGGCTTCTGCACTTAACTTGTTTCTTTGAGCTGCATCGAGTAAAGGTTTTGTGGAAGAAATTAATGCGTCGTATGAAAGAAGCATAATGTTCAAAATATCTTGGTTAGTATTAACCTGCTTGACTTACGAGAAACTCCTTGTACCCGCAGAAATCTTTGTTTCTAACCTCTTAACCTCTGAGGCTTCTTCGGAAAGTTTTCCGATGGGCACAAATGCGATAAGTTAGACCCAGATTGGTTAAGTAAAAAGTTACGTCGGTAGTGATAAAAAATAAGCGATCATAACAACACAAACTGGTCACTTGTACATAGGGGAGAGGTTTTATTAACCTAAACTATAAAGTTTTTCGTACATATTCAATGAGGTGCTTTTTAAACATGGGAAAACTTTTACTGTTTACAATGAATTCAGGTAGTTTGTTATATCATTACTCCATCTAATTTTCAGGTTCTAATTTTTGGTAGGCATAGTAATTTATTTCGTCTCCTGAGATAGTGTGTATATGTTCTCTTTTGAAAAACTAATTTAGTGTGTTGTACCCAAATTAATTTTGACAGTCGATTTCAAAAATCCAAAATCGTTTATTTCACGTAGGCCAACGTGTGGTTCTTATGACATGTCAAGAATCTACCACCGGTTCGGAATGCTGGTTCTGCTGAGAAGAGCCGGCAAGAAACTCAGCAGTTGCTCTTTTCAAAACAAAATGTTACAAGAAGTAGTTTAACTATCTTGTGGACAGCTGAAGCGAAGCCGAATAGAATAGACATATATTTTTTTTATAATTTCAAGGCTTCATCCGATAAATTGGAAGTCAGTGGTGGCTCAGTTATTTCAAAGTCTTGCCACTTTATAATTTTCGTATAATCTTAAAGCTGGCACTTTAAAATGATAGAAGTCCTGGAGCATTATCTGATCTTGCTTTCGAGATTTGTTGATATGCTAGCTCACGTATGCTTTCTATGTCATCTCCAAGCCTTTCAACAAGAACAACGTTTCGTTGCCAACGATCTTCTTCTAATCCGGGTTCAAATAGCTCACTAGTATTTTGCCACAAGTGCTCCATTTATACACGAGGGATTACATTTTATTTTGAACCACATTGGACCATAAAATTTCATTACGTACGTAGCTAACATCACCAGTTTTTCTTCTCGTTCAATCTTAAAATTCGATTTGCTGTCGTAAGCCATCTAGAGTGGTTGAGAGGCCCAGATTCTATATTAGCTAAATCGGAAGAAAAAATACTAGTGCTTATAGCCGTCATTATATCGTATGGTAACTTCGGGTAATATGGCACATCATAAGCTTTTTGGAAACAAGTATAAATTGAAAATTTGAAAATTAAAAATTTATTTTATTTATATTAAGGGAGTTATGAAAAAATATGTAATCCGCCATTTTGTAGCGGCGGCCATCTTGGATCGATTTTCATCAAACATAGCTAACAACACTCGACTAATTCACCTTTCAAACATAAAAAACCGCATTCAAATCGGTTCACCCGTTTGAGCGCTACAGGGGAACAGACAGACACACCCACACACACACACAGACACGTCAAACTTATAACACCCCGTCGTTTTTGCGTCGGGGGTTAATAAATGACGAGATTTATGAGATCAAACTTTATTGGTTAAATCAGTTCTTTGAACTTAATAGTAATCAACAATTATAATTTTAAGATAAATAAGAGCGAAATATAACTTAAGTGAACATTTTTTTAAACTTATTGTATCATTAACCCTTTACTGCATGATATATTAAATATAAATAAAAAATATATATATTGTGTGTTAGTGCCTTTATTCAAGCCATACAAACAAGAAAATACAATAACATCGTGAAAAAATAGTTCGGTTATTTTTTTTTTTTTTGGAAACCGTATATGGGTTCGTATGCATCAAAGCTTTAAATGTTTTGACCATATATGGTTTCGTATGCATTCGAAGCAAATGTGGTGAGTAATATCAAAATCGTTTTATATCACGAGAAAACGTAGTAAAAATGAAAGTTATACATAACTATTGATGAAACTTAGTTAAACAATTTCTTTTTTCATTATAACATAGATATACCTTACATTTAGGACATTTAGTGAAGGTTTGCACATTGCACAAACTTGACAAATTTGTCGTTTTTTGCCACTCGGGCAGGTGTCCAATATTGTCTGTTCGCACAGAGGTCAGGGGAAGATCCTGACGCTTTTCTGGAGCTTTCCTCATCTTCTTACTTTGTGTCGGTGTCCCAGGGTTTTAATGAATTAATGGACTTCCCTGGCGGCTCACAGATGGAGAACCAGAATCGGCTAGTGGACGACCCCGTTTTCGCCGATCTGTAAACATAATTAATTACTTTTATTAATTCCTCAAAAGGATCTCTTTAATTTTTTATAACATCTCTTCTCCACAAATATTCATATATTAAGTCAGCAAAATTTTCTCTATTATTATAATTATCTTTTGAAAAATATCTCTTGACGACACGCCACTGAGATTCAATTCGTTGAGTGTGCGTGCCGTCTGCTACCACAAAAGGGTTTTCTGGGTCACTATGGTTAAAACCTTTTTGTGGCTGTAACCATAACTTAACCCATCGTAAGCCCGCCAGAAATCTGTGTGGATGGTGGTGCCCTCAGCCACATGCTTCTGTATCAAGGGCACTAAAACTTCAGCGGATCGAACATTTCCTGAACAAAACTCGAGTCTTAAATCTTTGCTGCCATCTTCTATCATTCCGAGCACCCAATGTGTTACCGGCACCTTCGATGTGCCGGCCTAAAACACAATTAAGTAGGTATTACTTTAAATTTGTAATAATAAAATTTAGCCTATTCAGACATAGACATACATAGACAGACATAGACATAGACACTCTTCAGGTTGTCATCTAAATCCTTGCATTTAGCCATAGCTTACCTTTATTATATTTCCTTTTGCCAAATTTACTTTCATCAATTTGCACGATCTTCCCTGGGCCACCAATCTTTCCAAGGAAAGTCTGTTTTTCTATTTGATAAATGACGACAGACTCCCGACAATAATTAAACCAGTCATTTATTGTTCCTCTGGCTAAACACTGTTCCCTTTCTGAAAAATCTTCTTTCAGGGTCAAATCATGGCTCCATTTATTTGCATATGCATACATAATATAAAATACTTCTGACATTGTTATTTTAATATTGTCGAACAACTTTTGATTTTGTTCTGCATGGTCCTCTGTTACAGACAAATGAACCCACCGTTTCGTTTGTTGAATATTCCACCTTCATAAGTTTTTTATGGTAATTGCTCATTTTCGAGGCTGGGATCATGCCTTTCTCCTCGGCAAAGGCAACAGCTTGCTCCCGTGTACCAAGCTTGCGGTACACAGTTATCAAATTCCACGTGCTTTTTAATTCCTCCACATATAAATGGCGTTTCACCGGCGGTTCGCCTTGATCGAAATCACGGCCCGTTGATGGCTGAGGTTCCTCCGAATCACACATCTTCAATATGAAACACGAAGCAGCAAAGTCCGGGATGCACGCACAGATCACAGTAAGCAGAAAATCGGTGTCCAAGGTGGGAAAGCCATACAGTAGCTCCATAGTTGTCTTTTGTAGAACTCCTGTTGATACAACTTCATCAAGTCAAATTAGATGCTCTGAAATGTCATTTCCAAAAATAAAACTCACCTGCGATCCTTCCACAGTTGATTCTGGGATATTTTTTGCCTTTTAGAAACAAAGGTTTTTTATAATGGTTGGTAATAATTGGTTGGTGTTGTTGTTGGTAATTATCTATAATATAATAAAACTGTAACAGATCCAATTCTGTACATTGAAGATATTTTGAAAATTTTTATTGGAGGGCACTCTATAATCGATACTGAAGCCAAAACTGCAATTTTTTTCATTTTTGTCTGTCTGTCTGTCTGTCTGTCTGTCTGTCTGTCTGTCTGTCTGTATCTTGGCCGCGCATCACGCCGAAACTACTGAATGGATTTGAATGAAACTTGGTACGATTTGAGTTTATACTCCGAGGTAGGACATAGGATACTTTTTATCCCGAAATTCACCACGGTTTCCTAGGGAGAGGGGATGAAAGTTAAAACGTGTATTTAGCTGTAATTCATTAACGCGTTGTTCGATTTCACTCATTCTTTTTTTGTTAGAAAGGTAGTACTTTATATATTGCCCCGTAAATATTTCAAGGTCATAGGTTTGTTAGTTCAGAAATGACAGACATTTATTGGGTTCAAATAACATGGGACCCGGATCTTTGTACGTACGGCTTATTTTAAACTGGCGTGCGTTTTAAATTTATGTTTGTCGGTCTGTCTATTTATTCCAGCTAATCTCCGAAACGGCTGGATCGATTTTAATGGAACTTTCAATGTTATAATGAGTAACTTAGGCTACATTTAGTTTAGGTACATAAAAGAATTATGGGATCCGATCCGATCCTATATAAAAACCTATATCTACGCGAACGAAGATGCGGGGTTCAGCTAGTTGTTAGATATAAGTATAAAACATTAGTAAATAAGTACTTAATGTATTAGATAATAAGTATACCTCATTAAGTATATAAGTAGTAATTTTAAAAATGTTTATCTTCTATAATATAATAAAACTGTAACAGATCCAATTCTGTACATTGAAGATATTTTGAAAATTTTTAATGGAGGGCACTCTATAATCGATACTGAAACCAAAACTGCAATTTTTTTCATTTTTGTCTGTCTGTCTGTCTGTCTGTCTGTCTGTCTGTCTGTCTGTCTGTCTGTCTGTATCTTGGCCGCGCATCACGCCGAAACTACTGAATGGATTCGAATGAAACTTGGTACGATTTGAGTTTATACTCCGAGGTAGGTTATAGGATACTTTTTATCCCGAAATTCAGCATGGTTCCCTTGGGAGAGGGGATGAAAGTTAAAACGTGTATTTAGCTGTAATTCATTAACGCGTTGTTCGATTTCACTCATTCTTTTTTTGTTAGAAAGGTAGTACTTTATATATTGTCCCGTAAATATTTCAAGGTCATAGGTTTTTTAGTTCAGAAATGACAGGCATTTAGTGGGTTCTAATAACTTGGGACCCGGATCTTTGTACGTACGGCTTATTTTAAACTGGCGTGCGCTTAAATTTATGTTTGTCGTTCTGTCTATTTGTTCCAACTAATCTCTGAAACGGCTGGATCGATTTTAATGGAACTTTCAATGGCAGATAGGTGATGTTATAAGGAGTAACTTAGGCTACATTTAGTTTAGGTACAAAAAAGGATTATGGGATCCAATCCGATCCTATATAAAACCTATATCCAGGCGGACGAAGTCGCGGGGGTCGGCTAGTTTTAAATAATTGTATATTCAAAAAAAAATCAAATCCATAATTTTTTTATAGTTTTAGGGCGATGATGTAGTGTGTAGTGCGTTTAGTATAGATGTTCCGAGTAGATTAAGCTTACTAACAAACGAACCTTAGTCGAACTCGAGTACAGTTATGTTTCAATTGAGTAACAATAAACACACCTCAAGACCATTTTAGGTTATGTATATTACAAGATTTAAAATAGGACTAGAAATGCCTTCTATGCGTTATATTTCTATCTAAAATTTAATTTATTTTCGTTAAATATATAATTGTTTAGTTATAAGCAAGATGTATATATTACAATACAAGGTAACAAGCAAGGTTATATTTTAGCAAAAGGTATGATATGTTTGGCAAAAGCTGTTCTCAAGGTTGGCAGATTGACTTTGACTAGGTACTCTTCTCTTGAAAATGTCATCTATATTTGGAGATTGCAGGATGGTTTTGGGTTTAATAATGCGGCTTTCAATATAAAAAGCTGACGGACTGTGAGCACTCTATGTAAAGAAGTTCAGTCGAGTATTTGTACGGCTTTTTTAGCATGACTTTTAACATCGATCGTTGCGCTGTCTCCAATTCCATTAAAATTGTCTTAACTGCACTTCCCTTTTCTTCTGCAGGACAGAATGCAATAATTGAGTAGCGCTTCGCATAAGGATTTATAAATTAATTCCAAAGTTGGTATGTTGGCTACATCTCGTAATTTTTTCATAATACCAGTAACTTTACAGACTCGACTTGAAAGAGATGTGATGTGATTCCTGAATGAGAGGTTTTGATCGACCTGGATTCCAAGATACCTAACGACGTTGGCAGACTCAATTTCATCACAACTATACTGAGTACCTTTAATGCCATTTGAACTTGTGTTTGTGCAGCTGTGTATCTTAAGGCTATATAATTTTCATTTCTAGGAGCGGTCACGGCTGTTTTGTGAAGCATATGTATTTTGTTTTAGATACATTCAAAGTCAGCAAATTTCTATTTAGCCACTGAGATACTGCTGAGCTACCTTGCTGGGCATTTTGGTAAGTTTCTTCCCAGATTAAGGCGGTGTCATCGGCGTAACAAATAATATCTGCATTTTTAAGTGGTATTATTATGTATGTCGTTAACATATAATATGAACAGTGTAGGCTCGTTTGTTTGATTGTTCAAAAGTTTGGTGATATCCACAGTACCCATATCTAATATGTCTTCTGCTTGTGGCCAGTAGAACAAGCTATTAGATTTCCTTCGCATGAACTTAACCTTTATGTTGATTCCGTTAACTTCTAGGATTTGCCCGATAATTCGTAGTCTTGTTAGTGGGAAACCTAAATTAATGTCTGCCTTCAACAATAGCCTCATCTTCTAAAATTTTTATACCCGAAGGACTTGGTATAATATTGGGAGTTATATTTTCTTTGTGCTGTACATAATCTGCATTTTGTTTAAACAAAATTCCTGTTTCTTCATTCAAGATAATAGACTGAGAATCTTCAGAATTCACCGTAGAAGTTGAATTTTTAGAGGTATCAGATAAAAAGTCATCGATGTCATCGTTTGTTTCTATGTACTCTATTACTACTTCTTCACTGTCTGAGCTTTCAGATATGTTATATGTTTTCCTCTTTTTTTAACGTTTTTAGTCATTTGTACTTTATTTATATTTAACGGCCCGTTCACACATGGGAGTCCGTTTTACTGGTACATTTTTAACGGATACGTCATAAAATGCTCTGTTCACACATAGGCACCGTATAACGTTCAACGGATCCGTCATTACTGGATACCGCCGCTATTTTACAAGGATGGACGCTGTCGTGTTGTATTGGTAATATCGTCGGAGAAGGAAGATTCGACGTTATTCGTTTGTAGGTTCATTCGATGTCGTGGTGTCATCTTCGGTGTGTTCTTTAGTTTGTTTAGCAGAGACGCTTTCGTGCGTTTCACCAGCAGCAACTACTTTTTTCAAAAACAGCATCTGATTATGGTATTTGTAGGGCTTCGTGTTTGAGACAGCGGAACCAGACGTCTTGCAATTCTTTTTATCTTTTAGTGTTCTCACCCAGGCATCTCTCAGAGACTCAGAAACGCGAGTTCCTTATGTGGTCATTGGAGACGAAGGTTTCGGTTTACACGAAAATTTACTAAGGCCGTTTGGCGGGACGCATCTGGACAATCAGCAATCATCACTTGAAGCGATGCAAGTACTCAGAGAATCCGCCATGCCCCGTCATCACTTGGGTGATCAATCTGTCCACCTCTATTTTATCGATGATTCGGTAGGCCGCCACCGCATCCGGGAAGAATTTCTTTGTGACGCCGGCAGTTTCACCGGCTCGATACCGGCCGGTCCACTCGTCAAGCGATCACATACGAATGCTCCGCTCGTCAAGGGATTATATACGACTGCTTCGCTTGACGATTGAAACGGGACAGCTGTTGTAGTCGAATTTGCGTTTAGACTTCAGCGCAACCTCCTTGGCCAGATGATCGGCACGCTCGTTCCCTTCCAGTCCCACGTGGGCTTTGATCTAGAACAGACTTATACTGTACTTGTCTGTTCTGGAGCAAAGTACCGCACAGAAACCCCCGTGCCTCTACGGCGAGGGGATGAAGGGCCTTGGGATTCTGCAGCGTCTGGAGTGCCGATAAAGAGTCGGAATAGATTCCGACTGAAGGTTTTTTGCGGCCATTCGTGTTGCCCGGCACAACGCCAGGAGCTCTGCCTGGTAGATCGTGCAATAGGACGGCAAGGCAAGCTTGAGGGTTTTGGTTTCGGCGG
Source organism: Melanargia galathea (assembly GCA_920104075.1). Taxonomy (NCBI): domain Eukaryota; kingdom Metazoa; phylum Arthropoda; class Insecta; order Lepidoptera; family Nymphalidae; genus Melanargia; species Melanargia galathea. The sequence goes on from OV049877.1 coordinate 14,355,174, forward strand.
CGCCACTCCATACGGATAACGCCGCACCCACTTTGCCCTCAATCTTGCTCCCGTCCTTCCTGATCTACCAGGCACTTGAACTCAATGTCAACCTGACAGGCGAGATGCGGGGACCGCAGAATAGAGGACACCCGTTCCACCTCCCGATCTCCTATTTCTGGCTGGGACACCCCCCTCCTCGCCTCATAGCGCCGCGGCTTCGCGGACGCGGAGGTTGAGAGAGAGTATCCTAGTGAGCAACAGAGCCGAGTTCAGGGAGACGATGCGGTATGCTCTACGGAGCTTCTGCGCGAAGCCTCGCTGGACCACACTCAGCTGCTTCTGGATCCCAGCTGGCTGCGTACAGGATCACCGGCTCAACCACCGCTGTGTATATGATTTTGATTACTTCAGGGACAGGGTCTCCACCCCAGCTTGTCTTAGCCGCTTGTGCCAACTGTTGGTAGAAGGCGACTGCACGTCTGCAAACACTCGCGACGTGAGCGTTGAATGTCAGTTTCTGGTCTATGATGACTCCCAACAACTTGATGACTCCCATGCGAAGATGCGGGGCGTCATACTTCAATTTGCGCGTCATAATCATTGCATTGGTCTTACGAGGCGCAAATCAAAGTTTATTAGACACTCCCCACGCCCCAACACGTTCGAGGGCTGCATTGGCCTGCTGTTCAATCTCAAAGGCCGTCTCGCCATCAAAGACCATCACTACATCGTCAGCGAATGCCTGCGCGTAATTGCCTCTGGTCTCCAAATCCCGAAGCAGTGGGTCCAAGAGTAAGTTCTAGAGTATCGGACCGCCGGTAGATCCCTGCACGCACGCCTTCCCAGTACCTATTGCGTACTCCTCTCCACAGTACCTGACTCTAACCTTCCTGTTGCTCAGATAGCTGCCTAAGAACCGTCGAATGTTAATAGGGCACTTTTCCTCCGTCAGCCTGACTCTAATCTTTGGCCACCAAGCGTTGTCAAAGGCGCCTTCTATATCCAGCGAAATCAAGACAAAAATTCTCTTCCTTTCTAGACTGTGTCTAACATGCTTCACTAGGGTATAGAAGGCGTCTTCGGTGCTGCGTTGGTGCATAAAACCAAACTGGCAAGAACGCATTCCACCTCTTAAACGTGTCCTAGGGGGTGTCTGCCCTAGTCCTGCCGAAGAAAGTGAGCCTATCTGTTTCCTTTTCTGCAATAATTTTACTTTTTGTTTTGGAAACGCCTGATATGCCAGTCTCATCGCAATTATAATACATTCTATCTGGCACCATTAATTTTTCGAATATTTTATATAGGCCTGATACAGCCTACACCCGCAACAGGTCCAGGGTTCTCAAAACCCCGGGCCGATGGCGACAGGGACCAGACCGACCGGCGCCCCCAGGGCCGCCGATTCACAAGATGTGGAGCGCGGCCTAGGCAACCCAGCGGGCTATTTATGCATTTCGTCTGCATTAAAACATACCTTAAGGCCTCTTGTTAACACGCAGTGAAAACTCACGTTTTGTATGGCAGTTTTTATGTTCTAATTTTAATGGCAAAGTAGGTAACGTATATCACTATGACATAAAAGTAGTACTTAACTTATAGAAGATACTTCTGAAATCAATTATAAGTAAAAAGATCTAGATAATCAGATACTTGAGATGACACAGAGCCAGCTCTGGTGTTCTGGGAATATGTTGATTCAGGAGACACTGCAGATTCTTCATTCCATATTGCAGTTTGTAGGATGAGCTAATGGCGGTCGCGGATGCCGGTTGTTATTTCTTGCAAAGGGTTGTGTCATATCCTTGTGATGGTCCTTGGTTATAGTTATATGGTCGTGCGAATAAATCGTATGAATCTTGCTGGGAGGTAGCGCCCACTGTAATTTCTGTGACTTTGTCCTGAAGTCCTCGCTTTCTTCACTACGTTTCTTTTCGATGCCTTAGAGTGAAAACCTCGTAAGTGTAAAAGAAGTAATTTTTCAGGAGGAAGAAAAAACTGCGTGCTGTAAAATTTTTGTACGACGTCTATTATGTTTTTTTATTAATTAATAGGAAAATTTAACATGCTTTTATATCCAGGACTGTTCAGTACTATCAGATTGTCCGAAATGCATAAAATGATAATTACGAGGTATTCGTACAAAAAACTCGACTTTAAAGCATGCTAATACTAGGTTTTCGCAGATTGAAAGAGAATTAAAAACGTTTATTTTACTAAATTATTTTTATTTTTAGTTTACATTTTGTAAAAAGGCACGTTGTTGTGACGCTGAATAAACATAAGACGTCAGAAAAACTATACGTTTAAGCTAAATAAAAGAAAAAAGGTAAATGGCGCTGAGTCGCGCCACGCTATATGCCTGAGCGCCAATAAAGTATTTGTGATCTGTTCAAGCCCACTCCGCGGTGATAAGTATGGTCATTCCTTAATCTCCTAAGTAAAATGTTCCACAGCCTTATTGTTGTTTCACAACAGCTAACGCTACACAAGTACTTAAGAATTAAAATGTCAATGAATTTTGATATAACCAAGAAAATAAAAGCAACTTCTAATTTTAACGCCGCACAACAGTAACAATTAATCTGTAAGTACTGCTCTTCCGCAGGTACAGGTATTATTCCGACGTTGATCACTGCATTGGTGAGGCAGTTGATCGTAGAATGAGTGTACATCAATAGGCAACACAGCTTTCAATTCTTGTAAATGAATATACTTGCTTCGTGGTATTGGAAGTCTTACTTTCATATAACAGCGGCATAGAATCAGAGAGACCTGGCATTTTAATCCTTCTTGTTAGTTGTGTAAAATCTTCGTCATGTACTTTTTTATAAAAAATTGTCCCATCACTGCGGTACTCGATACAGCGCAAATCAAACACAGTTGCCTCCCCAGCTTTCTTTCCAGGTCTAATGGAGTTGAGGTATGGCATGGAGCTAAACTTGTGGAAGTAAGTGTGCTGTAAGTAGTCAACGTTGTACGGTTTTGTCAGTCTAGCAGTTTTACAAATTTCAACGTACTGTGCTGGTGAATAAATCTCACGATTTTTAAGCTTTCGTTCAATTGTGGCATGCATGGAGTCACACTCCATTTGAGTGTGACCTTTTTCAAGGTATTTATGCGTAATAGTTAAGGATTTTTGCTTTGCAGCAAGAAGTAAGGCGTTTGCCAGTATCGCATTGCGATTCTGATTAGTGCAGCCATCGCTCCAGAATATGACGTGCTTCACAGTGTCTTCAACATTATTATGCAAAAAATTATATAGAATACTAGCAAATTCATCGGCTGTCACGCCTCCTTCACACTCGTTCCAAATGAAGCAGTAGCCGTCAGAAGTTTTCAGGTCAAATATCGTAAAATTATGAACCTTTAGTTTAGTTTTGTAGTAGAGAGCGGAAGCATTTAATGCTGGCGACAGTAAAACTGCCTGTAGATCAAATGTGAAAACTTTTACAGATGGATCAGATATATTTTTGTCTGAAGATTTCTCTTGTCTTGCCTTATCGTTGCGCAAAATATGTATGTTGTAATCTGCTTCACTTAGATTACCGACCCTTCTGGCGCAACAGACATCACATTCGTCTTTCTTTGTTTTTGATGAAATTGTTTCGTAATTTCATCATTGTCATGAAAAGCTTGATCTTCAATAATATTTTGGACGTGACTTCCATAGTATTTAATTAAGTAAGCCATGGGGCTTAATATGAAAATACAAAATAGAACTTTGCATATGTTTCAAAGCCAGTGTGGAAAGCAATAACACTGTCGTTGACTTTATATCTCTCTATGAATCCTTAAATGTATTCAAAGTTCACTTGAGTGCTCGTTGGTTAAGCTGGTATATACTAGATTGGTTACTTTCAGGCAGTTCAACCTGTAGGTTGCTGGCGATAAGTGCAACCATCAAAAACTGCTGCTACGTGAGTAGTAATGTACTGCATGTATTTGTTAGCTATCGTAACACACACACATATTGGCCACACAATATTGTGAAGTAGATGCCCTCCCTCCACTACTACAAACTTCGTTGACCCTTGCTTCTCATTTAAGTTTACAGGTTTCAATACTTAATACAAGGTGCATTTTGTGCCCTTTCTTATTCTCTCTTCAGAGAATATTGGCATTGGGATTGGTGACAGCTCGTATGTGAAGAACTCTCGCAATTAAGGATTTTACAAAGAAGAGTCGCTTTTCAGCCGTGTTAATCGTTAGTAGGTAATCATAAAATGAAAAATAAAATTAAAGCCAGAAACAATTAAAAAAAACGTGAAAAAAAATCATTTCTACAAAATAAAAATTGCACTTTTTATTAAATACACGTTTTGGGGGATTAAACGGAACTGTAATTGCAAAAAACTTATTTGCTGTATTTTCTAAAAGTTTGTTACGTAATTCTTGCGTAATTAAAATAAACTCAGCTGACGCTGGAGGTCAACGAACTTTGTGTGACCTTTTGTGATTTACGTATCGTTAGGTACCTACGAAACCGAGCTCGCACCGACGCCGATACCTACCCTATAAGATAGTGTTTAGGTAGTATAATAATAGCGCTAAGTTTTCGGAAGCGGTCTCCTTATACCCTGTATAGTTATAACGGAGATAATCTAACTCGTTACAACAGGAGTGATCCCTAAAACACTACATAATAGTTTGCAAACACTAAACATCAAAAAAATATATATACACAATTTTACAAAAAGCCGTAATTTTAAATACTTGCCGTTTAGTACGTAAGTTTTTAACATAAACAGTTTCTAGTTTCCCTAATTACACACTTGGCTCTGGCCCGTATGTTATTACTTTTACCTTCATTAAATGAAGAGACAAAAAAAAATTTAAACAGAATAATAATAATATATACACATAATAATAATATCATTTATTTGCCAGAATGTTGTACAAGTATGATGTTATGAACTATTGTTATAAGAGACCAATACATTCAACTAAATTAATAGTGTGCTTTAAGACAGAAATGGATTTAAAAGATAAAATTAGAAATTAAATATTGTATAATATTAAATTACTTATAATAAATTATACAATGTCAAATTAATAAATGTTAAAATCACATTAAAGAAATAATTAATTAAATGAAATATAAAGGAAAGTCAAGAAAAATTAATTATATCACAATAAATATTCATTTACCCCATAATAACATTTCTTCAACAACAATTTTATTAATTTCTGTAACGTACTTAGTTTCCGAAGATGAAACTAGATGGCGCCACTTGTTAGTTAAGTCGCGGGACTAGAATGCATAGTTCCCAATATAAAGCCGACGTGTAAAATTATGTTAAAACATCTAGACCACGCCAGCTCCCGGCCTACATTCTTGCGATGCTCGAGGAGAAGAGGAAGCTGCGTAGAACATGGCAAAACCTGCGGTGCCCGATCATGAAGACCCGACTCAACGCTCTGGCCGCCAAAATCTCCGAAGCACTGGAGACAGTCGCTGAGGAGTCCTGGCACTCCGCCATCGAGCGAGCCGGCGACGATTGGTCTGGCCTCCACCGCCTCTGCCGAAGTCTCTCCGGGAAGTCCCCTCCGATTAGGCCCCTTCTGGCCAGTGACGGAACCCCCCGTTACCGCGCCGAGGACCGAGCGGAGATCTTCGCGGACTTCCTGGAGACGCAGTTTACACCGAACCCGACTGCGGATGTGCAGCACGTAGAGACCATCGAGCGACACGTGAAGACATACTTCGAGTCGCCGATAGCACCGACGGAAGACCCCGTCGTTTTCTCCCCGGGACAAGTTCTCAGAATGATTCGTCGAGCTAAACTGCGCAAAGCGCCCGGCCCCGATCGAGTCACCAACGAAGCCCTGCGTCACCTTCCCCCGCGAGCAATCGCGACGTTGACGCGGCTCTTCAACGGAGTTCTCCGCACCGGGCACTTCCCGACTCCGTGGAAGCTCGGGCGAGTCATTCTCATCCCCAAGCAGGGGAAGAACGTCCTGCTGCCTGGGAGTTACCGTCCCATCACGCTGCTGTCGTCGACCTCGAAGATCTTCGAGAAGTTGCTCCTGCTGCACATCACGCCCCACCTTCAGCCACGCGACGAACAGTTCGGATTCCGTGCCGAACACTCCACAGCGCTGCAAGCGACGAGGGTACTGCACCACCTCGCTGCCGCCTACAACAAGCGAGAGCACTCCATCGCAGTATTCCTCGACATGGAGAAAGCGTTCGATCGCGTCTGGCACGCCGGCCTCGTCTACAAGCTGTCCACGTCTACTACTCCCCGTCGAGTAGTCAAGACCGTGGCCACCTTCCTGCAAGACAGACGTTTTCAAGTGGCGGTTGAAAACGCCCTGTCCACGGAGCGCCCCATCCGAGCCGGTGTGCCCCAGGGAAGCTGCCTGTCGCCCGTCTGCTACAGCAGATACACGGACGACATCCCAGTTGCTGGCGGCGCCATGCTGGCGCTATATGCCAACGACGCTGCCTTCATCACTACCTCGCTGAACGCCTCGCACGCAGCGTTGAAGATGCAACGAGCACTGGACGCACTTCCCTCTTGGCTGAAGGACTGAAGACTGAAGGTCAACGTGGCGAAGACTCAGGCGATGTACGTAGGGCGGTCCGCCCTACCGCCCCCGGTGTCGCTCTTGGGAGAGACCGTCGCATGGTCCCCGGTGGCCAAATACCTGGGAGTGACCATCGACAGGAGCCTCTCGATGCGACACCACGTCAAGAACGCAGTCGCGCAGTCGCGCGCCGTTCGAAGCCTCCTGCGCCCCGTCCTGGCATCCCACCTGCCTCTCCGTACGAAGCTGTGCGTCTACAAGGCGTACGTCCGTACGCGACTCACGTACGCGGCCCCAGCGTGGTACGCGCTGGTCAGCGAGTCGGGCCGCAAGTCGCTGCGGGCCCAGCAGTCGCTCGCGCTACGCACCATCTCCGGAGCCCCGCGCTTCGTACGGAACCAGGTCATCTCCAGAGACCTGCGCATGGAGTGCCTTGACGACTTCGTTCGCCGCCTGAGCACCTCAATGTTCGCGCGCGCCGATGGAGCGCGAGCCCAGCACCTGCGCGGCATCGCGCCATACCATCGGAGGCCGCCGGACGTCAGAGGCCTGCCACGTGACCTCATCTCCCCACCGGACATGACTGCTTCCTCGCCGCTGGCTGACGGGCGCTCGCCGGATCTCTCCCGGTGAGCTCGACCTCGCTGAGCGGCGGGCGTAAGCCCCACACGGACATACCCACTCTGCCGCAGCTTGCTGATCGCCCGCGATCTCACGCGGGCTCGATCGCCCTGCGGCAGTTTTAACCGGATTTGACACCACGGACTAGACCAACCCAGTGCCCCGCCTGTAGTTGCAGGCGGCGCTGACACCTCTGGAAAGGGCCAACGCCCTGAGCAGATACCCCGGGACCCGAGAGGGTCCACGCGGATGACCACGGATTTTGTTAAAACATCTAACCATCTCAACTGTGTACGGTTTACCGGACCTTTTCGAGATACTAGGGCACATACTGAATAACAGTGTACGTTGAGGCAGACGGTATCCCGCTGCTATATACGGTAGAGGTGTAAAAGTAACGAAAAAAAGCGTACCCGTATGTATTCGTTACTAAAATAATTAGTACTCGTTACTTCTGATACCTCATAGCATGATATGTTAAGTTACTTAAAGAGCAACGAATCAAGTCGTATTGCGTATGCGTACAGTATGACGTCGCGGCGTCGCAATTTGTAAATTCACATTCGTAATTTGTAGAAAACATACCTACTTATGTATACAACATACCAAACTGCGTAAGGTGAATTTTTTCACTTTTCCGTACTTTGAACTAGACATATGCATAGTTAATCTAAAGGTTAAAACAATGTTAAACAAAAGTTAAACCAAACTTTTAGTTAGGTATTCAATTTGATTTTATAAAGTAAAGTGTAGAACTACAAGTGAACCGTTGACGGAATGCACTTTTGTCCGTTACAAAAGTTTTTTTTATAACGGATACTAATTATTTACTATTTTGAAAATTTTAACCGGGACTTAATATCACAATAACATCGCAATCCATTATGCGTCGATTTAAATAATGAAAAAGCACCAAATAACATTCTAAAGATAAATCAACATAAAAATAGTTTTGGTTTAAATGAAATTACACATAAAGTTTATATTAAAACATTTTAAACAAAATTAAAACAACAACAAAAATCTTAGAATGAATTTAAACATAATAATAAAATAAAAACATATTTCAAACAAAACTAAAACAACAAAGAAAATCTTTTTTCTTAGAATGAAATTGAACTTAGAGAACCGCAATTGTTATGAGCATATAAATTAAAACATGTTTTAAACAAAATTAAAACAACAACAAAATTCTTTTGTTCTTACCATTAGAATGAAATTAAAAATAAAAATAAAATAAAAACATATTTTAAACAAAACTAAAACAACAAAGAAAATCTTTTTTCTTAGAATGAAATTAAACTTAGAGAACCGCAATTGTTATCAGCATATAAATTAAAACATGTTTTAAACAAAATTAAAACAACAACAAAAATCTTTTGTTCTTTGAATTAAATTAAACATAATAATAAAATAAAAACATATTTTAAACAAAACTAAAAAATCTTTTGTTCTTAGAATGAAATTAAACATAATAATAAAATAAAAACATATTTTAAACAAACTAAAACAACAAACTAAATCCTTTTTCTTAGAATGAAATTAAACCTAGAGTACCGCAATTGTTATGGGCAAGCGTTAACATTTAACATCTGCGGTTTGCTCGTCGCACCATTTCAGTAAAAAAAAATGAAATAAAAACATTTTATGGCAGGAATCTCTGGTTCATATTTAAAAATAAAATCTTTTCCATTCGCTTTGGTTGAATAGAGCTACGCCTCTCACTTAATATTTGGCCCGATTTTGAAAAAGTCCTTTCAGATGGTACAGAGGTAGCCATCACTGATAAATATTTCTCACCCAAGTTTGAGAGTTCGGGGTAAAGAATTGCCCGCGCCTGCCACTATTGTAAAGGACACTCATTTCGAGGAATAATACGTTCCTCTAGATATTGTCTCATGCTAATTATGCTGCTGCTAATTACAGAGTTAGAAACAGACGCTGACGTTGCCAAAGCGTCAAAATCTTTCCATATTGAGTCATCAGCGTCGGTGTCGCCAGTAGATATAGTTCACGTCCTCCTCGATTCGTCCTCATTAGGTTCTGTTGACTGCTTATGCAAGTTAAACTCCTTTTGCAGCTCAGTTTTCAATGCATCTTTGGCAGACTCGTAACTTGATGCGTCAAACCTAAATGCCAGCTTCTTAAAACGCGGGTCTAACAGTGCTGCTTTTGATAATACTGGGTGCCTGTAACAGTTCTTAAATCTGCTTTTGAATTCCGTTATTATTTTACTTGCCAGTTTCTTTCCGATGTCTGTAATAATATTTGTATCTAAAATTTGAAAAATCCTTATTATACTTTCTGTCGAAGCCAGAACCATTGAAACAGTCACTTTTTTTTTCTGAAGACATTTCTTCAGTGAGTTGCTTGAATGGCTTCAGAATTTTTATTATTTCTGGCAGTGTCTGCCATTCGCCTTCCAAAAGATTTTCTACTGGATTATGTAGGATTCCAAGAGACGCTTCTAAAGGCTCTTGAAGTGAAGAAATCCTCTCGATCATGTCCAGGGTACTGTTCCATCTGGTCACTACGTCCATTTTTAGCTTTAATGGTTTTTGATTAGGCCTCATCTGCTCCTGCATTGCAATAAGTTTTTTGGTAGCTATTGGACTCTTGTGAAAATGTTCCACAATGGCTTTTATTTTTTTTATCAGCTCCCCCAGTCCACAGTCTTGGAGTCCTGCACGCACGACTAAATTAAGAGTGTGAGCGATACACGGCAAATGTTCATAATTTGTTAATCGTATAGCCGCCTTCATGTTCGCTGCGTTGTCTGTAACGCAGACAAATATTTTATCTTGTATGCTCCAATAGGAGAACAACCTATACAGCTCATTTTTAATATATTCGGCCGTGTGTCGTTCTTGACATTCAAAACACCCTAATAAAGCAGAATTCAACTCCCAATTTAATAAATAATGGGCTGTTACAGCTTGGTAAGAAGTTGTTGCTCTTGAAGTCCAGCCATCGGTGGTGATCGATATATATTTTGCACTTTCCAATTCTTCTTTTAATTTTGTTTGGACTTCTGAGTATTGAGTATCCAATAAAGTATTGCTCAATATGTACCTTGAAGGCATTTTGTAACCTGGTTCTAAATAATTAATAAGGTCTTTAAAACCCGCATCTTCAACTACAGAAAAAGGCTGAAGATCTTTAACTATCATTTTAAAAATTAAATCATTTATTTTCTTTTCTCTTACTACACCTACTGGACGTTTAATAAAGGTACTTAACTTAGTCTGGTGCGAATTGGTTTCATTTGTTTTAATTACAGGATTAGTAGATTCTGTACTTGCTGAAGTTGATGGTATAGGAGCTTCCAGAACTGCTACATCTGACACGGAGCATGGAATGATGGTTTCATAGGTTGGTCTGTGTTTTTTCATGAGATGCTTTTTCAAATTTGTAGTAGAGCCGCCTTTCACTGAATACAACGAATTACAAAGATCACATTTTGCCTTATCGTTACTAGTCTGCGTAAAAAAACCCCATAGTTTACTTCTTTTCTTATCCATTGTAGCAGGTAAATTGATCTGTAAAATAAAAATAATAATAAGTGAAAATAATAATAAATCGAATATAAACAATTAGCAATATTTGATAATTAACAGCTTTTGTTATTCAAGAAACAATTAAATCTCATTAGAACGGCTTTATTATAGTATCTCTTCTCTCGGCTTTATTAAAATAAAAACAAAAGACAAGTATAAATTAAAAATTTTAAAAACCCCCGACATTTGCCATTTTGTGGCGGCGGCCATCTTGGATTTGCAATAGTGTTATTCTACTAGTCAATCCCTTTCATATGATACCCATATTAAGGGAGTTGTGAAAAAATAATATGTAATCCGCCATTTCGTAGCGGCGGCTGTCTTGGACCGATTTTCATCAAACATAGCTAACAACACTCTCGACTAATGTACCTTTCAAACAAAAAAAACCGCATTCAAATCGGTCCACCCGTTTGAGCACCACAAGGGAACAGACAGACACACACATACACACACATACACGCACACACACCACACACAGACACGTCAAACTTATAACACCCCGTCGTTTTTGCGTCGGGGGTTAAAAACGTGAAAATACGCGATAATAAAAACAAAAATATACAAAATATTATAGTTGACGCCAAACAAATACCTATTCGCTTTTGAATATAACAGCAAAGCGCGTCGTAATAGCATAATTTGTAAAAAACACTTTCTTACCTTGTTTCTATTCCAATATCAAACTTTGCCTACACACACAATATCTTTAATAAACAATAAAAAACTTGGACGACGAATTTCTAAATTATACTTAATAATATTAATAAATAAACAATAAACATCGTTTTTGTAACGTACGTTTTTTAAATTTGAACGATTATGAGCGCGCGTGCGTAAAATAAATATACGATCAGCAAACGTTTCAATACACGCATCAACGGTACTTGCGTGAACTGAAACAGTGTAGTTACCTTATTAAATACGAAAAATGCGAGTAACGATATGCATTCGTGTGTAACGTTTCGTTACTCGGTACTAGATGGCGCACCCGTTACTCAGTACCGAATACATACGGTTTGCTACAGCTCTAATATACGGACGGTTATCAGTACAGTAGTTAGCAATATACACTCAGCGGCACGGAATCTTGGCCACTTACGAATTTTGTAATAATTTGTTTTTATAATTTTATTGTATAATTTAAGGGTAGGTTATTAAAGATAAACTTTTCTTTATGACTTAAAAAGTTTTTAAAGGTTTTAGACACTTACAACACTTCTCAATATCTTTTTTTTTTTTTGAATTATTCATTAATGAAGAATTTGAACACCAATTTCGATGGAACCAAAAAATTGAAAATCCCTATTTTTTTAAATCCTTCACACATTTCTATAGCAGGTGTTTCCTCCTCTAGCTCTGATGACTGCCAGCATTCGGTCAGACATGCTCTGGATTATGTTTTTGATATCAACTTGCGGCACGGCTTCCCAAGTGGCCAGCGCTGCATTACGGAGCTCATTGAGAGTTCATAGTGGATTAGAAGCAGACGATATCTTTCTTTTAAGCATATCCCAGTTATGCTCTAGTGGGTTTAAGTCTGGGATACGAGCTGGCCACAGCAAAGTCCAAATGCCAGGCTCTTGAAGATACTCCTGCACACTTTTAGCGTCGTCGGGACGTGCGTTATCGTGCATTAAAAAAAATCTTCGTACCCTATAAACCCTAAATTAGGCATAACGTGGTCCTGGAGGATCTCTCCAATATACCGTGTGACATTTAGCCGATTATCAACGACCACTAACTCCGTACGAGCATCGAAACTCACTCCTGCCCAAACCATTTTGGAGCAACCTGAAAACTCAGTGTTTACGTAATGGTAATGGGTAGATACCTCTCTTCTCTTCTTCTTCACACCCTTTCGCGACCACCTGGAGTTTGTAAAGTGATTCAGCACTCATCAATAAAGAGAAATTATGTCCATTGCTCATGTGTCCAATTCGCATGCTCTCGGACGAATCGAAAACGAGCTTCTCGATGCTCTCTGAGGAGTTCTGGGCTGCGCATTGATCTACGAGATCTTAAATTCGTTTCCTCCATTCGTATTCTGATCGTGCGCTTGCTTACAGTTATGTCTCTAACATTTTGGAGACGTTATTTAATCTCAACAGCAGTAATAAAGCGGTTTTTCAATATCTCCATGATAATGAACCTGTTGTCTCAAGCCAAAGTGCACCTTACGCCTTCATTACCTGGTCTGCGCGTGAAGCTACCAGTCTCCTGACATCGTTTCCAGGCATACTGCATGGATGAACGTAGTACATTTAAAACCATAGCCACTTCCTGTTGAGTCAGTCCTTGGTCAATCAATACAATAGCTTGCGCGACCTGTTCTGTTGTAAATGGCATTCTTTTTTATTCTAAAGGATGTTTGACTACACAGAAACAACCACAATACTTAAAAAATTGGTTAGCTTTAAAATAAACTTTTGAAAACACACAACGTTCAAACTCTGTATTGGTCCCATAAATGACCCGTTTAGCCTGAAACTGCATTAGTGGTTTGAAGGAGCACTTAATCTTAATGAATTACCCATTAGAACAAAAAATAAACATTTTTTTCACAGCCTGCACTTGAACTTTTGAATAGGATTATAAAAAATTAAATGATTACAAAATTCTTAAGTGGCCAAGATTCCGTGCCGCTAAGTGTAATTGTACCCCTAACGAAATATACTATTTCCCTACTATCGACGCGTTTCCTTGGAAATCTTCCGACTCGCCGCTCCTACGCTACAACATTGCTTTACATTGGCGTCCAACTCGTGGCTCGAAAATATCTTCAACCAAGAACTCATGTCGAGCGACGATGAAGTGAAGAAAGAAAAACAGGAAAGACGTCGGAGTTCGGGACCTTCTTTCAAGATTAGAGATATAAAAATCAAACCTACTCGGAAGCCTCCAGTTAAGAAAATGGCTGTCTCCTTTTCCGAAGAACAGTTTGCTTCATTGATGAGTACATTATCCAGTCAGCAGCGACGCTCTTTTGCTTCCTGTTCTACTACATACGACGGGACGAGGACTTCAGAAGCAGTTGAAAACTTTCTGTCAGCTGCTAGGGTATTCAAAACCATTGAGAATGTGATCAAAATCAGTGATGAACAAGCTCTTGATGGCCTACCTTTATTACTGAAGGCTGAAGCTGGTACTTGGTGGCAAGGAATTAAATCAACTATACATTCCTGGGAAGATTTTGAAGCTAAGCTACGCCATGCCTTCGCGCCACTTAAACCTGCGTATGTCATATATCAAGAGATAATGAATGACAAACAAGATTTAAATATGGCTACGGAAGTATTTATAAGTAAAAAACGTGTACTGTTTGCACAATTACCAGAACCGAAGCATAGCGAGTCACAGCAGATCGATATGCTGTTTGGGCTTCTACATATTAGCATTCGCGAAAAGATGCCACGAGATTCGGTCCAAAACTTTGAAGGACTTCTGAAGGCTGCAAGAGGTGTTGAGCGAACTCTAGCTGAAAAAAAGATGCTCACTGACACGAAGTTGAATAAAAGCGTTAATCAAGCATCGGCGACGATAACAAGCAAAAAACCACGGTGCAGTTTCTGCAGAATTCCGGGACATAATGTGGAGCAATGCCGTAAACTTAAACGTAAGGAAGAGAAGGCACAATCTTCTATCGACAAAACGGAAGCAGTGACTCAAGCACCCTCACCTTCTACACCGAAATTTTCGTGCTACGGTTGCGGTGCTCCGAATGTAGTTCGTAGTAACTGCCCAAACTGTCACAAAACCAAAACCAGTTCGGCAGAAATAGGATTTTGCTCCATTAACGCCCAGATTGATGCAAGAGCCCGACCAGTTGTATTTATCAACATTGAAGGAACTCAAGGCAGCGCCTATTTAGACACATGCGCAAAATCAAGTATCGCCTCTTATAGTCTGTACACCTTACTTAAAGCGAAGGGTTATCTATTCAGCCGAAAAATCATGACTCTGATTTTAGCCGATGAAGTCAAGAAACAAGAATTAGTACTAAGTACTAATGTTATGGTTACATTATTTGATAAAACCATCCATACTAACTTCCTCGTGATGCCTAAAAAGAAAGAGAACCGTACACTTTTAGGCGTAGGTTTTATTCAAGATGCAGGGATAGTCATCAACTTGCCACAATACACCTTTCATTTCATAGAGGATGAGAAACCCTACGAGCTTTACAAAGAAGACTTTGTCAACTTTAAGGAAAATATTATCACGGAGCCTTCGACGTCGTGTCGACAGACACCAGCAAGTCTGCCCGAGCAAAGTGCAACAGAAGACAGAGCCTTTGGACCAGTCATACCTGTATGTACTAAGCGGCAGAAGACGACGGACATTATTTGATGGATATTCTCCTATAATGGACGCGCTGTATCAGGACGCAAAAAAATCAATAGAAGAAGCCAAAGCAGAGCTGTCTCCAAAGTCAGCTGCCTTGTTCCCCGAAGTGGAATTAGCCTCAGTAGAGCTGTCTCCAAAGTCAGCTGCCTTGTTCCCCGAAGTGGAATTAGCCTCGGTAGAGCTGACTAGCGATCAGACTAAGCAACTAGAAAATCTCTTGTTAGAAAATGAGGACATTTTTATAACGAATAACAAACCAACGACCCAAACTGAGCACCAAATAGATTGTGGAAATCATCGGCCAGTCGCTGTTCCACTTTATCGACTGTCACCACAGAAAACAGACATTTTGAAGGTAGAAGTCGAAAAGATGCTAGCAGGAAAAATCATCGAGCCATGCACATCGCCGTGGTCGTCTCCTGTGGTACTCATTCCGAAGAAAGACGGAGGTACAAGAGTATGCATAGATTACAGACAGTTAAATGCTATTACTGTTGCTGATAAATATCCTCTCCCTAGAATTGACGATCTGCTGCATTGCGCAAGGCAAACGCCGTTTATGAGCACAATTGATCTTCGTTCAGGCTATTGGCAAATCAAAGTGCGAGATGAAGACCAAATCAAAACTAGTTTTGTTACTTCGTTTGGCATGTTCAAATTCTTTCGCATGCCATTTGGTTTAAAAAATGCGCCAGCCACATTCCAAAGATTGATGGACGGATTTAGAGTGACGCTGAGCCATATTGAACTCCTGGTCTACCTTGATGACTTGATTGTACGTTCACTGACTTTTGAGCAGCACCTTAAAGATCTGAAGGATGTATTTTATCGTCTACGGGAGTACAACTTAGTAGCTAATAAAGAAAAATGTAAATTTTGTCGCGCGAATATTAAGTATCTAGGACACTTAATTACCCCTGAAGGCTTAAGAACAGACCCAGAAAAGATCAAAGCAACAACAAATATGGCTGTACCAACGAACATCAAACATCTGCAATCATTTTTACAAATGTGTTCTTGGTATTGACGTTTTGTGCCTGCAAAAATTTCGGAGCCTCTCACCCGACTTACACGGAAGGGTGCAAAGTGGAACTGGTCTGAAGAACAAATTACGGCTTTTGACAAATTACGCGAATTGTTGGTGACAGCACCGGTGTTAGCTCAAGCGGATGGTTCCCGACCTTTTATAATTAAAACTGATGCCAGTAATTATACTATTGGAGCAGTTCTGGTCCAGGGGGAGAAGGAACACGAACACCCAGTTGAGTACGCCAGCCGTCTCCTGAAACCCGCAGAGAAGAATTATTCCACTACTGAGCGTGAAGCTCTCGCTGTAGTATGGGCTATAGATAAATTTCGAGGGTACATAGAGGGAGCAACAGTTACTGTTTACACTGATCACCAGTCACTTAAATGGTTGCTGTCACTAAAATCACCAACTGGTCGATTGGCAAGATGGGCACTGTTATTGCAGCCTTATGACATTACTATAAAATACATAACTGGTCGAACAAATGTTGTAGCAGACACACTATCACGACGAATGTGGAGTTTGTAGTATAATTGTTGATATGCCTAGGAAGAGTGCTGATGAGATACGAAAGGAACAAGTTATTGATAAGGATATAGAAATAATTATTGCAGCCCTAGAAGGAGATAATATAGAAAATGCAACATACTGGCCACGAAAAGGATACGTTATGGATCAAGGTCTCTTATACCGTATGCATGAAGATTTCGACTCTGAAGGATGCCAATTAGTGGTTCCAAAACAGGAACAACTAAAGGTCATATCTACATACCACGACGATCCTTTGGCTGGACATTATGGGGCCGAGAAAACAATTGAACGCATAGCTAAACGCTATACATGGAAAGGGATGAGAGTCCAAGTTGAAGATTATATCCGCAAATGCTTACAATGTCAGCGTTATAAACCTTTGAATACTAAGCCGGCTGGACTGCTCCAAACAACAGCTACAAGGCACAGGTTTGAAATTGTAGCGTTTGATTTATTTGGACCCTTACCTGAAACTTCTAATAACGAGCGATGGATATTCATCATCGAAGATATAGCTTCAAAGTGGGTTGACCTGTTTGCCTTGAAACACGCAACTGCGGAAGAATGCGCACGTGTGTTGCTAGAGGAAATTATCCTTCGATACGGAACGCCCCGACGCTTTATAAGCGACAATGGTGTTCAATTTGTGAGCAGTGTTATGCAGAAACTAACATATTGTCTAAATATTGACCATGGATTGACACCACTCTATCACCCTGAAACAAATCCTGTAGAGCGCAAAAATCGTGATTTGAAAACACAGTTATCAATCTTAGTTGCAGATGATCATCGAACATGGGCTGAAAAATTACCTACTATAAGGTTCGCAATGAACACCGCGAAGACATCTGCTACGGGGTTCAGCCCGGCGTATTTGACGTTTGGACGAGATTTGCGAACTCCGGATGATGTACAGCATGATTTGAGAACTATTGTAGAACAAGAAAACTTTATCCCTGAAATTACGCCTAAACTTTTAATAGTGGCGGATATGATGAAAAGAGCAAGAGAGGTGCAGGAGTGGAATGAGGAAAAACGTAAAGAATATATAGATAACAAACGTAACCCTTGTCCGGACTATAAGCCTGGTGACTTGGTTTTTGTGAAAACACATATACTTAGTAATAGTCAACAAGGAGTCAGTACCAAAGGAGATTGACCACCCCTGACCCAAACATTTACACAAAATGTAATTTATTAAAAATTATCTTACGAATATATGACAATTTGAAAATTAATAATTATTAATGCTACACTTCACGATAAAAAAATGTAATAAAAAAGGAATTAAACCGTCTTTTCAACTTCCCGTTTAAGTCTGACGGCCATTTGTATTACATTTTACGCATACCTACATGCCCAAATAAAAAGAGGTTTGTTATTTAAAAAAAATATTTCATTTAAAATATCGGATATTAATTATTTAAATACATTATTTTATTTGTTATTTGTTGTAAATAGTACAAATATACGCTTAAAGTAAATAAGTAATAATTAATATTATTATTTTGTTACAATATTGTTTTAACTTCGTTGCGTTTTGTGCAATGGAATATAATATACCTACTTAACTACAACCTTCTTGATTTTGTGTAACGAAACTTATTTCAAGATGTCAATGTTACATGTCATTGTTTTAGTTTTGTGACGCTAGTGACGTCTACTATGTTTACATTTTGAATGTTTATTGTGGCGCAGCGGAGACCAATATTAATTATGTATATTATGGTTTATTGTTTTTGCATTGGATATCGTTGAACAGGTATGATAAGTATAGTGCGCGCTAAACAAACAGTTCAAATCGGCAGGAACGATACACGGCTTTCCTTACTAGTTTAACAATTATAAACTAACATAACCTAGAATCATTTTTAAACTTAAACTTAGATTTATTCAAAAACGACAAGTCCTTGAGGTATTAAAATGGTGTGTTTGGTTATCAGGAATAAATATGCAATAAATGGTGCATACAACATGCTTGTAAACGACTGGGTTATACACCCATAGATTTTTGGTCATTCTCCTTTGCACCACGCCGTGACGGACCCTATATGATTAAACGTAGACATGGGCCTAGCTCATTTGAAGTGACAATGCCAAATGCACCTAACGATAGTAAGGGTATTTATCACGCTTCAGCACTTAAAATATATAATTCAGCCGGAAATGTAGCTATTCCTAAACCTGTAAACCCTATTCGGAAAAAAGGTCGTCCACGCAAGATACCTGTATAAAGTTCTGGCTCTCTAGCCGGGACTTCTTAGAGGCCAGAGGGGGAGCCTGTAACGTACTTAGTTTCCGAAGATGAAACTAGATGGCGCCACTTGTTAGTTAAGTCGCGGGACTAGAATGCATAGTTCCCAATATAAAGCCGACGAGTAAAATTATGTTAAAACACCTAACCATCTCAACTGTGTACGGTTTACCGGACCTTTTCGAGATACTAGGGCACATACTGAATAACAGTGTACGTTGAGGCAGACGGTATCCCGCTGCTATATAAGGACGGTTATCAGTACAGTAGTTAGCAATATAATTGTACCCCTCTATACTTGTAACGAAATATACTATTTCCCTACTATCGACGCATTTCCTTGGAAATCTTCCGACTCGCCGCTCCTACGCTACAACATTGCTTTACATTTCTCTTTTAAATACATTAATTAAATTAAGTCCTTCAAATTTTTTTGGCAGCTTATTAAATATTTTGACAGCCATACAATAAGAGCTTTTCATGTAAGTTCTTTTACAACATCTAGATATAAGCAACTTATTAGGATATCGAAGCGACCGATTAGAATAATTAATATCACAATTCCTCTGAAAGTAATTTGGATACCGCTTGACAAAAATACACATATCTCTAATATATACAGGGTGTAAGTGACATGTTAATGAAAACTTTGAGATAAGGTTGCATTTAATTTGCTAAGTAAAATTACTGAAATCATTTATCTCGGAAATGATTGGTTTCAGATATTGTCATTTTTGAACGCGCAATGTATTGCATACAACGCGATCACAACGCACGCAACGCTCCGGGCAAAATTCACAATATGAGACTTTTATGAGTTAAAGCGAGGCCTTGACTTGACTGACTTGACTAAAGCGGCACTTCCTTTGACTGCGCCGCGAGCCTCATTATAAATTCAAGGCCAGTACGAATGTAGGTTAACGACCTGTATTCACACTAGTTCACTAGCAATCATTCGACGAAAATCTTAAATTTGATAACATTACCGTTTTAAGTGAAAATAATGAAATAATTACTTTTTCATTTATAATTGCATTGAAACAGATAGTAATAATGATTTTATACAGTTTTCAGTTAAAAAAGGTAAAAAAAAAACGTAAATTTCATGGAAAATCCGACGAAAAATTTCACCACTGGGGAACCCAGAATCATGTACTGAATCTATGGGACGCGTTTTGAACAACATGTCTGATTACACCCTTTATACATGGTAATGGAAGAATACCGATTTTTTTAAAAAGCGGCTTGCAACTTTCTAAGGGTCCTACATTACAGATAGCCCTTATACATTTCTTCTGAAGTCTAAATGCTCGATTAAACTGTTAGGCCGTGAAAAGCTAAGAGGCAGACAGACACACTTTTGCATTTATAATATTATTAGTATGGATTTAATAATAACAATAATAATCTGATTCTGTTAAATGATGGGCAACCTATGACCGCGACAGTCAGTTCCCTTACATAGCGTCCAAATGCCCTAGATTTATCGATAGTATCTCCTTCTATTTCACTTTGTTGTGACTGGTGGGTTCACGATGACCATCTTGGCAGATTCCATTTACCTGTAATAATGAATGAATATTAATTAGTAAAGATGCAATACTTATTCAATAACTGGTATACGATTAAAAAAATATTTTGCTATAATCCGCTAAAACAGTCAAAGTATGGTACAACATGCAGCATGCGCTATGCCCTGTCAGCCCTCCTGCTGTTAAATATGCAGGAAAAACAAGCAAACAAGTGAGAGCCCCAAGCACCACCACCATGTAAAACCACATAAATCCACCACCAAAACTCGACGATCATTTCACTCAGACACAGCATCCTCAGGAGATGATTGAAAAGATACATAATTCAGGATACAAGACAATATTACTAAAAATCCTAATATTAAGTGCTTACATTGGGATGTATATGATAAAGTAATAACCAATAAAATAAATTATTTGGGGCATTTACAATTTTCGTTTACTGAAGTTGTCCACAAACATGTTCGAACTAACTTCAGTTATGCCTGTCCAAAACTGAAACAAGTTATCAGGCATATCAGTGAAGTTATTAAATTTTTGTTGCTTTCGTTTCGTTTTCTTCATTGAAACATAGCAACCGCTGTGGTCTTATATGCGAGGTTCGGGGCTATTGCGATGAAGTCCTTGGAGCTCTTGAAATAACCTGAGTGGATTGTGGTGGCGATGCTATGTTGGGAGATGTGTATTGAGGTGAGTTTGATAGAATGTACTGTGGAGAGGATGATAGTTGAATAAATTGATGTGATGATGACGATTGAATATTTTTGGATGATGGTGATACTGATGATCGACGAATATATTGAGAAGGTGGAGATGTTACAAAGTAATAAGGGGAAGGAGATAACGAATTAAATTTTTAGACAAAGTGACTAAAGGTTTACTGGATGATCTAATATCTTGAGAAGGTGGACGTGGTACAGTGTATTGAGGTGATGGTGATGGTATAGTGTATTGAGGTGATGGTGATGGCACAATGTATTGAGGTGACGGGGATAGCGAATGAATTGGCGTTGGCGTTTGAATTTTAGAATTAAAATGTAGGTTGCCTGTTTCGCCTAGAAAAAATTATTTCAGAAATTAACTTTTCAGCCACTTGCCGCTGAAAGTTATCTAATTGATCAAACTGTTCTCCTACATACACTCCAAAGGAAGTGTAGCTGAAGGCTGATTAGCATTATTTTGTAACAGTGCCTGCGCCGTTTCGATCAGTTTACGTTTAAGCTCTATGTTACAACTTTTAAAGGAGAATGTCCACCCCTGACCCAAACATTTACACAAAATGTAATTTATTAAAAATTATCTTACGAATATATGACAATTTGAAAATTAATAATTATTAATGCTACACTTCACGATAAAAAAATGTAATAAAAAAGGAATTAAACCGTCTTTTCTACTTCCCGTTTAAGTCTGACGGCCATTTGCATTACATTCTACGCATAGGTACATGCCCAAATAAAAAGAGGTTTGTTATTTTTTTGAAAATAATTTCATTTAAAATATAAAACGGATATTAATTATTTAAATACTTTTATTAATTATTTAAATTATTTTATGTGTTATTTGTTGTAAATCGTACAATATATGCTTAAAGTAAATAAGTAATAATTAGTGTATTTTTTTTATAATATTGTTTTAACTTTGTTGCGTTTTGTGCAATGGAATATAATATAACTACAACCTTTTTGATTTTGTGTAACGAAACTTATTTCAAGATGTCAATGTGACATGTCATTGTTTTAGTTGTGTGTGACGCTAGTGACGTCTATTCTGTTTACATTTTGAATGTTTATTGTAGCACAGCGGAGACCAATATTAATTTGGTTTATTGTTTTTGTATTGGATATCGTTGGACAGGTATGTTAAGTATAGTGCGCGCCAAACAAATAGTTCAAATCGGCAGGAAAGATACACGGCTTTCCTTACTACTTTAACAATTATAAACTACACATAACCTAGAATCATTTTCAAACTTAAACTTAGATTTATTTAAAACTACAAGTCCTAGAGGTATTAAAATGGTGTGTTTGGTTATCAGGAATAAACCTGCAATAAATGCTGCATACAACACGCTTGTAAACGACTGGGTTACACGCCCGTAGATTTTTGGGCATTCTCCTTTCTTATCTGCTTCAGTGTTTCTCTCGTTTTGGGAAGATTGTGAGGCCTGAAAGCAATTTAAAAATGCGTGCAATGCAAAATTTTTTTAATTCCATTTTCCCTCAACAGAAAACGAATAGAAAAAAGCGACAAAACTATTTCAAGAACAGTGGCAATTTAAAAACTGCGTGGGTTGTATGGATGGCAAACATATTATTATTGAAAAACCATCCGGAAGCGGATCCTTATTTTACAATTATTATAAAGGCACCTTTAGTGTCGTTTTATTGGCTATCGTGAACGCAAACTATGAATTTATTTATATTCATGCGGGTTCAAATGGAAGTATGTCTGATCGAGGAATTCTTAAAAGAACGAATTTCTATAAAAAGCTTATTGATAACGAACTGAAATTGCCTGAAGTCTATTCACTGCCAGGTACAAATGTTTTTTTAAATAATATTCACACATACACACACGGTCGTCTGTTCCTAAAGTAGGCAACTTAATGCCTGTGTTATAGGTAACAACCGACTGATATACATATTTACATATATACAATATAGATATATATAATTTTTTATTAAATATATAGTATAGTATATACATAATACATACTTATATACTTACATAAATACACCCAGACTCAGGGCGGGAATCGAACCCGCAACCCCGGAACGGAAAGCAGGGTCACTGCCAACCGCGCCAACGGACTGTCAAACAAATGTATCTGTACCGTATGTTTTTCTCGGTGATAGTGCATTCGCACTTGAAACATATATAATGAAACCGTTTCCCGAAAAATATTACAAGGGATAAAAGAAATATTTAACTATCGCTTGAGTCGAGAGCTAGAATTGTAGAAAATACTTTCGGCATCCTTTGTGACCGGGTAGCGGTCACAGGTAGGGTAGCTAAGAGAGAAATGAAAAAGCAGGGTCGCGGAACGAAACGTTCATTCTCTTCACCACCTCTCCACACCGTTTTATAATAGAAGGTGAACTGAGTCACTGGCCTGAGAACAAGACGCTGCTAGCGGTAGGGCTAAGGCCTTCAGCCCGGGTGTAAGGTCCCGCACGACCCAGCGGTAGCTGCGAGAACCTCGGCGGTACAGGCGATGCGTTGACCACAGCGCCTTGTCCAGCTGCCGTCTGGCCGCTGACCTAGCCGTAGGCGGATGTTAAAAGCGGATCTTCAAAAACCCCAGCGAGTTTTGTATTCTATTTAGGCACTAGTATTAGGACTTATGCCGTTAATTTTGATGCACGTGTACTATAGAATTTGCAAATACAAGTGTTCTGGAAAATTCTCACCCCGCGATATGACTTCATACTGTCGGACCGGCCCACGTAGAGTTCCTGGATCAGTGCTATCGCAACTCTTCTATTAGTCGCTTTAACCATCAGTTCTTCCGTGGCTAGCTTTCTTCGTTGGAGGTTGTACTGGAGAACTTGGTAGTGGTGCGTATCCTCTTGGGTGCCCTTAGCAATACGCCACTGACATGCGCGCTATGGCGTCGCGCTTTCTGCGTATGGGACAGTCTTTGCTGAAGGCGTTATGGTCGTTGTGGTCGAGTTTTGCTACTGTGCAGTTTCTGCATGAGGGTTCGCCACCTGCGAGCCACTCCGTGCACTGCGCCTTGAGGTGCGGTCCTCCGCAGTGGCTGCAGAGGTCCACTGAATCTGCGCAGTATTTTTTACTATGACCATACCCAAGGCATCTCGACCACTGTACCAGTGGCGACTAGTCAAACGCTCGGATGTGTTGGAGGTCTATGTTCACCGCTTCTGCTTCGATCCCTCTCTTCCAAATGGCTGGAGATATACTCAGGACCACGTGGCTTATATGCGGATTACGGGCTTTCGTTTTATATTTAATTTCGAGCCTGTCTTTATTTTCTTTCAGACTCTGGAAGATGTCGTTTTTGACCTCTTCCACTACCTTTTGTCTGTCCTCTTCTGTCTTGCAACTCATAATCACTTTCCTATCCTTTCCTTTCCGAGTCCTCTCTACCCTGATCCATCCCTCCTTAGCGTTAACTGCCTCTCTAACTTTAGTCAGCACTTGGTCGCCTGTGTCTGTTTCGTCCTGGGACGTGACGACTACTGAATGCAGTGCGTTCTGTGGAGGTGGGGGCAAGGCAGAACGGACTGCCGCGGCCTCTGCGTAAGATTTGGTGCTCAGCATTTGTTGGTGGTGCTGTTCCAGGTTAGCGTAAGAACTCACGGGCGCGGGTCCAAACCGCTCCGTGTGTTCTTACTCTTACTTTTCAGCTCATCCATTTATCTGCCGTTTTCAAGGAGAAGCCGCCTCTGCTCTTTTAGGTGTTCGACAACCAGTCTGTGATCTTCAGGCGTTTCCTTTAGAGTAATCCTGTCGGGTGATGTCCGACTTGCTTCGGGTGCAGGTACTTCTCCTGTCTTCTTCAATCTTTTGATCTCCGCATCTGCCTCTTTTATGATTTGGAACATCCTGTCTACCGCTTCCAGCACGTTTGTTTTAATGTCTGTTTTAATATTTCGTGAGTTGTTAATATTTGTCCTGGCTTTAATTAGGTTTGCTTTTCCTGCCACTAAGCGGTTTGAAAGCACCTGTCTTGCTAAAATTTGAGTATCTGATTTGCTGGTAGCCGTAGTCAGGTTATGCGGTTCCGATCCCACCGCTTTCAACTTTTCTACGCTGCGTCTAACATTAGACGAGAGCGTTTGCGTCTTAGCTGGAGATTTTAGGGTTGAAATTGTCTGTGTCTTGGGTGGAGATCTTTTCTCCATATCAGTATATTTGGATGGAGTTCTGGCCAACATTGTCAGAGGAATGCGTCTGAATGAAGTGATAAAATGTTTAGGCGTATTAAAAAAATTGGAATCAACTTATATACAATGATTGATGAAACTAACTTACTTTTAAATGTTCGCTATTTACAAAGCTAAAAAAAGGTACCTATGAATACTTACACTTCCTGATAACGGAGTAATTGTTCGAAGTGCGAGCCACGGCGTTCAATGCACAATTGAGCCCGTTTTAATTGATTAGCTTTTAATTTTAGCAAAGTGTCTCTATCACGTCTTAAGATATGAAAAGCGTCCACTATCGCAGTAATTAACGCGTGGCGAGTCTCGTGTTCTTCACGGTAGACCAGGCGCTTGGAGCTCAGACCACAGGTAAAAGTCCCACGGAGTTAGATCCGGGCTTCTTGCTGGCCAAGGCACTGGCCCACCGCGCCCGATCCAGCGCTGAGGAAACACTGAGTGTAGGTGCTCTCGCACGGCACGCTGATAATGAGCCGGGCACCCATCATGCTGCCGATGCTGGTAGTGCAGATTGTGTATGGTAGCTAGCGGAAAGTCATCTAGTCCGGGATAACGCTACGTAGCATTTCCAAGTAAGTTGCACCTGTCACCAAATGTCCTGTCACAAAATGTGGTCCAATGAGGTGGCCATTAATTATGGCGGCCCACACGTTTACACTAAAACGCACTTGATGCGCCACTCGCGGATAACGTGAGGGTTATTAAAAGCCCAAAAATTATGCTCGTTATGCTGGTTGAATAGTCCGACTCGCGTGAAGGTTGCTTCGTCTGTCCACAATATGTTCTGATTCTGATTTTCGATCAGCCACTGACAAAAATCAATTCTGGGCTGCGCATCATTTTCATGAAGAGCATGCGCTTTACGAAAATGATAGGGATGCAGTCTTTCCGTGTTGAGCACTTACGCACTCCAAACGTAATACTGGCTTACGTCGAACTGTGCCGCAGCCATACGCGTACTCCGACGAGGATCCCGTTCGAAGAACTCGATAATCTCCGCGTCGAGCTCTGTCGAATGAACGGCCGATCGACCTCTGCCCTGTGCATGCGCTGCTGTCCCGAACTGCCCATGATCAAGAAGCCGCTGTGTCGCCGCTACGAATGTTCGAGCCTCTGAGACATGGGGTTCAGAATCCCGCGAACACAGAACGACTGCAAGTGTTGCGGGTCCGCGTAAAGTCGCCGGGCAGCATGGGACTCATAATTAGCTCTAGCGTACATTTGTACCATATCGAGGTACTCACAATTTGAAATAATTGTAATGTCGATTCATTTTTGCAAAGATCGCATTGCGCGTACGACTTTCGCGGGAAAACTAAGCAGGCGGCACCGCAGTGTTTCCAGTTACGATTTAGGTTTTACCATAGTTTTTGTAGGAATTCGCCCTGAATTATTCTGAAAGTTGTTAAAATTACCCTGATTTAGGACGCTTAGCAATTATTTGACGTTAATTATTATTTAAAAACATTATTTTTCTTTTTTAGTTCCGTTTTACGATCCAAAATCTTAAGTTTTTGTCTTATGTCTTGTGAACTCATCCGTGATTTTACGGATCCATAAAAAATACGAATCGAAAGTACGTATTTGTATGACAGCCACTTCGAAGAATCACGGATACGAACCGAATACGCATGAGTGCACAAATGCCCTTAGAAGGTGTTTGATCATTATTTTTAAAATTTTAATACCTTTCAGTCTCATATGAATAATGAATACCCAGCTAATTCGTTTTTATACCTACGCTGTTATTCCACATTAAAAAAGCATTCTGCCCTTTTCTAGCCTTTTTGAGCTTATAACCCTTTGATAAACCTAAAAAATACAAAAACTACATTAGGTGGGTATAAAAATAGGCTTACCACCTAAAGTTCGATTTTACCCCAAATCATCTAACCGCATTGTAAAGCCGTTCTTGTTTCCTTTTTTGAATTTAAAGATCAAATCATTTTCCGAGTCGGAGCACCTCCTGACATGTTCATTTTGATGGTAGATGACCTCAATAAGCTGCTCCTGAGGAGTAGTTTCGAGGATACACTTGAGAATGATCATGGGTTTGAGTTTCCTAGAGACTTCAGCTGAAATATCATGCTGCGGTTGGTTTACTTCTGAAGTGCAATGTTACATTGCTCAATGTTGTCAAATTCCACTCTGAGCTTGTTGTCGGAGATTGGCTTCACTTCAGCCGGCGAGAAGTTAGTGTTTCTGAAAGATACTGATTTGCGAAAGGCCTGAAGAGTATCTGAAGTCTTGGAGCCTTCTTTCTTAGATGAGATGATGATTGCAGGTCTGGATTTGGGAATCATCTGGGAGTCGTATTTTCTACGTGATTGAACTGCTGATGCATAAGTTTTGGATTTGTCCGTAAGAGGGCCTATGGAGTTCTCTTGAATGGCAGAGATCTCTTTCCTGATGGTGTCCTTAATTTCTGATAGAACGGTGTTACGGAGTTGAGGGGGACCATCCTCTGTGGGAGTGGTGATGATGCAGTCATAGGCCTGAGGTAGTTCTTTACGGAACATTTTCACCTCCTGTATACAATTCAGCATTTCCTCCCTCAGCTCTGGGATACCTTCAGGTGCCGGAGATGCTGTCCGTGAGATGTGAGGGAGTCCTCTTAGTGTGCAATTACAGTGGCGCGGGGCGGGCAGCGGGAGTGGGTGGCGGGTCATGCGGAAAACGCACATTTCAATGGATGAACACAGTAGCAGCGGGGCGATTGAGCGGTCCGGACGTACCTACCTCGTGCGATATTATAAATAATATAAATATGTCTGATTATTTGGAGGCTAGTGCTTATATAAAGTGGGACCTTTTTTTTTCTAAAAGCAATCGCCACGATATCAATAGTGATCGGTATAGGCATGGAGAATTTTATACTTTATACGAAAGGCTTCGAAATTATGAAGATAAATTTTATGATTACACTCGAATGACAATAACAACTTTTGATTACATATTAAATGCCGTAAAAACACAGTTATCGAAAACATCAACTAACTTTATTCCAGTAACCATATCTCCTGAGCAGAAACTTATATTGACTTTGAGGTAAGAAATCAAAACTTTTTATAAGAATCAACTTTTAATCTATACATATAATAAAATCGTAGAATTGCCGTATCTGTACATTGAAGATTTTTACAAAATTATGGGGGATGTTAGGGATAAGTAATAGAACGTAAAAAAGCTATTTTTGAAATTTTTGTCTGTTTGTCTGTTTGTCGGTTTGTCTGTTTGTCTGTTTATCTGTTTGTCTGTTTGTCTGTATGTTTGTGCGCGCATCACGTAAAAACTACTGAATGGATTGAAATGAAACTCGGCATGATTTAAGTTCATACTATGGAGTAACATATAGGATACTTTTTATCCCGAAATTCAGCACGGTTCCCTTGGGAGAGGGGATGAAAGTCAAAATGTGTACTTAGCTGTAATTCGTTAACGGGTGGTCCGATTTCATTCATTCTTTTTTTGTTAGAAAGGAAATACCTTAAAGATTATCGGGTAATCTTTGAAAGGCTGTATCGATTTTGATTGGACTTTCAGTGGCGGATGTTTACATTTTTATCTACCTAAACATCCACCAGTGAACTTTTAACACTTTTTAGCAAGGTATGAGCTCGAAAGAGCTTAAGAAAAACAAAAAGTTCCCACGGGATTTTTAAAAACCGATATCCACGCGAACGAAGTCGCGGGTATCCGCTCGTTAGAGAAATAAAAAAGAATCAGTAGTTATTCAAATTATCTTGCGGTGCACTATGATGACCATATTGTGTCATATAAGGATCTGGAAAACTTCCTTGTTGCAGCTCGGCCATAATAATGGAATTTATTTTGTTTCTGACTCGCAACTTTTGAATCCCTTTGAACTGTTCAAGTTGTGGAAGTAAGCTCATCAGATAATGATAATCGTCTGATTTTGGCGCTTCTTGTGTGGTATTGTGTGTACTTTCTTTGTTCTGAAGTAGCAAAAGTCGCTTTTTTTCTATTTCCAAGAATTCAGAGCGCAATTCGTTAGCTGATTTCCTCTTTTTTCCTCGACTTGAAGTTGATGGAACTGAAGATGGAGCCGGAGAGTGTGCTGGGGAAGATACTGCTATGCTCGACAACGGTGATGCGACATTTATATCACTTTGTGAGTCTTGCGTATCATCGTATTCATCACTGTCACTTGTTAGTTCACTAGTGATATTAGATTCACTTCGGCTAGGCTGAATTTGGTCTCTCATGAAAGACATTTGACGGAAATGTTTCCAACTAGATACGAAATCATTACCAGCATCTCCTGATCGAGTTGGTGGAATTTTCTTAAGTTCCTTTCTGTAATGGTCTTTTATGTTCTTCCATTTTTTCTTCAATATTTCAACTGTAAAAAAATGTTTGTTCACGTGAATGTCATTTGCACCTGGAGCCCGTTTATTTAAACTACAAGTTACAATAGGTAAAAAGCTGGCAACGCCTTTTGATTTTTGGCAATATCTACCTAATGTTGCCAGCTTTTTACTTGTAAATTGTAGCTTACTGTACTATTTATTTGCAGGTACTTGTCTACGGGAATGTCATTCAAAGCACTAGCTTTTTCCTTCCGATTAGGAGCGACTACTGTTGGCAAAATTATATACACCACTTGTGAAGCAATCTGGGATCAGTTAGTACATATACACATGCCTCAACCTACAATGGAACAATTGAAGAAAATAGCAAATGACTATTATGAAAAATGGCAATTTCCGAACTGCATCGGGTCAGTTGACGGAAAGCACTGTCGTATAAAGAAACCTAAACATTCAGGATCTGAATACTTTAACTACCGAAAGTTTTTTTCTTTAGTGCTTCAAGCAGTTGCTGATGCTGATAAAAAGTTTATCGTAGTTGAAGTTGGTGGTCGAGGCAAACAGAGTGATGGTGGCACGTTCCACTACTCAAGATTAAATAAACAATTAGAAAACCACAGGTTCAATATGCCACCTCCTCAAACGCTTCCAGGCACCGACAAGCAGCTACCCTTGGTCTTGATTGGCTTACCCATTAAAAGAATACCTCATGCGCCCATATCCTCAAAGAAACCTCGACCACAACAAAGAAGTATTTAACAAGAGGCTATCAAGGGCCAGAAAGTGCGTTGAATGTGCATTCGGAATTCTGTGTGCCAAATGGCGAATTCTTAATAAATCTATAGAAACAAATGTTAAACATGCACGCCTAATAATAAAAACTGCATGTTTGCTTCATAACATCACTATGACTAAAGATGTTCACGCCGATCGCCATTTGCATTTAATCAATCAAATATATTCAACAAACTCAGCATCAAGTTCTAGACAAAACAATAGCTCTACAGCGAGGGCTAGAGCAGTACGAAGTGACTTTACTGATTATTTTAATACTTTTTATAACAATGAAAATAATTAATAAAAGTTAATTACCATCAGAATCTCCGCTTATTATTTTTATTTCTTCCCACAGTTTTTTAATTACTTGTCGATTCGAATGATTTGAATCACTAGAATTCCACAAAGGCGGCCGAGCCAATACGGCACTTATTAAATCTTCAGACGTCAGCGGCATGTCCGAACAAATCGAGCGGAAAACGCATACTGACTTGCGTCCACCCGCCACGCTCGCAACACCCGCTTGTCCCGCTGCGATTTCCGCTCACCCGCCCCGCCCGGACTTGGTGAACCTTAGTCAAAAACTATGTGTTTGCGTTACCCGCCAGCGGATTCCGCTGCCCGCCCCGCTGCCACTGTAATTGCACACTTATGGAGGATTCAGCAGCGCGGATCTCGTAGGCTGCCCTTCTGATGAAGTCTTTGGCAGGCTTAGTGACGCTTCTGCTTTCATTGATTTTTCGGGCAATGGCAGCGGCAAGAGAGTTAACTACGGCGATATTACAGCACTTCGCTTTGACTGCGGGCTCTCCGAAGCTCTGGCGGGCAATAATATCCTCTGGCAAACTCAATGTCGACCATCAGCGAATCCACACTGAAGAATATGTACCCCTGCTGCAATGCTACAGATGCATGCAGTTTGGACATCTATCTTCTATAATATAATAAAACTGTAACAGATCCAATAGATATTTTGAAAAAAATTATTGGAGGGCACTCTATAATCGATACTGAAGCCAAAACTGCAATTTGTTTCATTTTTGTCTGTCTGTCTCTCTGTCTTTCTGTCTGTCTGTCTGTCTGTCTGTCTTTCTGTCTCTGTCTGTCTGTCTGTCTGTCTGTCTGTCTGTCTGTCTGTCTGTCTGTCTGTATCTTGGCCGCGCATCACGCCGAAACTACTGAACGGATTCGAATGAAATTTGGTACGTTTTGAGTTTATACTCCGAGGTAGGACATAGGATACTTTTTATCCCGAAATTCAGCACGGTTCCCTTGGGAGAGGGGAAGAAAGTTAAAACGTGTATTTAGCTGTAATTCATTAACGCGTTGTTCGATTTCACTCATTCTTTTTTTGTTAGAAAGGTAGTACTTTATATATTATCCCGTAAATATTTCAAGGTCATAGTTTTTTTAGTTCAGAAATGACAGACATTACAACAAAGTATTGGGTTCAAATAACTTGGGACCCGGATCTTTGAACGTACGGCTTATTTTAAACTGGTGTGCGTTTAAATTTATGTTTGTCGGTCTGTTTATTTGTTCCAGCTAATCTCCGAAACGGCTGGATCGATTTTAATGGAACTTTCAATGTTATAAGGAGTAACTTAGGCTACATTTAGTTTAGGTACATAAAAGAATTACGGGATCCGATCCGATCTGATATATAAAAACCTATATCTACGCGAACGAAGTTGCGGGGGTCAGCTAGTACCCAATAAAGATGCGACAAGGAAATCATCATCTGTTCACATTGCGCCTCTAATACCCACAGCTTTAACTCCTGCCCAGAAAAAGGCAACATCGACAATAGCCGATGCTACAATTGCTCCAAGCGTACAACAACAAAAAATAGCTCCAGCTCTTCTTCCTCTTCTGATGTCAGACATAGTGCCACCTCAATCTTCTGCCATCAAGTCAGACATATGTCTGAAAAGGAGATGTTTCAAATCTGGCTAAATCTTGTACAGTACCTTACAAATTAAGAAAAATCTGTTGTTCTCGGGAAAAATAAAATTATTGAGTTAAAACTAATACTTTAGTTGTACAAAAATATTTTTTATTCATTAATTATAGATCGATTTTCAATATGGCATCGCTGGCGTCGTATGGTTTGACGTAAACTGACAGCTTGTCACTTCAAATAACAATTGTCATTGTGATTGATATTCTGTCAGTCAATGGTGGACTGGTGGTCAATTGCAATCGATTTCTTTAAGCTTTCGTTCTTGTGTACTTCGCTGTTTGATTTTTGATTTCTTTTCAACAACTTCGCTTTCGTTTTCTGGGGCTTGGGCCGTTTTGCTCATCTGTTTACCTGGCTTTCGTTTTTGAACTGTTACTCATACCATCTGTTGACCCGGCGTTGTGCTACACGGACTTCGATTTTGCTAAGAGCGATTTGGACGGTGTTGATACGATCTAATGACATTTCTGTCAAAGTCAAATGTCAAATCGAAATGAAAGACATTTTACCGCCATGATTAATTTTTATTACGTGTTGCAATCCTAAGCAGAAATACTTGTTTTGTACAACCAAACAAAACCATTTTATGGAAAATATATAGTTAAAAACTGTTCAATGTTTTCTGGACTATATCCAAGTATACTGTACCAAGTCCTAGCCAAGGCCTCATACAGTGATGAAACATCTCCTTTACGTTCTCGCATAGATTATGGATTGTAATTCAAATACGAAAATGAAAGCATATACTTGTATTCAAATTAATCTAGCAAGGAGCAGAAACTCCCAACAACTTGACTTCCCAATGATCTCCCAGTCGTGTTCTTGTTGAGACATCAATGCCTGAGCAGTATCCATCAGTTTTTCCTGCTTGTTTTGGAATGACATTTTCTGCTCTTGGATAGTTTATTTTTTTTGCCGACATCAGGCACTTTATCAATTACATCCTCTACTGATGCTGACGGTAATTCAGGTGGTGGTTCTGTAAGAAAACTATTACATTATTTTCTATTTCAGATGCCTGCAACGCAAAGTGAATGGGAAGACAATGCTAACATTTTTAAAGAGAGGTGGAACTTTAATAATTGTTAGTGCAATAGATGGGAAACACATATCTATAGAAAAACCACCGCGAGTGGCTCATCGTTTGAAATTATAAAGGCTTTTTTAGTATAGTCCAGTGTGCTTAGTCTAAATCGGAGCACTCGAAAACGAACTCGAAAACTATTGATCGATTTCAGAGTAAAATAGACCTAAAATGGCTTGTATTAAGGTTTGAGTTCGCCAATACATTCAGCATTGTTCGAATGCTGAATGTATTGGCGAACTCAAACCTTAATACAAGCCATTTTAGGTCTATTTTACTCTGAAATCGATCAATAGTTTTCGAGTTCGTTTTCGAGTGCTCCGATTTAGACTAAGCACACTGCTCGGCGTCGTAAATGCGAAATATGAGTTTATGTACGTACACACCGGCATTAATGGAAGCGTCTCTGATGGTGGCGTCATACAACATACATCATTCTACAATAAATTAATAACAGATCAGCTAAACCTGCCGCCGTCCCGTACATTACAGGGAACAAATATTTCATTTTTAGGAGATGCAGCTTTCGGCATTAACAGGCACATTCTTGAAACTTTATGTTGGTTCTGACAATAATTGTTTTGTGTATTTATGTATTGTACTTGAAGGTATGTGTTTCATAGTAATAGCTTTTAATAAAAGGATTTTATGATCATCTAGGGAAGAGTGGTCATACGAAATACCATGTTCCCTAAAAAACCGTTTTCCCAAACATTGACGCAGACATTGATTTATTAATTGCTGTAGTAGTTTGTTTTTCTCTAATATAATTTACTGCCTAGCTGTAATACATTTTGCTTAAACACTTTTTCGGCAATTTCACAAACTGCTATTACGTTGTTGAAAGTATAGTGCAAACCATCTAATTTATCCTCCTTCAAAATGAATTTTAGACGATTTTTCGAGATCATATCATAGATATGATCATAGATATATGTATAAACATTGACGCAGACATTGATTTATTAATTGCTGTAGTAGTTTGTTTTTCTCTAATATAATTTACTGCCTAGCTGTAATACATTTTGCTTAAACACTTTTTCGGCAATTTCACAAACTGCTATTACGTTGTTGAAAGGATAGTGCAAACCATCTAATTTATCCTCCTTCAAAATGAATTTTAGACGATTTTTCGAGATCATATCATAGATATGATCATAGATATATGTATATATAGATCATAGATATCATAGATATTAAACAATTCTTACATTTTATTATCTTTGCTATTTAAGTAACAATAAACCCCGCAATATATGTAATTATCTGCTTTGTAAACTCTGTTAGTCGCTTAAGATCAACAAGGTCGTCATGATCAGTGTTAATGCTGAACGACCCACATTCAGAAATCAGAATAGCTTTCGTATTCTCGATCTCTATAAATCACTAGATTCTAGAATGTCTCAAAGGTAGGTCGCAAGGATAAAGTAGCACTGATGATTTTTCATTTACTAGCTGATTGATACTCGCGACTACGTCGGCGTGGATTTAGATATTTTAATACTAGAGGATGCCCGCGATATCGTCCACGTGGATTTAGGTTTTTAAAAATCCCGCCGCGCTGAAACTTTTTGTTTTTCCTAAGCTCCTTTGAGCTCATACTGTTAAAAGTCGCACACATAAATGGAAATACAGTAACGAGTATTAATTTTTTAAGATTAAATTATGGGAAATTGCACAAGTTCAAAATCATTTAATTAAATAATTTATCATCCAATGACGGAAAAGACACACGAAAAAATTATCCTATCAAATTAATATACCCTAAAATAATTTTTGGCTGCAATGAAATAGAGTAATTTATCGTTCTTTACTGATGCAATTTCTAAAAATGGTCATATTTAGTTTTTATTATGGGATCACTTTATTGCAAATGGCTGCGTATAAGTATGCAGTGCTCGTATTAAGTTTTTGCAATAAAAAATCATCTTTTGCAGTAAAGTTTGTTCTATGGTTGATTAGCATAGTTATTGTTTAGTCTATGGTTTAGTCATAAGTCTGTATTCTAGGGGAGTCTAAAAAAATATAAAATGTGAAATTAAAATGTCTTTCAATTAATTATTTAAATTTCAAGTATTTACGAAGAATAAAACATGGCACACCGCACAGTCGTGAAAAAAAGGAAATATTAAGTATTCAAGTGTATATGAAGATAGAGAAAAATGTTAAATTGCTTCCTAATTTTGATCTGCGCCGCCGCCGATCGCCGAATGGAAAATATGGCGGACATGTTTCGAAGATTATTTAATTTCAATGGGCCAAGACGAGGCGAGCGACAAAGTTCGTTTAGCTCTGCTTAGAAATATGCTAGGTATGGAGTCAGCACGACTGCTGCAAACTTTGCCTATACCTGACGGAATGGCAGGTAAGTTGGACGGCATAAAGGCTATCGAGAAATATGTAAGCCCGAGAACCAACGAAGTTTTTGAAAGGTAAAGTTTCGATAATTTCCTCACTGATGTTAAACAGTTGTTGTTAAATTGCAATTATAGTGACACAACTAAGGGATCCATTGAAGATCAGTTGCTAAGAGATAAAATTGTCCAAGGAGTTTATGATAAGCATGTTCAGGAACAACTACGGAGGCTGGATGGACTGACGTTAGAGAAAGCCGCTAACTTCTGCAGGACTTCGGAGCAAAGAAACATGTCAATAATACATACTCACATGAAATCGGGAATGGACAAGAGGCAAATGATAGTAGAGATATACTTCGCAATCTCCCTTTACAGGGTGGAAATGCTACAAATGAAGCTTTCATGACCAGAGAAGTATTTAAAAACTACTTCAACGCTGAACCAGGGTGGCTAGATGGCCAAGAGACAAGAATATAATTAAATTAATACTTCGAATTTACCTAGTAAAACCTGTTTATTTGGTGGATTTTATTTTTTGTACACACGACAGACAGACAGACTGACTGACTGACAGATTACTTTCGTATTTATAATATTAAAAAGGATAAATACAAATCGTATTATTAAAATATATATTTTCTTTTATTTTCAGTCCTATTTTTACATGTAAATAAAACTTTCTCAAACTATAATCAAAAACAAAAAATAAATAGGTAGGTACATACCGCTTATGCCCAATTGTAGCCCAATATTATTCCATATGTTTACTTTAAAATTATTGTCCATGTATTTTCTATGTGAAAGGTCATAAATTGCAGGATTTACACGGACCAATTCAATCAACTTTTCGTCGTCCATCTTGGAATACTGCGACCGTGTCAGGTAAAATATTGTCCGCCAGAAATTCACGTCGGATCACGGCGAGCGTCGGCGCAGTACTGACATCACTGAACGTCACTGTCACTGACGAGTACGGATAGCGTCGAACAAAATGTATGCTACAATATAATTTTTCACTGACACTGATAGATATGTACGTTACTGATCGCCACGTGTCGGCACTGTGCCGGCACTGTTGTGTGCGGATAGACCTTTACGCGCGCCAGACGCGTCTGGCGTCAACGTGTAGAACGGTTTGCGCGCGCTGCAACTTTTTCTTAACGTAGGTATATTATTACGTACTTGGCTTACGGAGTAAAATGTCTTTACGCTAGACACATTGCACTTTTTACACTGAGATTTAATAACCCCCGGGGTACCGCATGAATAACACTTCTCTTCACTTGGTGGTTTGTTTTTGTTAGCTAAATATGCCTCTTCAGCCACTTTCGAACCTGGGTTTCTGCTCTCTGTTAAGGAGTCTTCTATGGCTCTCGCTCTCGCTCTCCGAAGTAAATCGTCGAAGCTTTGAACACTTTCTCGATCCAACCGCTTCCTG
Organism: Melanargia galathea; assembly: GCA_920104075.1. NCBI lineage: Eukaryota > Metazoa > Arthropoda > Insecta > Lepidoptera > Nymphalidae > Melanargia > Melanargia galathea. Next base: position 14,392,419 of record OV049877.1, read on the forward strand.
ATCCGTCGGTCCAACAAGGTATAAGTGATATCCAACTCAACTTTCTCGTTGAGGTCGCCTTCCGGCAACTTAGCTAGTAGAGCACGTACCCTGGAAAAACGGAATATGTCCGTGTTTTCATCACCTTGGGACATTTGAAATAATTCTCTGTAGACAACGAAAGGAGGCGCCTTGCACCAAATGCTGAACGTAGACGTAGCAATGCGTCTTCCCACTGCGTTGTGGATCTCCGTAATCCCTGCCACCAGCGAGCTGCATCATGCGTAAGTAGGAGCGAAAAACCCTTGAGAGCATTGTCATCCGTGATCTGCAGGCAGTTCTTGTAGACCTGAACAGCGTCGATGAATGCCTCCACGTCATCACTGCTGGAACCACTGAAGCGGGCCGAACATTTGGAGAAGTTGGAGTTGATTGAAGACAGGACGGAACGATCCGTTGAGAGAAGAGGTGTAGAAGAACGAACTTCCCTCAGGAGCCTCTCGCATGTGTCCGCATTTGTTTGCTGGATCGTACTCAGAAGCGAGTGAAGTTGGGCTGACGTCATAGTTAAGTTTTCTGATGAGTCATGCCTCTGTTCCTCAGAGCCAATACTGCGCCTTCTTACCCGTGGCATCTTGTATAGACGAAGAAAAAACCGTTAGGTAAGTATTTACATACCTATAAAACGATTTACCCGAAACAACACATTTACCCGAAAACGTAAGTAGGTATAACTTTATAACTAACTCCGCACTTCGATGCGATCGCGCGACGTTATTTACGCATGAGGCTTAAAGGCAGTTATACATCACGCTATAAGTTATTTTATATCACCAGCAACCTCGAGAGTCAATATTCTCATCGTCACATCGCTACCCGAGGTAAACAAGTACACAAAACTAAAGGAGGAATTAATTAAAAGACTATCAGCATCACGGGACCGGCACCCACACCGTTTTCTCTCGTAAAATTTATAGCGTCTATTGTGCAATGGCTCTCGTGATTGTCAAGTAATATTAATATTTGGTCATCTTTCGTGCATCTAACGGTTTTTTGTGTATGTTGAAGAACTTTGAGACAGGCCCTGTCATCTTGCTTGCTTTGCAAATGCTTCCTACAGGAGGTCCATTAAGCATCGAGTCATGGAATCGGGCCCTTGGAAAAATAAATACTGGAATGTTCATGGGGGAATGGTAGGAATTCCCCACAGCACACAATGGCACACAGTGATTAGTTGACCACGTTCGGCGGAAACTCCTTGTCCTACTTGTTTTTGTCCTGTTTTAGCTATTACATTTTGTTAGTTTCATCCAAGTTATAAATGCGAGCTGGAGTAAAATTTCCTCGTTGTAATACTTTTTCATAGTTATTATAAAACATGATAACGTTATGTCAGTTAAAACTGGTAGATCTAGATATGACAATAATATTTAAATTTAATTTATTTAAAGTTTCATAACAATATTCCAAATCTTTTTTGTTAACGGTACCTCTGTTTCCAAAAAAGATTATCAAATTTGTATTTTCATCAAAACTATTTCTATTTTTGTAAATTGTACAAGAAATTAATATTATTAGGCTTAAGTAGATACTATAATAAATACTGTGATAAATATAATATTTATAGTTAGGAAAGTCTTTGTAAGTAACTCATGTACTTAGATACTTCTAAGGACATTAGGCAATCTCAATTTGTGAAGCGTGATGCAACTGTGTCAGAGGCTAGGATCTTCTACTTATCCTGTACCAATTGCAAAGATTTATCAGCCAGTATTTCCACTTCCTTAAATGATAACTTCATAATTGATTAATAGGTATTTCTAATGTGGCGTGATGTTGCAAAGATACTTATTTCATTTCATTCAATGAGAACTTCTGTATCTAGGAATAATACCATGGATGTACCTACTTAAGCAAAGTTTCTACTCAACCTGCACTAACTCAAGGTAAACAAACAAAAACTGCTAATGAAAAGCCAACAAAACAAAAGCCTGCTTAACTTACTTTACGGTGGAAAAAAAAGAATCTTGAATTGAATGAAGAGCAGCTCATGTTCACAGGAAACAGAACCCTGACTCCCGATATTTTAGAACTTTGACACCCCTATCCAGTTCTTTTTTTACCTGTTTCCACAAGAACTAATCAAGTGAATTTCAGAAGAGACCAACCTGTATCAAGTCCAAAAAGATCCCAATAGCCGCCTTTACACAACACGTGCTTTCACTTGCGACCGGAAGGTAGAGGTAGAAGCTGGAGGTAGATATTGATGTGGATTCCCTAATAGAAATCCTAGAGGAAAATCCAGAAGGCGAAAATCCAGAAATTTTCCATGTGTGAAGACACATGGAAAATTTCTCGTCAACCAAAGCTCTACTCAACCTGCACCAACTCAAGGTAAGCAAACAAACTGCTAATGAAAAGCCAACAAAACAAAAGCCTGCTTAACTTACTTTATGGTGGAAAAAAAAAGAATCTTCAATTGAATGAAGAGCAGCTCATGTTCACAGGAAACAGAACCCTGACTCCCGATATTTTAGAACTTTGACACCCCTATACAGTTCTTTTTTTACCTGTTTCCACAATAACTAATCAAGAGAATTTCAGAAGAGACCAACCTGTATCAAGTCCAAAAAGATCCCAATAGCCGCCTTTACACGACACGTGCTTGTGTTCCGGTCGCAAGCGCGATTGAACGCGGGAAAGCTTGGGCACGCAATCGTGAGTGAATATTTATAAAATACTCTATAACAGTGATAGGTAGTGCTGCTTCACTCTGTATTTAAACGAGTGAACTGAGTGGCAGTTTTCTCTTACATTTTCAGGAAGTAAGTTCCAAAGACTTTATGAAAGAAGTTTATGTTGATGTTGGAAAAAATGGAAGAATATCAGATGGAGGTGTATTTGAATATACTGAATTTAATCGTAAGCTAAAACTGAAGCAGCTGAATTTACCTAAGAATGAGGAAACCATAAATAATTATAATTTTGTGTTCATAGGCGATGAAGCGATGAATTTTTTAAAGCCATATATACATATGTCACAGTCTTCGGCTAACCGTGGTTCAAGTCGCTCGCTTGCGTTGTGTCGGGCCGTGTACATAACATACCTACCCGCATTGCGATAAATTACGCGAGTTAAATGACGCGAGCTAAAAATGAATAAAGACAAAATTATCATAAATGAGTTATTGACTTTCATCTATACTAATAAATAAAATTGAAGTGTCTGTCTGTAATTTCGAAATAACTACCACATATTAAGCTCATATGGTTATTTGAACGATACCATAACCGAATCACACGTTTTTAAAATTTTTGTCTGTCTGTCTGTCTGTTTGAACGGGCTAATCTTCGGAACGGCTGAACCGATTTTGACGAGACTTTCACAGACAAGTAGAGGATTAACCAAGGAGTAACATAGGCTACTTTTTTAACCGACTTTAAAAAAAGGAGTTGTGTTGAAATCGGTAAATACAGATGTTAAAAACGCCCTGATAGGTATTTTCGCTGCGCGCGATCGCGACGGCCGACGCGGACGCTCGCGCTCCCCGCGCCGCGCCCCTGCGCTCTGCGCCCGCCGTACGCGGTACCGCGGTACGCCGCCGCGCGGCGGGGGGCGGGTGGACCAGAAATCTACTTATCCCTCAGGATTTGTGAAAAATCGAAATTCACGCGGGCGAAGCCGCGGGCAATAGCTAGTGCAAAATAAAATTGATGTGCTTGATGAGCTTAGCATTATACAAATATGTGCCAGCAGCTTCTCGGAGAGCGAGATCGAATCAAGTAAGCAGCTTGTGTATAGTACCCTCGCGGACGGAGTAAGATGCACTATGAGAAAGGGGGAAGATAAGAGTAAGAAGAATCTGAAGGATATTATCAAGGTGCTTAAGGAAAGTGACCCCGACAGTCACCCGGTGTTTGTAGCCAAAGACCTCAACCGACTGCCTCCTGTGTCGTTCGATTATGTTGACGTTTCCCAACTATTGAAAGATCTGACTTATCTCAAGAATGAGATTAATCTTATACGATCAGACACCGTATCAAAAACGGAAATGACTACGTTAGAAAAACGTTTCGATCGGAGTTGGGTCAATTACGATCATGCCTGAAGGAAAAACACACTATTCCTACCAAAATTAACAATGACGTCGTAAGCCAATTATTGATGAGTAAGAAGAAAGTACAACACAGTAAACAAAGTGTATTGACACCGAATGAATGCAACAACACATCGGCGAGACGAGAACGAGTGACGCGGAGATTATCATCTCTCAACCTGTGTGCAACGAGCGACCGATTTGTGTTCCTACAGTACAGAGACGTTGCATTGCCAACGAATGGTGTCTTGATGCACGGAAATATAGCGCGTATGCGCAGTAGGAATACGGACGAAAACGGCTTCACGCTAGTTCAGCCGAAAAAACATAAATATAAAAAACTTAATATGCGTGGATCTCTGTCAAGTAGTGGGCCCATACAAGTAGCGGAATCGCACTGCGCGATATACGTATCGCGAGCAAAAACGATAGTCACCGAAAAGGACATCAAAGACCACATTTTGGAGATGGGGGAGGAATGTGTTAGCGTGGAGAAGTTAAAACAAAACCACACAACCTCATTCAATTCGTTTAAAATCGTGGTTACTACCAGTAAAATAACTAAATTTCTCGATCCAAGTTTTTGGCCTTCTGGGTTAGTATATCGGCGATATCGCGAGCGTCCGATATCTCATACGCCTTACAAACAAAATAATGGATAGTATGCCTAATACGAATAAAAAAAACGGTAACACGAAACGAATTGAATGAATGACATCGGAACGAATTATTTAATTATTTTATTTGTATTTTATTGTTTTAAATTTTATGTAACTAAATTGGATTTTTATCTGAAATAAAGAATATTATTATTATTCTGTTTAAATTCTTTTTAGTCTCTTCATTTAATGAAGGTAAAAGTAATTACATACGGGCCAGAGCCAAGTATGTAATTAGGGAAACTAGATACTGTTTATGTTAAGAACTTACGTACTAAACGGCAAGTGTTTAAAATTACGGCTTTTTGCAAAATTGTGTATATATTTTTGTGAATGTTTAGTGTTTGCAGACTATTATGTAGTGTTTTAGGGATCACTCCTGTTGTTGAAATAATTACCGGTACAGTCTTAGTGCTATTCACCTTCCATTGTGTTTTGATTTCTATAGCTAAATCTGTGTATTTTGCGATTTTTTCAGTGTATGTGGAAGTTATATTATGGGTGTTACAAACTGCAATATCTACCAAAAAAACTGTGTTATTTTGTTTGTCCAGTATGGTTATATCGGGTCTATTATTATTATTATACTAGCTGAACCCCGCAACTTCGTTCGCGTAGATATAGGTTTTTATATAGGATCGGATCGGATCCCATAATTCTTTTATGTACCTAAACTAAATGTAGCCTAAGTTACTCCTTATAACATTGAAAGTTCCATTAAAATCGATCCAGCCGTTTCGGAGATTAGCTGGAATAAATAGACAGACCAACAAACATAAATTTAAACGCACACCAGTTTAAAATAAGCCGTACGTTCAAAGATCCGGGTGCCAAGTTATTTGAACCCAATACTGAGGATTGTAATGTCTGTCATTTCTAAACTAAAAAACCTATGACCTTGAAATATTTACGGGACTATACATAAAGTACTACCTTTCTAACAAAAAAAGAATGAGTGAAATCGAACAACGCGTTAATGAATTACAGCTAAATACACGTTTTAACTTTCATCCCCTCTCCCAGGGGAACCGTGCTGAATTTCGGGATAAAAAGTATCCTATGTCCTACCTTGGAGTATAAACTCAAATTGTACCAAGTTTCATTCGAATCCATTCAGTAGTTTCGGCGTGATGCGCGGCCAAGATACAGACAGACAGACAGACAGACAAAAATAAAACAAATTGCAGTTTTGGCTTCAGTATCGATTATAGAGTGCGTTCCAATAAAAAATTTCAAAATATCTTCAATGTACAGAATTGGATCTGTTACAGTTTTATTATATTATAGATGCACAGAGAGATTTAGATTATGAAAAGAGAATTTATAACTATAGATTATCAAGGGCTCGAAATGTTGTTGGAAATGCATTTGGTATAATTTCAGCTAGGTTTAAAGTGTTACACACAGCTATAAATATAAGACCCCAAATTATTCGTTACGTCGTACTTGCAATCTGTACCTTGCACAATTTTTTAGGTGCTCAAAGTAGTTCATATTTTACTGCTAACGTACATAAAGAAGATGTGGGTACAAGAACTGTCCAATTATGTGAATGGCGAGAAACCGCTCTTCAATTAACTAATCTACAAAGACGTCAACATGTTCAAATTACATCTGAAGCTAAGCAAAATAGGGAAAATTACAAAAACTACTTCAATACAGAAGGAAAGGTAGAGTGGCAAGGTCGCAAGTGGACGAGCTTAATCACATAATACTTAAAATAAATTACTAATACAAAAAGTCTCGTTTTTATTTTGTGTCTCTGTACTTTCCCGTTTGCGGGATTATTTTGTTCATCTTCAACGTTTGTGAAAGCCTCTTGCTGATTTTCATCATTAGTGTTTTCAATTTCTTCTGTGAACTTTTCGGTTTGTTGGTCTATATTTGACATACTATCTGTGGGTGTTTCCTGATCCTTTGGGAATAATAAAAGATCATAATACCACAAGTTTGGTTTATAGATGTCATCTACATCTTTTCCACTATGCTGGCTATCTATTACTTTTTTAAGTTCTTTTCGAAACGAACCCTTCAAGCTTTGAATTTTTTTTACAATAAAATCTCTATTAGCTTGAGGCATTCCATGTACGAAGTGTCCTTTAAATTTTTATTTTTATATTCCTCCGATTTAATTCTCCATGGCAAGAATGGAACTTGTATATTGCCAAGAACTCTGTAATGAGGTCCTTGCTCCAAAGTCTAATGTCCGACATTTTACGACGGCAATCGTTTTTTACACAAACGCACGTGCGACGTAATGTACACGTGTGTTTGTGTAAAAAACGCGCAGACTTGAGCGCATGAACTGAGGCATGAGATGCGCGCGCGATCGAATTCCCTCGCATTCTCGTTCTGCTTTTCTATCTTTACATGCGAGCTCTTTCCCGCGCGAAAGCTGATGCACGCGTTAAAGAGCGTAAAGTAAAGGCGGCTAATAGCACTTTTCGAGTAACTGAAATGGTTGTAAGGCAATTCATGGGTGTGGTATATCTTATGTCTCTCGTTCAATTACCTAGAGTGACCAATCATTGGAGTCCTATACTTGGTACTCCACTAATGCAGGAAACCATGACGTTGAATAAATTTGGAAAAATACGACAAACTTTGCACTTCAACGACAACACTAAAATTCTTCCTAGGGACAATCCTGAACATGACCGGATATTTAAAATCCGTCCAATGTTTACACCTGGTTTACACCTGGGCACTTTTTAATTGGCAGGCCACTTACTTCATTGTCAAGTCCTTCCTTTCTGGAGAGCAACGTGAATCGTCTCGATCGCTTTCAGCGACTGGAGCAGGGGCGTCAGCATTTTTGGAAACGGTGGTCCAACGAGTATGTGGCAGAATTGCAACAACGTATGAAATGGCGCACGAAGGTACACGATTTAGTACTGTTGAAGGAGCCCAGCGCGCCACCGCTATGCTGGCGTCTCGGTCAAGTGACTCAACTGCACCCTGGCGCCGATATTACCACCGCTCAGGGCACCGTGCGACGCGCCTTTAACCGCATCTGCCTGCTGCCTTCTTCTTCTTGAAACCTCACTTTCAAGGGTCGGGAGGATGTTCGCGCCACGATATTATGTCACTTAAGTGCGCAGGCGTATGAAATGGGAACCCCGCGCTCGACCAACGGGAGCAGAGCACATACACAAGGAATCCGCTACAAGATCGATGGCCGTCCATGTTTGCATCAAAAATTATATTTTAACCTAATAAGTGAAGTTTGTACAACAAGTATTAAAGATGTGCAAGCAAACAGTCCATAATTTAACCATCATCACCAACACCGGTACATGTATCTTGGTTTATCCCAACGAGTAATTGTAGAACCTGACTGAAAAAAAAATTTTTTTTCAAAGTCCAGTCTTTTAACTGCAGGGAGAATTGAATTGAAGAATGCCACGTCTTCATCAAAAGCAAGATTTTAGTAGAATTCCACATCTCAACTAACTGTTTCTCAAACGTAGTCATTTCCTGTGTATTTTTCTTACTTCTTTTATTACGGACGTTCGACAAATCGTTTTCTGGGCCCTCATTTTGTGTCAATGGACTGTCAGAATTTTGTGCATTTTCAACAGACTCGGATTCGTGTACATCGCTTAAATCGGTCACAGGGTCTAAAAATGACATACAGTCTGCAAAAACATATTTTCTTTTAGGGATAGCTCCAGAACCCGATTTTTTAAATTTTACTGACGTTTTGTAACGTACGTATTAGTCTTTCGCACTTTTTCACCTCTGATGTAAACTCTGTACTGAAACTAACTGTCGATAAATTTAAGAAAAAAAGTGACTGTCATAACATTAATCTTAGAAATAAAGATAAACTTGTGTTGCCCACTACTAGGCTGCGAAAAGTTGGAAAATCATTTGTTGGTAATTCTGTACTTTTTTATAATATGTTGCCAGAGAACATTTTGGATATGTCTCTCAATAAGTTCAAAGGTTTTATTAAACGCAAATTAATTGAAAAGTCTTACTATAGCTTAAAAGATTTTTTTAATGACAAAAATCCATGGACATAGATTGCTCTAAAAGCCAACAGTTCAAATCATTTTTATGGCTATTATACCATATTGTAAGATGGTGATAATAAAAAAAAAATAAACCCGGCTGAGTTTGTTGTGGGCTCTTCTCAGACCAGGGCGCGTTTGGAACCCTCGTAGTTTTAGTTTTAAGTTTCCGTAAATAATTATCACCATTGCCTGTACCTAAATTGACGTTCAAAAAGTGTACAGTGTACCAATTTTGAATAAAGTTTATTTGATTATTTGATTGATTAACAGGTACCTTGCATCTGGAAACACATTTACTGATCTACATTACTCTTACCATATGGGGATTTCTACAATCAGTGGAATAGTGAAAGAAGTATGTCAAGGCTATTTGGGTTACTTTAAAAGACGAAATCTTAAAGCTCCCGAATGAACCTAATGAATGGATTGAAGTTGCTACAGAATTTGAGAAGAATACAAAATTTCCGCAATACGTTGGAGCTCTGGACGGCAAACACATACGCATGATAATGCCACAACACACTGCTTCCACCCGACAACTTTGTTTTACATCCCTGTCTGTATACAACGGGTATCGTAAGTCCCAAATAGCACGCCTTTTCTGAACTTCTCTTATTAATTGTTCTGTATCAATTGCCGCCATGATTGTACACAAAACGCTCATTGTGCTCTTGTCGTACCTAGATGTCTCACCTAAATTGTATAGACGACTTCCATTTCTAAAAGAAGAATGGCGGCTCATAACTTCTTTAAGGTTATCAAAGAACTTTTGCACGTTTACCCTATTGAACGCCGTCGCCCTTGCGATCCTACAGGCTTCTTTACAGATAATTCTGGATGTAGTTTTCTGAAACCCTTCATCCAATCCCTGCCCGCTATCGCCAGAGTATTCCAAGTATCGAGAATTAAAATTTTATTTATATGTACCATTTGATAGGCTGACCGTCTCTAGTCTTTAGTTGTCAACCCGCAAATGAACAATGGCAACTTTGCACCTGAAAAAAATCTGAATTTTTGAAGATGAGACTATCACAAAACTGTACATTACAGATATAGTCTGTCAAGAAAGTCATGAAAAAAAAGGAGGGCACCACCATCGTCTACATGTTATCCCCGTATACTTCAACTGTAACATATTGATACTTTACAAGTTTTTGGAATATACTATTATGATCACTATAATAAGGAAGAAATACAGAAGAAAATTTGCATTTCTGGTAAGGGTGGAAATAGTATTACAAAAATTAAAACAAAAATTAAAATTTTTAAAAACTATTTTAAGTGGATTTGCATTATTTTTACTAAAAAAACCACAAAGAAAGAATTATTCCGATCAACAATTAATTTAACTGAACAAGTATTCAAACTTTACTCAAAAATTAAATAATTCAAACAAATGAACAAAAAGCACTAGGTATGAACACCGCGAAGGCGAGACACAGAATGAATGCTGGTGCGGGTACTTACTACTTATTGGCTTTTATAGACTTGACGAGTGGCGGGGTCACGATACCGCCGTGATAGAAATGGCCGCCTTCCCCAATTCTATTTTATTAATCAGAGTCCCAATAATCCAAGTCGAGGTACTCTACTCCCTAAATTTGCCTGAAATTCCTGATCCTTGGTCGATCTTGGTTCTTCTTCGTCCGATTCACTGGAACTATTTTCTACTACCGTGGTGATAAGCCTGTCTATGTCATTATATAGTTCCTCCAGAGATAAAGTATTCATGTTTAATTTTAATTACATAGTCAACACAATTTTTCCATTCCTGTGATGTTATCGACTCTAATGCTTCTTCTGATAACTTTGCAACATTTTGACCACCAACATTCTTTTGAGCAATTCTCTTTTTTACAGTTGCCCAGACTAACTCTATTGATTTTAAATCACAATGGTAAGGTGGTAACCTGGTAACCTTACCACTGTGTGTCATGTTCCCCTAAAAGTTCATCAATGTAATACACTGGTTTGGGTTTATGTTTCTTCACTAACATCAATAAGGATGGTTTCCGCAATGTTTCATCAAATGGTATATTATTTTCCAGTAGCCACATTTTGATTTCATCCACTCTTGACAAAGATGTAGGAGCCTGAGGAAAAATCAATGATACTATTATCACACGTCATAATATCACATGCCATGTCATATCACATATCACATATCACATAAACCCACATTCGTGTTTTAATACCCCTTATTATACAACAGTTGCATAAATAACTATAACATTCACCACTACCACCACCACTACAGCCTTTTTACATCCCACAGGCCTCCTCTTTCATAGGAGAGAGGGATTTACAGCTTAGACCCGCCACGCTGCTCCAATGCGGTTTAGCGGGCTACTATAACATCATCAGAGTTTTATACCCTAATGTACTCAGTACTCACCATACAACATTCTATTGCCATTTCGATGACATGAATTTCGATTTTATTGGGTTTTTTATGTAATTTCTAGTGAATTGGTTATTCTCATTATCAGTTTCGGTATCAAAAAAGTTGCTCATATTATCAATTTCTGATTCTGCCTGTGTAAAACTTGATAAGTTTGATCTTTTAAGAATACAATTAATTGTACGCCAATTTCTTTCTTGTAGTGAATTTTCTATTCTTCGTAATTTTTCATGTTTTTTTGGCCAGTACAAAATTCCATTACTTTATCATTCATGAATTAAGTACTGCAGTCAATACAGGTCGGCCTTTTTCAATGGTTTGTACAATTTAGTACGGCATAATTTTTGATAATCTGAAACCAAAAAAATAGGTGTATACTTATGCACATACGATAGAAGTATATAGCAAGTAGTAAGGCCGTCGCAGCGCGATCGTAACGGTCGCGTCACGGAGTAGCAGGTGCAAAGGTACCGAGAATGGGAAGGTCGCGTGGGGGAACGTGTCGCTGCATGCATGGCGCGCTCCGGGGCCGAAGGCCGCAGAGCTCGGCCGACCACTCAGTCGAATTCCAAACGCGTAAAGCGAAGCTTGACTCGCTCGGACAATAAACCCATCGGCCGCGTGTCGTAATGGGTCCCCGAGACGATCAAGTGCACTTGACAAGTCTCACGTGATTGACAATTTCACTTGACGAGGGACTTGACGCGACTTGAAGGTTCCATCCATCGATGTAGGTTCCATCAAGTTCACGACGCAGTCGTTCGCCCTTTGCCCAGGAAAGTGGTCGCAAAAATTTATGTATAATAACTAGAAGAAAACCCGGCTTCGCTCGGGGGACTCATAATACACATCTAGGTTAAAAATGTAGGTCGATATTTCTGTAGTCATCGGTTCTCAAGGAATATTAAAGGAAAGCAAGGCATAGACTCGTATAGCTTGTGTTGTTGTTCATTGTGTTTAATAAATATAGTAGGTAAATAAAAACTGCAAATCTGGTAATAAGTATTATTTTTCATTTTACTGTACTTGGTGACCTGCACCATTAACTTACCCGAAAGTCATCAAATAAATCTTGTGATTTGTCAGGTTGTATTGTAGAGGCAGCTAGTGATTTAACAGATGCAACAGAAGCAGTTTAATTTTTTGGAAAAATGTTTGACAGTGCCCGAGCCTTGGTTATTCATAACTCGCAATAATTGAGATTATCTGTAAAAATATATTATACAATTAATAATGTCTAATTGTATAATAAGAACCAGCCAAGTTCAAGTTGAACTTGCTCATGAAGGGATCCATTCCATTATCAAGAAATAGTGTATGTTTCTGTATGTGTTCATGACACCTCAACACAGGCTATGCATGTCGTCGTCGTCGTCTCAACCAATAGACGTCCACTGCTGGACATAGGTCTCTTGCAAGGATCGCCACAGAACACGATCTTGTGCCGCCTGATTCCAGCGGCTACCAGCGACTCGCTTGAGATCGTCTATCCATCGGGTCGGGGGTCTACCAACGCTTCGTTTACTGGTGCGAGGTCGCCATTCAAGCACCTTGGGACCCCAACGTCCATCGGTTCTTCTAGCAATGTGCTCCGCCCATTGCCACTTCAGTTTCGCGACTCGATGAGCTATGTCGGTAACTCTAGTTCTCCTGCAGATCTCCTCATTTCTGATTTGATCCCGCAGGGATACTCCGAGCATAGCTCTCTCCATCGCCCGCTGAGTGACCCTGAGCATTCTTATGAGACCCATTGTTAGCGACCATGTCTCAGATCCGTAAGTCATCACTGGCAACACGCACTGTTCGCAGACTTTCGTCTTCAGACACTGAGGGATGCATGTGGCCATTTATTATTATTTGTTGGGTTATAGAGAAAAAATATTGAGCCGCTTACCGAGTATAATGTTGTCGCATTCCACACATCGACTGCACATTTTAATTTCAGCGTAAATATATAATCCATGTGCTCTTGAATGGATACATAAATTAGTATGGAAGACGTAGCGCCTTAAAATTGTAAAATTACAATTTACATACTTCCTAATATTATTTTCTAAGATAATTTTTGATTTAGCCGATTTGATTAAAGAACAACAATTTCATTTTTTATTTTTAAAATTAGTAAGCACTTATCTACCTGCCAAAGTAGAGAAAAAGGCTGAGTTCTTTAAAACAAAGAGGTTTACACAGAATAAACGTTAAAACTTGTATTTTGTTAATTTTAATTTGATTTGTTTTGACAATGAACGAAGCTATATGAATCTATGCCTTGTTTTCCTATATATTCCTTGAGAACCGATGACTACAGAAATATCTACCTACATTTTGTACCTAGATATGTATTATGAGTCATTGTCTCAAAAGGGCTAGAACCCAGAGCCGTAAAACCAGTTAAATCAAATAAAAATTAAAAAAAGATGTGTCAAATTGGCGAGTCGTATCCATGGCGACTGCGGTTTGTTTGGATGACAAACGTGATTTGTTGTTTGTCAGTGCCGTTAGAATTTAATGAAATTCTCCATAATCCGAATTTTGCGGATATATGTTGTCGACTCGAAATCAATATTTTTTCATGCCCTGTTATTCTTATAAGGTTTCGATCGAGTCTACCGTACCCCTGCACGAAATTATTAATATAGATGGTTTCCAACGCAGACAAGGCATTCCTTGCTATAACTCTAGCGGTATCTATCACAAAAAAAGAGAAAAGAAAGAGGCGATGGTGCAAGGAATGGTATAAAATGAGATATCGATTCACGCATGAACATTTGCAAAGAACTCTTCAAGCAACTGAGCCGGACGATTATAAAAAATTTCTACGAATGGACAACGATTCTTTTAAAACATTGTTGGAGTTGATTCGACCCAATATTGAAAAGCAAGATACCAATATGCGACAAGCTATCCCTGCCAGCCAAAGGCTCTCTATAACTCTAAGGTACTTAGTCACTGGTATGGACTTGGAAGATTTAAAGTTTATGTGTGCTGTCGCTCCTCGTACTTTGGATTTAATAATACAGGAAACGTGTGAGGCTATAATTCAAAAGTTAAAAGAAAATATTCGGGTATGTATGATATTTATTTATTTTCATTTATATTCATCTTAACCTAAATAATCATAACAAAAATGAAATGTGATTGTGAAATATGAGACAGACAAAAAAGAAAACTTTTTAATGGTTTGTTGTATTTTATCTTGTATAGCTCGGTTGTGCAACCGATTCATACCCAAAAAGTTCTGTCTATATACGTAGTCTCTCGATTCGTTTAAGAAGTTACTAAAAAGAATAGAAGTGTGTTAAGAACTTAGCCGCAGTATCTGATTCTTCTTCAGTAGTTGGTTCTGGTATATGGATTATAGGCTGTTCATGAGACAGACTTGGCGCCTGCATAGGTTGAGATGGCACAATTATGAGTGATTTGGCAGTACCATGCACCGGTGTCTTGCTTATGACTTGTGAGTGTGACTGTTATGGTGCGGGTGATTGGTATGTCAAAGTTGAGTGGTGCCCACTTGGTGATGGTGACTGGTATGTCAAGGTTGAGTGGAGTGCATTTGGTGATGGCACAGGTGATGGTGACTGATGTGGTGAGGGGGATTGGTATGTCGTAGTTGAGTGGTGTACATTTGGTGATGGCACAGGTGATGGTGACTGATGTGGTGAGGGGGATTGGTATGTCATAGTTGAGTGGTGTACATTTGGTGATGGCACAGGTGATGGTGACTGATGTGGTGAGGGGGATTGGTATGTCGTAGTTGAGTGGTGTACATTTGGTGATGGCACAGGTGATGGTGACTGATGTGGTGAGGGGGATTGGTATGTCGTAGTTGAGTGGTGTACATTTGGTGATGGCACAGGTGATGGTGACTGATGTGGTGAGGGGGATTGGTATGTCGTAGTTGAGTGGTGTACATTTGGTGATGGCACAGGTGATGGTGACTGATGTGGTGCGGGTGACTGGTATGTCGTAGTTGAGTGGTGTACATTTGGTGATGGCACAGGTGATGGTGACTGATGTGGTGAGGGGGATTGGTATGAGTATGTGTACATGGGTGAGCTAGCAGGCAAGATCTGAACTCCGTTTCTTGACAGTGATCCCATTTCGCCTTCGAATAAAACATAATTTATTATTTTCTCCGCATAGCGTCTTTGATCGGCTGATAAACGTTTGAGTTTAAGAGTCCCAACTCTTCGCAATTATATCGGATTCAGAGTAATCCGGTTTTTTGAAATAATGCGAGGCTATATCTATCAGTTCCTGCTGTGATGTGTTTTTGCTTTTCTTTGGTTGTGGCATCTCTTTTTGATAATTGGATGACCCGGAAGCCTGTAAGAAAATTAACCAATGTTTGTACTATTTACAGAGATAAGAGAGATAAGCGATAAGAGATTTTATTTGCAAAAATGTGGTACAAATATTATAGATCTTAAAACTATTGTCTCCCAACACATTTAACTAATAAATTAGTGTGCAAATTCAATTATTAATTTAAGATTATACAAAAAATAGCATGCATGTCAACGTTATACAAATATACATCTAGATTCAATGGTAACAAATAATAATTTTATTTATGTCATATATTCTTTTAAATTATAAAAACATTTCTCCATAAGCCAGTTCTTCAGTTTTAATTTAAAAGTTTGGAGAGGCATGACCTGTATTGATTCAGGTAACTTATTAAATATTATTATAGCCATGTTGTAGACATTTTTTTTTTTTGAAGATACTCATATGACATCTAGGCACACAAAGTTTATGAGGATATCTGTTTCTTCTATTTGTTTCGCTTTTAAGCTTAAAATAATGTGGGTATTTCTTGACTAAAATGCATATATCTTTAATGTACATACATGGCAGTGGCAAAACCTTTAAATTTTTAAATAATGGTTTGCAACTTACAAAAGGATCAACACCAAAGATAGCCCGAATGCACTTCTTTTGAGCTCTGAATGCTCTTTCAATATCGACTGAATTTCCCCAAATTGGAAGTCCATACGAGAGGACTGACGCCACATAACCATGGTAAGCTATCACCGCAGCTTCCTTCGATACAGTTATACGCAGCCTCCTCAGGGCGTATACAAATTTGTTTAACTTTTCACATACGACATCGATGTGCTGTTTCCAGCTACAATGTTTGTCGTATATGACGCCTAAAAATTTTGTCACTTCTGTTTCATTAATTTTAGAACTGTCATACTGTATATTCAACGGAGGCCTTTTTGAGTAATATAACTGAAATTGTATAATTTTGGTTTTTTCTAAATTTACCTTTAAGTTGTTATTACTCAGCCATTTTATTACCTTACCTAAAGTTTCATTTATTACTTCTTGGTAGTTACAATCAGTCCCTTGTATGAGCACTGTTGTGTCATCAGCAAAGAGAACACAAGGATGCTTTACACTTTTTGGAAGATCATTTATATAAGTAATGAACAAGAATGGTCCCATTATGCTACCTTGTGGCACACCCTTTTCTACGACTCTGAATTCGGACCTATACGTGTGTTTCGTACTGTCAATTATTTTAGAGATTTCAGTACATTGGACTCGGTCTTTTAAATATGTTTGTATCCATTTATAAGCTTGACCTCTTATTCCGCATTTTTCTAGCTTTGTTAAGAGCAATTTATGATCTACATAGTCAAATGCTTTGGTCATGTCTAAAAATATTGCAGTTATGGGTACTTTGTCATTTAAACTTTCAGTTATTTTTTTCACGAGATGAAAACATGCTAAAGTTGTTGAACTTCCATCACGGAAACCAAATTGTTCATTTATTAAAATTTTGTTTTTATCAAAAAATTTCTTTAGTCTTTTTAACATGGCTTTTTCAAATATTTTAGCTAGAATTGGTATTAGAGTAATAATAATATAATAATAATCATTTATTTACCAACAAAAAAAGTTACAAAAGGATTTGATCTATAAAACTTAGCCTATGCTACAATAATAGATCGTACAGTATGGCTGTGTATAGTATAATGAGTAATAGGGCGATAATTGTTCATATCACTTGAATCATCTTTTTTAAATAGAGGCTTTACTATGGATACTTTCAGTTTTGTGGGAAAGATACCTTGTTCGAATGAAGAATTTACTATATAAGATAGTGGGACACATAGGTGAACCGCACAATTTTTTATTATGTCCGTTCGTATTTCGTCATATCCCACTGATTTAGTATTATTTAATGATCTTATTATTCCGAATATTTCATTTGGGTCTGTAGGATTTAAGAAAATTGAGTCAAGAGTATTGTTAATGTCAATTGAATTAGTTTGATTCGAATTTATAAGTTCAATGTCATGTTTGCAAAGGTCTGTAAAATGATTATTGAATAGTTCAGAAAGGAGAATGACCAAAAATCTATGGGTGTATAACCCAGTCGTTTACAAGTATGTTGTATGCACCATTTATTGCAGATTTACTCCTGATAACTAAACACACCATTTTAATACCTCTAGGACTTGTCGTTTTTGAATAAATCTAAGTTTAAGTTTAAAAATGATTCTAGGTTATGTGTAGTTTATAATTGTTAAACTAGTAAGGAAAGCCGTGTATCGTTCCTGCCGATTTGAATTGTTTGTTTAGCGCGCACTATACTTATCATACCTGTTCAACGATATCCAATGCAAAAACAATAAACCATAATATAATTTATACTTCAGTGTTGCATCCTCGAGATTTAAATACGTTGTAGTCCGTCTTTGATGTACTGCATTGCCACACTGTTTAAAGAATAAAAAAGGTAAAATATTTTATCCTTTCATTCACCGGTCGTCGCTCTTCGTTCGTCGTTCGATTTCGTATCTGTAACGTCATTCGTGTTTCGTGTGCGGCATTGCTACAACGCTTTCTCATTTTAAAATTGTTTTCGTTTTACATTTTAAAACACTAGCGTACTAATATCTGTTACTATGGGTAAGAGAAAAAATAAACATGATGAATCACATATTCGACGCAAGATTCGACGTTTAGAAAGAAGACTTCGGCACCGTAAGTATTGTTTATTTTTATTTTTTTTCTCACAGTACCTACCCACGAACAATTTCTAATAAACGCAACGCTATCTTAACGTGATAATACGTGATATTATCCTGATAGTTCTAATATTGTTTCTTAACGAAATAACACGTGATGTTATTCTGAAACAAAACTTTTACTTTCTTAATGTGGTGCTACGCGATATCGCCCAGAAAGTAACAAAAGTCTGGCTAGTATCTGACCTACCTTTATATTTAAATTGTAGGTAGTTCTTCATCACCCTCCCCCTCGGAAAGATATCGGAAGTAAGCCAACTACTACTCGACTTGCACCACGAAGAGTCTATCAATCGGCGCAAATTAATAACGCCCTTATTAGACAAAAAATTTTGGAATATTATTAAGGGAGTTAAGCGTGATGATTTTTTGTTCGGTGAGAAGCTAGGTGAAAATATAAAAACCTCTAAAGAGATAGAGAAATCCAGCCAACAAATCAAAAAACCGACACCGGCCTTCTTCAACCCTCCCAACCAACGACGAGTCCAACCGGGAAACTCGCGAGCTCCTCCTCGTCAACACGTGACAACACCGAGCCGTCAACGCGACGCGCGCCCAGCCCCGGCGAGGAGGACAACGCAACCGGCACCTCAACGTGCACGCCGATCCTACAGGAGTTACGACAAGAAGAACCGCCACTAGAGGTACCTCATGCCGGTAGAATACAATATTATATAAAAAATTGGATGTCAGTAACTGACGATCCTATTGTACTTAACGGGTTACAAAATCCCCTTCGCTGACACAGTCTTTCAGAGTATTGAACCTAATAACCCACCTTATAGATCTAGCGATATGGTCACAAGTATTTCCCAACTTTTAACACTAGGAGCTATAAGTGAATGCTCAGATCGATCAGATCAATTCATCTCACCAATATTTTTAACACCCAAAAATACAGGCGGTTTTAGGTTCATTCTAAATCTAAAATCCCTGAATAAATTTGTTGCTACCCAACATTTTAAAATGGATGATATCCGAACAGTAACCAAATTAATATCTAAAAATACCTTTATGGCCACAATAGACCTCAAAGAATCATATTTCTTAGTTCCTATTCATCATTCACACAGAAAATTCCTTAGATTTAGATCTGACCGCCTATACGAGTTTAATTGCCTACCGTACGGATTGAGCTCGGCGCCATACGTATTTACAAAATTATTAAAGCCTGTGCTATCCTACCTTAGGCGTAAAGGACATACAGTAGTTTCTTATCTTGATGACGTCATATGTATTAATGATAGTTACGAAACTTGTTTAGAAACTGTCAATACCGTAATAGAAACATTTATTAACTTAGGATTAGTTATAAACTTCAACAAGAGCTGTCCAATACCTAATCGAATATGTAAATTTTTAGGATTAAAAATTAATTCCCGTATCATGTGCTTACAACTTCCCTCAGATAAGATACAAAAAATTTCAGAAATTTGTTTAAAATTACGCCACAAAAAGATAATTAAAATCAGAGATTTTGCGAAATTTATTGGCACTATAACAGCAGCATGTCCAGCTGTAGCGTACGGCTGGATGTACACCAAACGTTTCGAAAGAGAGAAATACTTATACCTTGCAAAATCAAATAATAATTATGAATCAAGTATGCCTCTCAACCCAATTCTCCAAGAAGACTTTGCATGGTGGTCACAAATCACCAATAAAGCCGTAAATTATATTCGTAATGGACATTATCATTTAGAAATATATACAGACGCGTCTCTGACTGGCTGGGGAGCAGTATGTAATGGCGAAACGACTAAAGGATATTGGTCAAAAGAAGAAAATACAATGCATATTAGAACTACTCGCAGCATACTTAGGATTAAAATCATTTTGCAAATATTGTAAAAACATCGATGTCCTATTGCGAATCGATAACACTACTGCGATCTCATATATAAACAAAATGGGTGGAATACAATTTCCACATCTCAATGACGTAACGATACAAATATGGCAGTGGTGCGAGCAACGAAATATTTACTTATATGCATCGTACATAAGATCTCGTGATAACTCTGATGCCGATAGAGCTTCTAGAGATACTAATATAGATACTGAATGGGAGCTACAGGATACGCGCTTCCAAGATATAGTATCGAAATTTGGCAAACCAAGCATTGATTTGTTTGCATCAAGACTGAACAAAAAATGTAAGAAGTATATATCCTGGAAGCGGGATCCTGATGCTTACGATATTGACGCGTTTACAATTTGTTGGAATACATACTTTTTTATGCCTTTCCCCCTTTTTGTATGGTCTTAAAAAGTTTACGAAAAATTATCAACGACAATGCTACTGGTATTATTGTCGTCCCATACTGGCCTAACCAACCATGGTTTCCATTGTTTAATAGACTAGCTATATCCGAAATACTTTACTTCACGCCAAACAATAAATTACTATTATCTCCTTACAGGGAGCATCACCCGCTATGGAAAAACCTTACCCTGGCGTGCGCAGTATTATCAGGCAATCATATGTAAAACGTCACATACCCAATGATTCCATAGATATTATGTTACAATCACTATCTAATAATACCTTGAGCCAGTATAATGTAACATACAAGCAATGGTACTCATTTTGTCAAAATGCTAACGAAAATTGTTACAGTGCTTCAGTAACAGTGATATTAAAATTTCTCACTGAATTATTCCAAAAAGGTGCCAGTTATGCTACCTTAAATACCTCTCGTTCAGCCCTGTCATTAATACTCGGGAAGAACCAATGTAATGACGACTGTATAGCAAGATTTTTAAAAGGTGTTTTCCGAATTAAACCCAATTTGGCGAAATATCGCGCCACTTGGGACCCAAATATTGTACTAGAATATCTTTCACAATACTTTCCTAATGAAGGACTTTCACTAAAGGTACTCACTAAAAAACTTGTAACTTTGCTCGCGTTGTCTACAGGACAACGCATGCAAACGTTATCATTGATTAACATAGACGATATCACTGTGACTGAAACTTTCATCTCCATTATAATTAGAGATATTATTAAAACCTCGACTCCTACTAAACCCAACCCTAAACTCACCATTCCCTTTTATAACAATAAGCAGTCGATTTGCCCAGCAAGAACTCTGCTCACATATTTAGAAAAAACTCAACCATATAGACAGAACATAAATACAAATAAACTTATCTTAACTTTTAAGCAACCAATGCACAACTCCAGCCCTCAATCAATTAGCCGTTGGATCAAAGATACACTTCATGACAGCGGTATAGACGTAAACTTATTTAAAGCGTACAGTACACGCCACTCATCGACATCCGCGGCACATAGGTGTGGTGTTTCGATCGACGCAATCAAAAAAACTGCGGGCTGGACTGGAAATTCCAAATGTTTTGCAAAATTTTATAATCAACCGCTTATAAACTCAGACGAGAACAGAGTTTTTGCTGACGCTATTATAAATAACTTAGAGCTTGATAAATGAACACTCTACCTACTAATGTTACTCTGTGAAAATAGACCCCGAAATCTTATTATGATCATATTTTAAGAAGTTATTATTTTTTGTTTATTATAGATTATACCTACTGTGATTGAACTGGAATGATTTTTCACTCTTGCCTACTAAAGTCACATTCCTCAACAAGATCTAAACATCTACAACGTATTTAAATCTCGAGGATGCAACACTGAAGTATAATTATTGGTTAATGGAACTTACCTTAAGTGAACTTCAACCATAATTATACGAAGCGTTGCATCCGAAGAGATTTAACACCCACCCAGCCCTGATCATCATATTATATTAATACAGCCCAATCTGCGGAATGTGACATGCAACCTTCAAATAAATGGAATTATTATTCGCAAACCGTAAGTAGTAACTAGGTGCCCATCACCTGATATCTACTTACATAACTAACACTCCAAACTAAATGACGTTACAGATACGAAATCGAACGACGAACGAAGAGCGACGACCGGTGAATGAAAGGATAAAATATTTTACCTTTTTTATTCTTTAAACAGTGTGGCAATGCAGTACATCAAAGACGGACTACAACGTATTTAAATCTCTTCGGATGCAACGCTTCGTATAATTATGGTTGAAGTTCACTTAAGGTAAGTTCCATTAACCAATAATAATATTAGTCTCCGCTGCCCTACAATGTGGCTACAATACACATTCAAAATGTAAACATAGTAGACGTCACTAGTCACGTCACACACACCTAAAACAATGACATGTCACATTGACATCTTGAAATAAGTTTCGTTACACAAAATCAAGAAGGTTGTAGTTATATTATACAGGTATTCCATTGCACAAAACGCAACGAAGTTAAAACAATATTATAACAAAATAATAATATTAATTATTACTTATTTACTTTAAGCGTATATTGTACGATTTACAACAAATAACAAATAAAATAATGTATTTAAATAATTAATATCCGTTCTATTTTAAATGAAATGATTTTTTTAAAATAACAAACCTCTTTTTATTTGGGCATGTAGGTATGCGTAGAATGTAATGCAAATGGCCGTCAGACTTAAACGGGAAGTTGAAAAGACGGTTTAATTCCTTTTTTATTACATTTTTTTATCGTGAAGTGTAGCATTAATAATTATTAATTTTCAAATTGTCATATATTCGTAAGATAATTTTTAATAAATTACATTTTGTGTAAATGTTTGGGTCAGGGGTGGTCATTCTCCTTTATTAGGATCATCGAATGTCAGATTGTCTTTACGAATAAAGTTAATGTTTGTATTTTGTTTTATTGCACCGGTATTTTCTTGGATAATTTCCCAAGCTGCTTTACACTTATTATCATGATTGTTTATGTAATTTAAATTTTGTAATTGTTTAGATCGATGTATACATTTTTTTAATAATTGATTATATATTTTAAAATTTCTTTTATTTTTTACTTTTTGTTCTATTTACTCCACATAATCGATAACTTAAATATAGGCGACGTTTGATTATGCAAGACTTTTTTATTCCTTTTGTTAACCATCTCAATTTGCGCGGTTTATTTGATATTTTTATTTTTGTAATGGGAAAGCAGAGGTCGTAGAACAGTTTTATTGTTTCATGAAATTGGTTAAACGCTTCGTTTACAGATGATATATCATATAATTCTGAGAACGAAAGACTGGATATACATTCTCTAAACTTCACACGAAGTTCAAACAAAAATCACGTTTGAAAACGTACCAATATGTCATTGCATGTTGTTTCTTTACCGGAATTTTCAGCAATTGGGTCGTGTGATCCTTCTTCTTCAAGTGCCCTCTCCTCTACGGAGTTTGGCTATCATTAAAGCTATTTTAATCTTCGATGCCGCCGCTCAGAACAATGATCACGTGCTCATCCCTTACCATTCGCCGAGGTTTTCGGTGTCCCTGGATCTGGCCCTGTATTACACACATCAACACTGTCTAGGGATATTCTGATTTTCTCAATTTATTCAAAATTGGTTATAACTAACATACAATATGTATATATTTTTGTAAAGCCTATTTATCAGACTATCTTTTAGAATAAAACAGAATTAGTTTTTTTGTGTAAATAATTTTTTATTGAAATAAAGACAAAAAGTGAAATGATGGTAAACTTAAGGATGAATGTCTTTTTAAGAAAAAATATAATTTTAGCAAAATTATCAGGTTTTTTGCAGTTACGTGAAAAATTATTTAAAATTAGTAGTCAGTAAACCACCCATGGACGTTAACCACGGTCCTACAACGGCTTTTCATGCTTTGAATTAAGTTATCAAAGTCTTGCTGTGGGATATTGTCCCAGGTCCTGCTAAGATGCAAAAAAAGTTGCTTTGCAGTCGCAATGTTCGGAGGAAAACTCCTCAAAGCTCTTCTTTGGAGCATGTCCCATGCGTGCTCTATGGGGTTTAGGTCTGGTGATTCAGCGGGCCAGTCTAAGATCGACACATCGTGCTCTTGTAGCCAGCTGGTCACCACTCGCGCAGTGTGCGAACGGGCTTTGTCGTGCATGAGCGTGAAAACTTGGTCCATTTGCAGTCGATGGGGATAGATTATTGGTGCTAGCACCTGATTACGGTATTTTTCAGAAGTCATGGTGTTTCTGATCCAAACGAGATCTGTTCTTCCATCGATACGAATTCCCGCCCAAACCATAATTGTTTTGCCGTGGTATGGCTGGACTTCCTGACGGTGTCGTAGACGGTTGTCACGACCAGGAGCTCGCCATACACGTACTCTTCGTAAATCAGGATGAAATCCGAATCGGGACTCATCGGTAAACAGCACTACAGACCACTAGTTATCTTCCTAGAGCAAATGTTCGCGAGCCCACTGTAATCTTCGTCCACGATTTCCTCTGCGTAGTGCTGGAGTACGAAGCGGCCTGCGAGCATGAAGGTTAGCCTCGTGCAGTCTTCTCCTCACAGTTTCGTCACTGACAAGCAAATGGTGGTCTGACTGGAGCCTTTAAACCAACTGCATGGCTGTAGCATTTGGTTATCTTCTCGCGGTCATTTGCGAAAATCGGTCCTGTCTTCGGGCGGTTATGCGCTTCTCGCCTGGGTGCCGTTCAGCCACTTCACCAGTGGTGCAATAACGTGACCACAACCTTGATATCACGTTTTTTCTTGTTTCAATCGCCTCGGCAATACTTCGTTGAGGAGCCCCAGTTTGGAGCGTACCTACTGCCCTTAACATTTCGTCTCTTGTTAAATGGCGCCTCTGCATGATGCATACAGTTGCATAAATTAGAAATTAACCAATAATTTTCATTGAAACTTTCATTTGATACAAAAATATACCAAAAACTGGGTTAGGTCAATTGAAACTTTCGAACTTCGCTACAATTATGCCGCACAAATCATTTGTTTTCAATTTATTTTTTCAAATTCAAAGGAGAATGGCCACCCCTGACCCAAACATTTACACAAAATGTAATTTATTAAAAATTATCTTACGAATATATGACAATTTGAAAATTAATAATTATTAATGCTACACTTCACGATCAAAAAATGTAACAAAAAAGGAATTAAACCGTCTTTTCAACTTCCTGTTTAAGTCTGACGGCCATTTGCATTACATTCTACGCATAGGTACATGCCCAAATAAAAAGAGGTTTGTTATTTAAAAAAAAATAATTTCATTTAAAATAGAACGGATATTAATTATTTAAATACATTATTTTATTTGTTACTTGTTGTAAATCGTACAATATATGCTTAAAGTAAATAAGTAATAATTAACATTTTTTTTTATAATATTGTTTTAACTTCGTTGCGTTTTGTGCAATGGAATATAATATAACTACAACCTTTTTGATTTTGTGTAACGAAACTTATTTTAAGATGTCAATGTGACATGTCATTGTTTTAGTTGTGTGTGACGCTAGTGACGTCTACTCTGTTGACTGTTTACATTTTGAATGTTTATTGTAGCACAGCGGAGACCAATATTAATTTGGTTTATTGTTTTTGTATTGGATATCGTTGGACAGGTATGTTAAGTATAGTGCGCGCCAAACAAATAGTTCAAATCGGCAGGAAAGATACACGGCTTTCCTTACTACTTTAACAATTGTAAACTACACATAACCTAGAATCATTTTCAAACTTAAACTTAGATTTATTTAAAACTACAAGTCCTAGAGGTATTAAAATGGTGTGTTTGGTTATCAGGAATAAACCTGCAATAAATGCTGCATACAACACGCTTGTAAACGACTGGGTTACACGCCCATAGATTTTTGGACATTCTCCTTTAGAATCATTTAATATGGTCTACAAAATAAGCTTTCATTAAAATAATTTAAAACCGATTAATATTTTTCGAGTTTCAGAACTTTATACAAAATATCCCTAGACATTGTTGATGTGCATATTTGTTGCAATAATCGGTACTTCTCGTGTCGCATGATGTGCCCAAGATAGGTATTGCAGCTTCCTAAATTTGACTGCAGTGAGAACTTCCAATTCCTTGTTCATTCTCTGCAAGACCGTTTCGTTACGCACCTTGTCTGAGAAGAAAGCGTTCGAAAGCGTCTAAACGCTTGCACATGAAATATAGTATATTATAGGTACCAATATTTTTGTTCACCTGAAGTTCTATGATTGCCGCATTTTCTTTTGAGACTTTTTCTTGAAATTGATCAACTTTTTCTACGAGGGTTTTTCCATATGCATTTCTATCTATTTCTCCGATATCCATTTTTATGTTAATCGATATCCAAATAAAATAAAGTTATGGCTAGTAGAATCATAATACTTTTCACTTGTGCTATGTGATTAAATAAAATTGTTTAATAGGCTTTGTAAATCTTCAAGTGTGGTGTGTGATCCGAAAGTGCAAATTCCCGTACTTCACTTTTTACCTTACTTAATTTATGAAAGCAAGCCGGGCCCCTATATTTCGGCGAGACAGACATCTGGCTTCGGCTCTTAGCAATGGGGAGATACAATATCTA
This sequence comes from Melanargia galathea, assembly GCA_920104075.1. Classification (NCBI taxonomy): domain Eukaryota; kingdom Metazoa; phylum Arthropoda; class Insecta; order Lepidoptera; family Nymphalidae; genus Melanargia; species Melanargia galathea. The sequence goes on from OV049877.1 coordinate 14,419,067, forward strand.
TTCAAGAACTGGGATAATCCTCCTGGCCTCAAGAAAGAGCACCGGCTGCTCATCAAGGATACCAAGGGCGTTACGTTTCTTCCCTCGGAGCAATATATCCACTGGGCTCTTCTCCATGTCTCTGGATGCGGGGAGGCCTCAAGATACAACAAGGAACTTAACAGGCACCTACGAGTAGCACAAGATGCAACTGTCTTAGGCCATCGCAATTACACAAGAGTGGACCCGTCCACCCCGCTATTGAGGAGAACTTACACACAGAAGCAGATCCTACCAGAGATAACAGGAAATATAACCTTTAACAGCAATTTCAAGCAAGGATACAGCTTCTTTGGATGTAAGGCCACCTGTTACGGAAACCTACATGTTGTGTGGACCTCTGATAGATTTGCCTATCTCATCACACATAGCCACTTCCTAGCGATCAGAGATAGCATAAACGCGTGGTTTTCATGTTTACTATATGGACTTCAGGCACAAGCCAAATATCCAGGATACAACTTTTATGATGAGATTGCGAATGTAATCTTAGCTGTGTTACATGATGCAGGAATGTATAAAGACAACATTTACGACATACTAAAAGCCTGGCCCTTGGTGATAGGAACCCTCTTGAAATACATGGAGGCCAGTCCGGAGTTCTTAGAATCTCTCGGGCCATCCTTAGTTCAATATCCAAACTCTGCACTAATCAGATTGGCAACCCGACCGCTCACCAACACCATAGATTGCCATGTGGCGCTAGAACTAACAGGGATGACAAAGTGCTTTGGTCACCCTGAGATTGACATATGTAGATGCAAGCATTGCCGCATGGATAGAAAAGGGAACAGTCCAGAAGGAAGGGCTGGAGGAGGTAGGCGAAATGGCTCGATGTGCCTTCATATTAGAGTTCTCAAGGAACTTCTTTAAACAGAGGAGGAGATGGCCAAACCTCCTGCTGACCCCTTTAACAGACCCTAGAATAAGAGAATGCTACCAGGGAGAATTTTGGGGCGAGACACCATCAGAGCCCTGGACACTAGAAATGTTCACCCATGTTAAGTTTGACAAGACCCTTGCATTTGACTATCAGGTGTACACCGCGGATCTATTGGCTGACAAAGCCATAATTCCTAGTTTACCCCAGTGGCCTCATGAATACGATAGACAGGCCCATCGCACCATGCACGGCTTTTTGCCATCTGCACCTCCCAGAACAAGCAATAACGTTATTATAAATTATCTTCAACAAGAGGAGGTAAACGTCAAAAAAATCATAGACATAATTGCAACAGGTAACATTCCTGGGGACTGGAGGGTATGTGTAGGAGTTGCAAAAGAGAGAGAGATGAAAAAGAAGAAGGCACGGTTTTTCGGGAAATTATGCCCTGAGATGCGTTTATACCAAGTGGCCACGGAAAATAATATAAAAAACATTTTTAAGTATATACCGCATCAGACCATGACCAAAAGCGAAGATGCACTCATGAAGCATTTGATCAAGATGGCTGAGACCTCAGAGTCAGATGAAGGGGACTACGTCTTTATTTCCATAGACTTCTCATCTTGGTGCACGAATTTTAGATATGAAGGGGTAACCCCACTCTTAGAGGAGATGGATAGACTGCTAGGTGTCGAAGGAGTTTTGTCATTCACGCAGCTGTTTCCACTGTTGTCATATCTGCTGTTTCAAGATAGATTTCACCCACCGTGTCAAGGCCCTGACGGGAACCCCATCAATGCTCCCCGATGTGTTATGGGCCCCGAAGCATGGATGGAAGGGCTGAGACAGAAGGGTTGGACCTTGTTGACGATAATCTTGATCTTGATAGCATCATGGAAATGCGGCACAGTAGCCACACTCACTGGTCAAGGGGATAACCAAGTTATCTACTTAAGAATACCGGCCACTCGAATCCTGAAAGACATGGGGTTGACACGGGATCAATACATCAGATGGTATCAAGTCACCCTCAAAGAGCTATGTGATAAAGCAGGCATAACTATGAAGTTAGAAGAGACGTGGACATCTGGCATCTTGCTGGAATATGGAAGAGAGTTTTTCCTGAAAGGTGCCCAAGTGAGCTCTTCTCTTAAGAGAATTTCAAGAGTGTCTAGTGAAGCAAACCAGACAATACCCTCCATAAATGGAGATATAGCAGGGGTGTTCTCCTCAGGCATGGCAGCCGCACAGAAAGATCACAACCCGGTGGCTGCCTACTGGACGACAATAGTAGAAGCCAGCATAACCCTTCATGATAGACACCCTAGTCTATGGAGGAGATCCTCTGAATACATCACATGTCTACTCTCGGTGACCCGCATCTTGGGAGGATTTCCTATCACATTATTTGCCAACTTTTGCACAAGATCTGTGCAAGATCCCTTGACAAGCCAGTTATGCCTAGCAAAGACCTTCCTAGGATCTCCTCGTCATAGAGACTCCTTCCTCCGGATAGCAACTACAGCTATGAGACACGCAGATCCCAAGATGTTAATCCAGGATCCACAGTCTCTCCCCCTGGCAATGCCTAGACAACCGGAGAACTACATCAAGGACAAGATAGCAGATGGACTGCCTAGCCTTATCTGTAACAAAGAGGTGCTTCCCTTGTTCTCCACAGAGACTGATGCAGAGAAAGAGACCCTTATTGAGGACCTAATGAGGATTCGTCCTTGCAACCCAAAGCTCCTCTCAAAATTGATGGCGCTCTCTAATGCGGGCAAACAAGATGCCCTAGTCAGGAAGTTCTCCAATACACGCTCAATACAGTCAATCGCCTGCAGAGAGTGGAACTCCGAAATAGATATCCTTTCTCAGATCCGTGTCATGGAAGAGGATGTACTAGCTCATGTGTTGAGTAGACAAAAGGATTGTGCAGTGATGCCATATCTACCAACTTTTTGGTAGATCTACCAATTTTCACTTCAGTCTACCTATCTACCACCCTAGACCTAAAATCTACCTATTTTTTAAGATTGTGCAGTGATGCCATATCTACCAACTTTTTGGTAGATCTACCAATTTTCACTTCAGTCTACCTATCTACCACCCTAGACCTAAAATCTACCTATTTTTTAATTCGTCTGACATAATATCACCACTTTGAACTATTTTTATATCGACGAGCAAGCGACGCGACGGTGCGATGTGTTGCGTGAGCCATGCGACGATGTTTCAGTATGTATAATGTAGGTAGGTACTTTGTGTGACGATGAACGACGATGCGTCATAGAAGCATACATAGAGTCATAGAGTCCAGGCCATAAACCACAAAAAAAAACGTCAGCAACAGCCAACAGTTCGCCCCTGTGACTTGTGAGTTCGCCCGTTCGCCGTTCGCGCCATTTCACGCCCATAGACATTAATATACTCTCTCGTTAGAGAGTATTTTTGTTCTGTGAATATACTGTTCTGTGGCCCATTCCCGTGGTTAGTTTGTTGCGGAATTATTTTTTTACAATGGACTAATGGTATTCACCATTTGCTCCCAGCTCCTGTTTTGTGTTGTTTTGTTGTTATAACAACTAAATATCTACGTATTAACGGTGCTGATTGCTGTTTGTTCTGTGTTGCGTGCATTTATTTATATAATGGATTCTGACAGCAACGAAAGCGATGCACAGAGTTCTAGGTTAGGAACTCCGCCACGAAAAGCTAGAAAAAGGCACTATGACCAAAAATATTCGAAATTATGGGAGAAAGATAAGGAATTTGCAGGTTGGCTTCAAGAAAGTACCAAGGGTGAAGGATATTTTTATTGCAAATCATGTAGGTGTGATCTTAAGTGTGCTGGTGGAAGATTTATTCTAAATAAACATGCAAATAGTTTAAAGCATGTAGCATGTGTGAAAGGTGAACTTCTATTCCGTGGTTTTATGCTAAGTTTAGTTTAATTAATATTGAATAATTAATTAAAAGGAGAATGATCACCCCTGACCCAAACATTTACACAAAATGTAATTTATTAAAAATTATCTTACGAATATATGACAATTTGAAAATTAATAATTATTAATGCTACACTTCACGATAAAAAAATGTAATAAAAAAGGAATTAAACCGTCTTTTTAACTTCCCGTTTAAGTCTGACCGCCATTTGCATTACATTCTACGCATAGGTACATGCCCAAATAAAAAGAGGTTTGTTATTTTTTTTTAAATAATTTCATTTAAAATAGAACGGATATTAATTATTTAAATACATTATTTTATTTGTTATTTGTTGTAAATCGTACAATATATGCTTAAAGTAAATAAGTAATAATTAATATTATTATTTTTTTATAATATTGTTTTAACTTCGTTGCGTTTTGTGCAATGGAATATAATATAACTACAACCTTTTTGATTATGTGTAAAGAAACTTATTTCAAGATGTCAATATGACATGTCATTGTTTTAGTCATTGATCTATTAACTAAGAGATCTGAAGCTAAAAATTAACTTGAGGTACAGTTATTGTACTCACCTAACCTAAATGACTCCTGTCTAGGTGTAAATGAAACACCGAATCGCACTTGCTTTTTATTATTTCTAACCGTGTCACTAAATTGATTGTCAAATGGACTTATTTGTTATATTTTAATAAATTTAATCCTACCAAATTAAATAGGTATGTCTCATAAATCATCATTACTATATTGTTTTTGGATGTGTCATAATTGAATTTAGTCCTTATTTAGTCGCATCATAATTTTCCAAAAACATCAATCACGAGGCTGATAAATGTTTATTATTTTGGTGTTCTTCTTCCAAAAATTTATAAATGTTTGATCTTAAGTTATTTTTGATAAATTTTCCGTAGTTTTATTTTATTGTCCTGTGCTGTGAAAGAATGTAATTCCTATAGGGGCCGAAAAGAAAATTTTAAAGAAATATTATCATTTCATCGGTGAGTTTTGATAGTTTTGTATGTAAATATAATCTAAAATTATGTAACGTTATTTGTAGTTTTTGGAAACCATCATCGTGTTCAATTCTACACCCATTTTTGCCTATTTTTTAAATATTTTCTGTTGACTAATAAAGGTTATGTTTTTTAGCATAGTGATGTACTAAAATTGCATATCGATTACGTGCGATAAAATTTTTAACCTCCGACGCAAAAACGACGGGGTGTTATAAGTTTGATGTGTCTGTGTGTGTGTGTTGTGTGTGTGTGTGTATGTGTGTGTGTCTGTCTGTCTGTCTGTCTGTCTGTCTGTCTGTCTGTCTGTTCCTCTGTAGCGCTAAAACGGGTGAACCGATTTGAACGCGGTTTTTTTGTTTGAAAGGTGAATTAGTCGAAAGTGTTGTCAGCTATTTTGATGAAAATCGCTGCAAGATGGCCGCCGCTACAAAATGGTAGATTATTTATTATTTACAACTCCGTTAATATGGGTATCAAATGAAAGGGCTTGACTAGTAGAATAACACCATGCAAATCCAAGATGGCCGCGATAAAAAAATGGTGAATGTCGGGTTTTTTTTTAAATTTTTGAACATTAGATTCCGTAGCCACTACACACAATGAATACTTACGTGTATTTCCGCGTGCTAGATTGTTGTATCATGATCGCTAAATTTTTATTTGTTACAGATTTCCAAAGAACCCAAAAATAAGAAATGAATGGGCACAAAGAATAAGACCGCAATATTGGACATCGCAGAAACATAGTCATATTTGTTCAAAACACTTCACACTTAATTGATTTGTGCCCAAAAACAATTTAAAATGGAGGCGCTTAAAAGCAAACGCTATTATTTTTGCCGCATATAGACACATTGGTAATTATAATAATATCAAATATTTGTAATAATACCATAATTTCATGCTAGTGTTGTGTGAAGGTGCAAAATACATGCAAATACTAGGGTTGGACTTAATAGTCTTTGGCACGAATTCAGAGATAAAATAGTCATTAGTGATAGATGTTTGGTCCACGAGTATAATGCTAACACTCTTATAATAAGGTAATTCATCGTTTTCAAGAAAACAACGAAAATCAATTCTAACCTCAACACTGGATGATTTACCCTCTCCCTCCCCCCATCCCATAACCCATATCAAGGCGGCACGTTTTAAAAGTTTTACCCTAAAAGCTGTTATTGGTGTATGAAAAACGCTGAAGCGAAACGTGAAAAATGTTCTACCACGTCTGATTTTTTTAATTTAAGGCAAGAGAACCGTTACCAATGGATGTCTGTAATGCAGAAGAAAATTCCGCCAATGAAGTTTCCATTCGCACATTAACGTATAAACATTAATGTTCAAAGAAATTTAGTAAGTGTATAATATTCGTTCGTTCGTTCGTTCGTTTCAAACAATGGACGTCCACTGCTGGACATAGGTCTCTTGCAAGGATCGCCACAGCACACGATCTTGTGCCGCCTGATTCCAGCGGCTACCAGCGACTCGCTTGAGATCGTCTGTCCATCGAGTGGGGGGGCCTACCTACGCTTCGTTTGCCGGTGCGAGGTCGCCATTCAAGCACCTTGGGACCCCAACGTCCATCGGTTCTTCGTGCAATGTGCAACGTGTGCAATGTGCAAATTGCACGAAGTATAATATTACTACCTATTAATATACATAGGTTTAATATTTTGTATTTCGAGACAAAACAATTCACTATTGTAATCTACATAGTACTTTCAGGAAGGTTTTAGTATATGTATAACACACCTAGTTACCATTCTTATGTGCGATGTTACACGCATAAATGTACCCACATGTCACTAATATTTTTGACTAGTGCACCGCGGTTCCTCTGAGATTGCTGGACCGAAGTCGGTTTATTTTTTTTTAAAAATAGCTTGTATGATCGTATTTTCGAAACACCGTTTATAAAGTTCATCGACTCCAAAAAGACTCGATTTTATTTCAGTTCTAGAAGGCACAACAAAGGTTCTAGAAGGATATGTATATTTTGTGTTTTATATACATATATATATATATATATATATGTATATTTTTCGATGTGTACACTAAAACCTTTCTGAAAGTATGTAGATTATGATAGTGAAAAAATCATCAAAATCGGTTCATTAGTTGCGGAGATAATCGCGAACATACTTATATACATACATATATACATACATACAACCTCCTTTTTTGAAGTCGGTTAAAAATATACTATAATATGAAACATATTATTCTTGTATTTCCTAACAAGATGATGCCCGAGACTTCATTCACGTGAGCTTAGGTTTTTATTTTATTAATCTTGTAGGAACGCTTTGATACTGCAAGACAAAAGTAGCCTTAGATATCGGTTCCCGGGATGCAAGCTGTCTGTGTACAAAATTTCGTCCAAATCGGATGGGCCCTGAAAAGGTAAAAGACAGAAAGACACACTTTCGCATAATGTAATATTAGAGTATGGTCCACATATTTAAACACGCATATTGTGTCCCTATAGATCCTCACAGTCAAAATATCGATAGTTACATCACTAGCACGTCACGTGTCATCGTCACGTGTCATTAAAAAACTTGTGACCACAGACAGCTGTAAACTTGACATCTATTTAGAGTATATATTACAATATCTTAGGTTTTAGTTGTGTGTGACGCTAGTGACGTCTACTCTATTTACATTTTGAATGTTTATTGTAGCACACCGGAGACCAATATTAATTTGGTTTATTGTGTTTGTATTGGATATCGTTGGACAGGTATGTTAAGTATAGTGCGCGCCAAACAATTAATAGTTCAAATCGGCAGGAAAGATACACGGCTTTCCTTACTACTTTAACAATTATAAACTACACATAACCTAGAATCATTTTCAAACTTAAACTTAGATTTATTTAAAACTACAAGTCCTAGAGGTATTAAAATGGTGTGTTTGGTTATCAGGTATAAATCTGCAATAAATGCTGCATACAACACGTTTGTAAACGACTGGGTTACACGCCCATAGATTTTTGGGCATTCTCCTTTACAAACGAAATTACTAACAATCAATTAATTTATCATTGATTGCCTGTATATATTGCCTGTGCATGTATATATTTTAAATCCTAATTTTACGCAATTTCGCTTTACTTATGTATTTTTTTAAATATATAAAACACCAATCTATACTAATAAATAAAATTGAAGTGTCTGTCTGTAATATCGAAATAACTACCTCATATTAAGCTCATATGGTTATTTGAACGATACTGTAACCCAATCACACGTTTTTAAAATTTTTGTCTGTCTGTCTGTCTGTCTGTCTGTCTGTCTGTCTGTCTGTCTGTCTGTCTGTCTGTTTGAACGGGCTAATCTTTGGAACGGCTGAACCGATTTTGACGGGACTTTCACATACAAGTAGAGAATTAACCAGGGAGTAACATAGGCTACTTTTTTAACCGACTTTCAAAAAAGGAGTTGTGTTTTTCTACCTATGTACACCGATATCTCCGAAATTTCTGAACCAATTTACGTAATTTTTTTTTAATCGATAGAGAAACATTGCGACACTGTCCTACAAAAAATTTGGATTCCAACTCCTCAATCCTGATGCTGTAGGGGATCTGATCCCCAACACTAATAGGATTTAGGCACTGTCGGTTATTTAAATTGATATTGGGGATACCAATTAAAGACTTTATTGTTGAATGACCTCGAGTAGGTACATGTCGAACTCCTCAACCCTGATGCTGTAAGGAATTGCATTCCGAAATCGTAAGGATCCCACGGAATTTTTCCGTTTTGTGGACGGGTTACTACTTACTACAGATAGGCTACTTTTTGTTCTGGAAAATCAAAGTTCCCACGAGGTTTTTACAAACCTAAATACACACGGGCGAAGCCGTGGGCATCATCTAGTTAACTACTTGTTTTCAGGTATAGCAAGTCAATTATCAATCACCCAGTTTGGGCAAACCCAGTTAAAAAAGTCATTTGAAGATAAAATCAAATTTGGAGAAATAAGAATGGCTTGTTTTTTGGCAAAAAATAATCTATCTTTTAACTCTGTGCATCGCTTTCAGTCGTCAGCTGACAGCGCGCGCGGTTGGTTAGAGGTCATCGACCTCTGACGATACTGTAGGCAATGACTTCGAAAACAAAATTGAAATGCAATAATTGCAATATTGTTGTGAACGAAGTGTTAAAGTTTTGTGCAAAACAAAGTGGATGTTATGAATAATGTTAGTTTGGCATTAATCTGCAAGCAATCGTTCACGGAAGATGAAATTTGGGAGGCGAAATGTTTGCTATTTGAATCCGTGCCACAGAGACTGGTGCAAAGAAAAGGCGAGGATAAGTGTAAAAGAAACATCGAGGATATTATTGCGTTATTGAGGAGTGCTGAGCCTGAGGAGGTGCCCATTTTTATTGCCAGAGAATTACACAGGCTGCCTCCAGTGACCTTTGACCACGTAGATGTCACCCGTCTCCTAAAAGACCTGGTACTCTTGCAAAGGGAACTTGCTTTGTGACTCGCCTCTTGTTTTGTAATAATTACGTCGTTTTTGTTTAACGCAATATAAGTGACATTTTTATACAGCAAACTTAACGGCTTTTACTTAGGCTTCCGGCTGACCTTCCGAGATAGAAAATCCAGTCTATTAGTTTTTTCCTCATCCTTTGTTAAAACAGTTTGTGTTCCGCAATTTTTATTAGTATATTTATTATTTCTCTTGTCGCGTAGTGTTGTTCTTGGAATGACTTGTCCAAGATGGTCGCTGGTAGGCATCTGTGATCGATCCTTACTTGGCTCGGGCTGATAGTGTGGAGTACCGGAACTACATGCGTTATTTCAGGTGTACTGCTTCCTTTAGTTGCGTTTTTCATGCGCAGGCGGTATAATAGGGGAGCGATGAGTGCACATATACCCGATAGTATGAGGTACATGGATATCGTCGTGTGGTATACATATAACTGGATCTACAACGTCATCTAAATGGACGGATGATTGTGTTGCTATTGCATTGTTCAAATTATGGAGCTTTTGTAGACTCGGCGAATTAAGTATAAGTTTCGGGTAACCCTTTGGTCTTGACTCCTCATACAGGGGTATTTCCATTATTCTTATGATGACATGTCCTTTGATGTGGTCGTTTGAGTTTGAGACGGTAAATGTAGGTGTTTTCAGGTTGCACTTTAGTGGGACTACTAGGTAGCTGCCTCGTAGTTAGATATTGTTCTTGTCCACAGAATATCTTCACTTATTTGGTGTGGGAAAGCTCAGCGTGTAGTGCTTGTCATCTAGCACTTCTAGGGCTTCATTGGTCAGTGTAACTGGCGTTAGCTTGCATGATGGCTGGAGTTCCTGAAGAGTAATGAGCTGCTGGACACAGTCGGGCTTGCCCTGGATCTGTAGGCTGGGTTTCGACTCGCTGATAAATAGTAAGTTTATCTTCGGACATTCTGTCTCTATGTACCGAGAATATTTGCTAGAGAGTGCTATCAAAAGGTAGGGGTGGAATCAAGGTTTCATGGTTTTTATTAGGGACAAGGCATAACTTATAGAAGTCATAGGTTACTGGGACGACAATTGGAAACTTTATAACTACTACTATCTGCTTATCTAGATAAAAATAACCTAATTTAACTACTTCATAAAAATTCCTAAATTCTAAATTAAGGACTTCATCACTAGAATATAAAGTCCTTATACTACTTAACATATCCTTAACTTCATTAATATTAAATACTAGAATGTGCCTGCGGCTTCACCCGCGTGAAATTCGGTTTTAAACAAATCCTGAGGGAATCGTGGATTTCCGGTTCCCGTTCCCGCTCCCTTTTCCAACCTTTATACCTACTATCAAGGAAGTTTGCTATAGTAATCTACCTACAGCTGTAGCTATAGATTTCGAGTTTTTCAAAATTCCATGGGAACTGTGCATTTTTTCAGGATAAAAAGTAGCCTATGTTTTAAATCAGGGCATAATCTATTCCATTCAAAATTTCAGCCAAATCGGTTCAGTAGTTGCGGCGTGATTGAGTAACAAACATCCAAACATCCAAACATCTAAACATCCAAACATCCACACTTTCACATTTATAATATTAGTAGGATAGAAGTTATATAGGATAGCACTCCCTAGTGCTCGATGAACGGATGAACGTTAATGTATTTTCCAAGTTCTGTAACTCTCACACAAATCTTCTATATTATCTCCTAAGATAAGTAAGTGTTGTGCCAGATGGGCATATTTTATCAGATCTGTATCTCTAGTAGCATCGCTCTCTAATATTAAATTTAATGCTTTATTCATTTTATCTTGATTTATAGCTATACTGCTTATTATTTGAGAACTTTGTGACATAAACTTTTTGTTCAGACTGACATGGTTATTAAATTCTAATTCCAGTTTCTGTTCATTATTGCGCAAGGTTTTAATAGCGCTTTCATATTTTAATGCATCTGTGTAATCTAAGTTACCGGAAATGCTTTTAATAACAGAACCTAGACCGTCGATGAGACCTCTTTTACTGCGTACTGATTCAAATATATTAAGTTTACTTGTAATTGATGCAATTTTACCATTGAGATGTTCTATGTGAGGATTAAATAGAGATAAGGTTACTTAATAGGTGTCCTAATTCATCCATCTGGGATTTCACTAATTTAACTTGGAGATTAATATTTTCTAAGTCTATATGACTTTGAAAAGAATGGCAATGGGAGATGATCCTTGCTGCTCCTAATTTGAAGGGAAGAAGTTCTGGTCCACTATCCAGCGAGTCAATCGTCACTTGTTGTCCTTCGATCCCGTGAAGTAACGTCAGCCATAGTATACCTGGACCGCGATAAAGATAACCTTCCTAGATTGCAACGGGGCCCTCCCTGCGCCCCGCGCAGCGATTTGTTCATTCATAAGTTCATTGATAAATTCATTGATAAGCCAAAATCGAAATAGATATTAAACGTAATTCGCCCTTTCTCAAATAGTTCGCTTAATACAAACATCAGTCAGCCGAACCAATCACCGTTTAGTAGACCAAACATCGAACCATATTTCAAGGTTGATTGGAAATGCCGTGCATGCACGGGGTCGGCGAAGCCTAAAAGGATATCATGCATTATTCCTGACGCGGAAGAAGAAGACGCAAGCTCCAGCTCATAATTACAATATAACACACTAACGACGAAAATAATCGGCAATTTAAGGCGAGAAATACGAGAAATTATGCAACAAAAACTACAGACAATCCTACAATTCTTCTCCGACAAAATGGACGAAAATCAAGAAAAATAAAGGAATACGAGACAAACATGAAACAAAATGATAATCAAATAAAAGAATTAAAATTAACCAAAAAAATCTCCTCACTAAAAAACGACGACATTGAACTAAAAATCAGCCAAGTGCGAGTCGGGCCTCGCTCTTTCAGGGTTCCGTACATAATTATGAACAATATAATATTTTGGGTCTAAGAAATATTTAATTTCCGAGTTAGACATCGCAAGAAACCGTGAAAGAAAAACGCAAAATAAGTTCGTTTGTTTTGGTCACAGCTTATAAACTATTTTATGAATTGTTGTTTTCAGTATTTGTTGTACAAATAGAGCATATAGTACATAATATACCGAAATATCATATTCCTAACTAGTTTAGTTTTTTAGATAGCCCCCGTCACAAAAATGGTCTAAAACTGACAATTTTGATGACCCCCCATTTCCTTACTTTTTAAGCAAAAAATTAAAAAAATATATATTCGTACTCTACTCAATGAGCTCTAAACAATGATACCACACAAGCTAAGGTAAGAAAAAAAATTTTTTTCCGGCTCCTTTCTCGTGTATGGGAGCCCCCCTGAAAAATATTTTAATTCAATTTTTAATTCAATATTTGATTTTGGGTCAACGTTTTACACCAAATACCAAAATTTCAGGTTTGTAACTCATTTCGTCTGCGAGCTAGAGACCTGTGACCGGCGGACAGACAGACAGCCGAGTTGAGCCGAGTGACATTAATAGGGCTCCGTTTTTACCCTTTGGGTACGGAACCCTAAAAATTAACACTGCAACAAAATCTGATCATCAATAACATTGAAATGTGTGGAGTTTTGGAAGAGGACGCGGACGAACCTTATCGATTTGACAAAAAAAAATCTATAAAATTAAATCAAAACCCGCAAGATATATTTATTTATATGTCCTTCAGTAATATATATATTTATTAATTATTTATAGCCTTTTGTACTGGTTGGCGTTTGTACAATATGGACGAAACAGCCGCAACGACAGTCCAGTCCAAAAATCAATATGTTTAATGTTTATGCTGGGCTTGTCTTGTTCACGTGACCTAGTCTCCTGTGCCATAAATTAATTATCATCAGAGTTGCTATCATTCGTACACTGTAATGACTTATTTTGAACATTTACATCAGTATATAAAATAAAGAGATTTCTTCTAAGTCGTCCAATTACATAAAATTGTGAATTATTTTTGCATATTATTACAAAAGTTTACCGTGTTATTATTCAACATTTTTTGTACCGATAACAAATTAAAAGCTTGAACAATAAGTGCTTCTTAAGTTATTTCATGACCATTCCACAACAATTTAATAGAACCCTTTTTGTTAGTAGTTATGAAATCGCCATTTGCCACATAAATTTTAACTTATTTTTCCAATGTTGTAATATTGTCCATAAACTTACTAAATTTTTCTTGTATAAGATGCTCTGTGCAATGTGCATCCAGAGTCAATTACCCATTCAATTTTACAGCTGTTATTGTTTGAATTTTCACATACCATATTATATTCCTTTTTGTCTATGCCTGCATAAAACACAAGCTTATCACCCGATGAATTTGAAGTAAAAGTACTCGCTCCTGAAAAATGTTGACTTCCCCGTTCTCGTCTTAGGGGTCTCCTGGAAGTATAACCTCGACGACCTCTGGAACGCTGTGACCATCCAGTTGGTTCAGAATGCCACTCTTGTCCACGTCCTTGACTGTAATACATTGCCTTACAATTATTTGCTTTGTGGCCATTTTTGTGACATCTAAAGCAAATAATAAATGCATTTTCACTGCTTTTTGATGACATTTTTAATTCTTCATCTAGAAGTCTTGCTTTTACATTTTCAAGTTTTAGGTCATCCTTGTTTAGTGTCTATTGCAGTAATTACAGTTTCATACTTCAGTAGTAGTCCTATTAATAAATAGCAAATGTCTAGTTCGTTTAATTTTTCATTATTGTTTTCTAAATCCTCAAAAGTTGTCTTTTCAAGTAAATCTTCGAAACAAATATTATATAAAATCTTAATAAATAAGTGATAAAAACAAGTTCACTCACCTTTGTTCCAAAGACACGTAAACACTAAACTTTCGTAAATTTTACGACTTGCTTATAAGTCAACAAATAAATGACACGGGACACCTGACCACAATCATAGCACGAAGCACACGGATGGAACAAATTAGGAAGGTACTGTGAAGCGGGGGACGCGGGAAAAACGCAAACATTGTTTTTTCCAGGAATCGTCATTTTGCCGTCGTAATTTTTACGATAGTGTAGTATTCTAGGGTTAATCAGCCCATAACCATACATAAAAATGTAATGTATTTATTTGGGGAGTCACGGAAACTAGGTCTTGATTTGTCACACTTTATATTTTCACTTTAAAGAATTACATAGCGATTCGATATTTTACTACAGCAAAACACTGTTTCCAAATTTCATGAGACCATACCCTCGTTCGTTTCAACCAATAGACGTCCACTGCTGGACATAGGTCTCTTGCAAGGATCGCCACAGCACACGATCTTGTGCCGACCATACCCTCAATCGCAACTAAATAATCAGAAAAGAATATATGTATAACTATCGTCTAAGCAGAGCACGGCGAGTTGTTAAACAAGCGCTTGGAATACTAGCAGCACGTTGGCGAGTATTTCATACTGCATTTGGTTGTAATATCCACACACAGTGGCGTATTTACCCTAGGGCCAAAAGGGCCATGGCCCGGGGCGGCAGGGTGCGAGGGGCGGTGCAAGCCGCACCTCGTCAGCTTCTTTGACTATAAAATATGCCTCAAGAAATTGAAAAAAAAAAAACTACCAAATTAACAAAAAGGACAACTCATTGTTTGTTGTAAGTTGGACATCAAGACCGGGGCTATTGTATAACTGACCGGCACGGCGGGGGGCGGGCGGCGGCGGTAATTCCGTCGCCAGGTCGGACCACATGTTTCACTACGACGTGCATCCCGAGCGCGACTCTGGAGTTCGGGCACAGAGTACCTACAGAGGGGAAGCTTCTACAAGCGGCCCGCTGTAGGTACACTCACACATATGCGCACGTTTGTCACCAACTGTACCGGTTAGTGGAACGAGCGGGCGTCCGTGAACCGTTGGTGAGTGTGTTTGTGTGAGTATACCTACAGCGGGCCGCTTGTGGAAGCTTCCTCTCTGTAGATTTACTACTCGTGTGGTTCGGGGCTTCGGGGCTATTCGGGATTTGCACGTGTCGAAAACCGTTCGGTTCATAATAGATAGATAGACGAAGGGGCGCGGGGCGGCGCAGGCGGCGGCGGTGAGAGTGATCCAAAAAGCAGAATGCAGACCATGCTTCAGTTGATGACTTGTCTCTAATCAACGCATCAAATTATTAAGTTTTGTTTTGAACTTTGAATACTTACCTATGAGTTTATGTTTACATATAAATTATCTTAACTTATCAAGTAGTTTGTAGCTAGGAGTTATTAACTTGCAGCTGATTATCTCGTTGCCGACTAAGTTTACTGTTAGTGTTATTAACATCAGACATGGATTCTACGAAAAAAAAACTAAGCGGCCACGCTTACAGAAGAAAAGCTTTAGAAAAAAAAACACAAGGAAGAAAAGCTTGTCAAACAAAAAGCTAAAATTGACAGTTTTTTCAATAAAAATACGGGCGAACCGATAAGTTCGACTAGATTCAATGACCTAGCAGAGATTACAGCGGAGGAGGTTAGTAAAATTTAGTTCTATTTTAATTAGGTGCACTAAGTATATCAATTTGATAAAAAGGGGTTGGTAGTAAAAGGGTGAAAAAGGGTTGTATGTATTTTTTAATGTCAAATCATAAAAAAATAAAAAATTTGGTCCAAAAAATCTATACATATCGTAGGTACACTTGCCGTATCTGTGTACATTAAAGATTTTTTGCAAAATAATAACTGGGAGGTGTTAGGGATAAGTAATGGAACGTAAAAAGCTGTTTTTGAAATTTTTGTCTGTTTGTCTGTATGTTGTTCATAAATATGTACAGAACTCGACTCGAAGGCCCGACTCGCACTTGGCCAATTATTTTATGAATTACTTTGCCACCCTAGCATACCTACTTACATTGCCTACTTAGTAGTGGCGAAGTCTCCATATAACACGATTCCCATCAGCTTCCCTTTCAAAAATGCCATCCATACCTACCTAGTTAGTAGTTACCTACTATCTTTTTTTCTTTTACTCACTATTTTACAAATACAATAGGTACTTATTACAAAAAAAACATTCAAAACAATTCAATGAACAAAACTAATTTGTTCAGACCAGTATAGTGCCACGGGCAGTAAGCAGGTAACGAATATGCCGGACTTGGGACGGCTTATATTCCCATAGAAAAACATCGTGTAGTAAGCAGTTGTCCCCTGCATTTCCAATAAAATTTGTCAATACATCCTTCCCTGTCTAGTGTCTAGCACGCGCAAAAAAAGGCAATTGGGAAGCCGATTTTGAGCGGGTTATGAGTGTTATTACAAGGAGTTAAAGTCTTGAATTTGGGAACATTATCGAATATGCTTCATCTTCGGAAGATAATGTGTTTTGTTTTAACATCATTTAAGTAACTTTCACAAAAAGTGTTTATGACTCGCGCGTCGTGTTTCGTGTGCTTATTATTTTTTATGTTTTTTGATTTAGTTATTACTAGCTTCTGCCCGCGGCTTCGCCCGCGTGAATTTAGATTTTTCACAAATTTCACTTTTAGCTTTAAAATGACGATACTTCCATACAACATTTCAACCCCTTTTTAACCCTTTACAGCCCTTTTTTCGCATCAAAAAGAAGCCTATGTCCTTTCTCAGGCTCTAGAGTATCTGTGTACCAAATTTCATTCAAATAGGTTCAGTAGTTTTGGCGTGAAAGCGTGACAGACAGACAGACAGACAGACAGTTACTTTCGCATTTATAATATTACATAAGTCTCTCTCTCTCTTTTGTCGAATCCAGTGAAAATCACTTATGTACGCACAGGAACCCCATGGATGTGGCATATGCACTTGGGGAAGTGTACGATGGCATATACGCATCTAGATGCCAGATCAGATCCCTGAAGCTGAAGACATACACGGGTGCGGAAATCCCGAAAGATACAAATAACACCCTGTATCTGACCCACACCCAAAAAGAGAAGGCACTTCTGAAGGCCCAAGGGTACGGGGAGGGTTTTGGATCCCGTGTTAATACAATACACGAAGCCCAGGGACTGACTTTTGAGACGGTCGTCATTGTGCGTACAACGCAAGAAAAGAGAATTATCCACGACGAAGTCCCCCACGCGATCGTCGCGGTAACACGGCATACCACCAGCTGTGCATACTACACCGACGACAACACAGACGCGATCGCGCAGTTCGTCTCGAGGGCGGAAAGAGCAAAGAGTTTGGACATACGGGACTACAATATTAAAATGGCCATTCGTGACGGAAATGAGACAGTGGCCAGAAGCTTACTCAAAGTAAATGTAGAATAAGGTAGAATAAGATAGAATAAGGAAAATGAATAAGTAGCCCTAAGACATTATATGAGAAAAAAAAAAAAATAATAATAATAATAATAATGATAATAATAACAAAAAAAAAATAAAAAAAAAATAAAAAAAAAAAAATAAAAAAAAAAAAATAAAAAAAAAATAAAAAAAAAAAAATAAAAAAAATATAAATAAATAAAAAAAAAAAATAAAAAAAACGATTACTAATAGCAATAGTTCTATTGTATATTTAATAGTTAATTCTAATAGCTATAATTACCACTGCATTAGTTTTAAGGGAGAAATGTGAGTAAAAACAAAATAAATTAAATACAACAAAAATTAAAAAAAAAAGGCACGGACACCAAGTCTGTGGAGCGTAGTTTTATTAAAAAAAAAAAAATAATATTACATAAGTAAGGAGTAAGGAAGTAAGGATAGTAAGGATAAGAAAGTAAGGATATAAGTAAGGATATAAGTAAGGAAGTAAGGATAAGGATTAACAGCCTAAAAAATCAAGCTTTTAGCTTTAAAAAGACGATACGGATACAGGCAATACGGACAGATACGGCAAGTCTACGATTTTATTATATGTATAGATTACTTATCCCTAACATCCCCCAGTTATTATTTAAAAAAAATCTTTAATGTACAGATACGGCAAGTCTACGATTTTATTATATGTATAGAAGAAGAAAATAATCTTTAAAGTATTTCTACTTTCTAACAAAAAAAGAATGAATAAAATCGGACCACGCGTTATTGAATTATAGCTAAATACACGTTTTGACTTTCATCCCCTCTCCCTTGGGAACCGTGCTAGATTTCGGGATAAAAAGTATCCTATATGTTACTCCTTAGTATGAACTTAAATCGTACCAAGTTTCGTTTCAATCCATTCAGTAGTTTTCGCGTGATGCGCGCACAAACATACAGACAAACAGACAAACAGATAAACAGACAAACAGATAAACAGACAAACAGACAAAAATTTCAAAAATAGCTTTTTTACGTTCTATTACTTATCCCTAACATCCCCCAGTTATTATTTTGCAAAAATCTTTAATGTACAGATACGGCAAGTCTACGATTTTATTATATGTATAGAAGAAGAAAATAATCTTTAAAGTATTTCTATTTTCTAACAAAAAAAGAATGAATAAAATCGGACCACGCGTTATTGAATTATAGCTAAATACACGTTTTGACTTTCATCCCCTCTCCCTTGGGAACCGTGCTAGATTTCGGGATAAAAAGTATCCTATATGTTACTACTTAGTATGAACTTAAATCGTACCAAGTTTCGTTTCAATCCATTCAGTAGTTTTCGCGTGATGCGCGCACAAACATACAGACAAACAGACAAACAGATAAACAGACAAACAGATAAACAGACAAACAGACAAACAGACAAACAGACAAAAATTTCAAAAATAGCTTTTTTACGTTCTATTACTTATCCCTAACATCCCCCAGTTATTATTTTGCAAAAATCTTTAATGTACAGATACGGCAAGTCTACGATTTTATTATATGTATAGATAGAAGAAGAAAATAATCTTTAAAGTATTTCTACTTTCTAACAAAAAAAGAATGAATAAAATCGGACCACGCGTTATTGAATTATAGCTAAATACACGTTTTGACTTTCATCCCCTCTCCCTTGGGAACCGTGCTAGATTTCGGGATAAAAAGTATCCTATATGTTACTCCTTAGTATGAACTTATATCGTACCAAGTTTCGTTTCAATCCATTCAGTAGTTTTCGCGTGATGCGCGCACAAACATACAGACAAACAGACAAACAGATAAACAGACAAACAGACAAACAGACAAAAATTTCAAAAATAGCTTTTTTACGTTCTATTACTTATCCCTAACATCCCCCAGTTATTATTTTGCAAAAATCTTTAATGTACAGATACGGCAAGTCTACGATTTTATTATATGTATAGATATGTATAGAAGAAGAAAATAATCTTTAAAGTATTTCTACTTTCTAACAAAAAAAGAATGAATAAAATCGGACCACGCGTTATTGAATTATAGCTAAATACACGTTTTGACTTTCATCCCCTCTCCCTTGGGAACCGTGCTAGATTTCGGGATAAAAAGTATCCTATATGTTACTCCTTAGTATGAACTTAAATCGTACCAAGTTTCATTTCAATCCATTCAGTAGTTTTCACGTGATGCGCGCACAAACATACAGACAAACAGACAAACAGATAAACAGACAAACAGATAAACAGACAAACAGACAAACAGACAAAAATTTCAAAAATAGCTTTTTTACGTTCTATTACTTATCCCTAACATCCCCCAGTTATTATTTTGCAAAAATCTTTAATGTACAGATACGGCAAGTCTACGATTTTATTATATGTATAGAAGAAGAAAATAATCTTTAAAGTATTTCTACTTTCTAACAAAAAAAGAATGAATAAAATCGGACCACGCGTTATTGAATTATAGCTAAATACACGTTTTGACTTTTATCCCCTCTCCCTTGGGAACCGTGCTAGATTTCGGGATAAAAAGTATCCTATATGTTACTCCTTAGTATGAACTTAAATCGTACCAAGTTTCGTTTCAATCCATTCAGTAGTTTTCGCGTGATGCGCGCACAAACATACAGACAAACAGACAAACAGATAAACAGACAAACAGATAAACAGACAAACAGACAAACAGACAAAAATTTCAAAAATAGCTTTTTTACGTTCTATTACTTATCCCTAACATCCCCCAGTTATTATTTTGCAAAAATCTTTAATGTACAGATACGGCAAGTCTACGATTTTATTATATGTATAGATAGAAGAAAAAAATAATCTTTAAAGTATTTCTACTTTCTAACAAAAAAAGAATGAATAAAATCGGACCACGCGTTATTGAATTATAGCTAAATACACGTTTTGACTTTCATCCCCTCTCCCTTGCGAACCGTGCTAGATTTGGGGATAAAAAGTATCCTATATGTTACTCCTTAGTATGAACTTAAATCGTACCAAGTTTCGTTTCAATCCATTCAGTAGTTTTCGCGTGATGCGCGCACAAACATACAGACAAACAGACAAACAGATAAACAGACAAACAGACAAACAGACAAACAGACAAACAGACAAAAATTTCAAAAATAGCTTTTTTACGTTATATTACTTATCCCTAACATCCCCCAGTTATTATTTTGCAAAAATCTTTAATGTACAGATACGGCAAGTCTACGATTTTATTATATGTATAGATATGTATAGAAGAAGAAAATAATCTTTAAAGTATTTCTACTTTCTAACAAAAAAAGAATGAATAAAATCGGACCACGCGTTATTGAATTATAGCTAAATACACGTTTTGACTTTCATCCCCTCTCCCTTGGGAACCGTGCTAGATTTCGGGATAAAAAGTATCATATATGTTACTCCTTAGTATGAACTTAAATCGTACCAATTTTCGTTTCAATCCATTCAGTAGTTTTCGCGTGATGCGCGCACAAACATACAGACAAACAGACAAACAGATAAACAGACAAACAGATAAACAGACAAACAGACAAACAGACAAAAATTTCAAAAATAGCTTTTTTACGTTCTATTACTTATCCCTAACATCCCCCAGTTATTATTTTGCAAAAATCTTTAATGTACAGATACGGCAAGTCTACGATTTTATTATATGTATAGATAGATTGGTGGAAGGTGTATTAAATTGTAGTTTAAACCTTTGCTAGTAACACAGGTTTTTTCAAAGCTACAAATTATCATATTTAAAGTATTTTCAAATATCAGTGCTTAAATAAATGGTGAAGGTGGGAGCTTTTTTTTCCAGCTTGGTGTGTAGGGATTTTTTATCCCGGCTTCCCTTTTGAAAATATCCACCCTTCGCCACTGCTACTTAGCATAGTTTTTTTTTTAATTAACAATTTTTTGTTTAATTTTTTCATTAATTATTATCATTCGAAGCTCATATCAACAAACTGCTGCATTTTATTTTATGTTTAAATGTTTTGCTCTTTTTCCGTTAATTTATGCGGCGGCAAACCCTACAGGCCCGGGGCGCAGAATCTTCAAATACGCCACTGTCCACACAGTTGACAAAGTTATTAAAGCGGCCTGTTTTTTTTTCCTTAAAGTAACTGTCATTGTTAATAGTATGACAACTTCGATTCTGACTTTATTAAATCTGGGGTAGTTGCGCGCCCTGTTTTTTTTTTACAAAGGTATACTTAATGCTTATACAGAGCCTGTAATATGGTATATTCTTATACTATGTTCTTGTGCTATGCTATGTGCTTATGCTTAGTATATATGTAATGTAAGAACATAGCATAGGAACATAAGCATAAGTTCCTATGCTATGTTCTTACATTACATATTTACTTTAGTAAATAGTGGTACCTACATTATATAATTTATATTATTATACTATACTTAATTGTAAGTGTACACTTTATTAAATTGTCATACATTCTTTAGTAAATAATAGTGGCTACATTAAGTATACTATTAATTACTATAGTTAATTGTATGTGTATTGTGTATACTTAATTAATTTGTTCTTACTTTATATACAGGGTGTAAGTGACATGTTAATGAAAACTTTGAGATAAGGTTGCATTTAATTTGCTAAGTAAAATTACTGAAATCATTTATCTCGAAAATGATTGGTTTCAGATATTGTCATTTTTGAACGCGCAATGTATTGCATACAACGCGATCACAACGCACGCAACGCTCCGCGCAAAATTCACAATATGAGACTTTTATGAGTTAAAGCGTGGCCTTGACGTCGCGCGCCCGGCACTTCCTTTGACTGCGCCGCGAGCCTCATTATAAATTCAAGGCCAGTACGAATGTAGGTTAACGACCTGTATTCACACTAGTTCACTAGCAATCAGCTGTTCGACGAAAATCTTAAATTTGATAACATTACCGTTTTAAGTGAAAATAATGAAATAATTAAGGTTGGGTCGCCTAAGATCGGATGTGACATAAGAACGGATGCATCGAATTTACCGCAAATGAAGCAATATTTATCACGGGTGGCAACACAGTTTGGTCCGCCATTTTATTCTGTTTCTCCCTTCATTCCGCGAACGGCGCTGCGATAAGAAACACGCGTGCACTAGAGTTTGGAAAAAAATATGCCGTTTTTAGTGAAATTTTAGTGATCCGGTCTTTCCTCCAAAACTTTGTTTCGAAATTATGATAAGTATTTATCATTTTAATGCTTTTTAAGTTGAATTTCGCGTAGAATTAGCAAATACTCTATAGATTTGTATACTTTGTTTACGCCCAGGGCGTTTGTAAGCCTAGATCCGGACTTTCCTCCCCTTGCTGAAGATCGGACTATAATAATCCGACCTTAAGGCACTTAAAAAAAAGCAGTGGTTCTCAAAATATTTGGATCGAAATAAATTACTTACTTAAATTGATCAAAATAAATTGATACTGAATTACCGTTTTCGGAATAACAAAAAGGTAATTAGGTACGCATAATATCTTCTTATCTATGTTATTATTTACTTCCTATGTAAATGATGAATTTTTAGTTAAGCTATTATCTGTTTTGTTTTTAAGCAAGTTCACTAAGCTGACATGCTATGAAAAATGTAGTCTGGTCAACAAGATGTCCCTGATATGGCGCGGGAATTCTTCACGGAAATAAGTGCCTTCACTAAGGAATACTTGAGACATCATACACTTTAAATTTATGTATGAGTGTAAAATTTTAATGATCTATAAATACGGAAAAAGACAATTTTTCCGTTTTTCGTGCTGGATTTCAGGGACAACTTTTACTGGATGGACTCTATTCTTTTGACATCTGTGAGTTAGGTGAAATAAATTAAAATACGGATCATGTAATCATGGTACCATCAAGTTCTCTTTCTGTTAGAATATGATTCTATTTACTCTAATCTACTTATTTGCATGTAATAATAAATAATAACTATTATTTCAAACTAGCGGTCCGCCCCGGCTTCGCCCGTGGTACATGTATAGCCTATAGCACTCAAGGATCACGTACATATCCAACGGTGAAAGAATTTTTGAAATCGGTCCAGTAGTTCCTGAGATTAGGACTAAGAATTTATTAATGGTTACTGATTAATCATGCCTACAAAATATCAGAGACGCACACTTCGAGCGACCACTTATACCGATTACCGAAAATGATTTGAAAGAAGCTGTGGAAAGAGTTAAAAGTAAAGAATTTTCAAACTGTGCGGCATCCAAATTATACGGCATACCGACATCTACTCTCAACGATCGAGTTTTGGCAAATAATTATGTTTGTCCGGTCTTAAGTCATTATCTTAAGAAAGCTCCCCGGCTGAGTGTATAAAGTTTGAGAAACTCAATTTAGCTCTCGTTAGGCTGAGGAGGGAAGATCGGACTAAAAAACGCAAAAAAAAAAAGAATTACCTGTCCTAGTCACATCACGTGGAATTATACTACGACTTTGTGTTACGTTATTGTCAACTAAAGAACGGATATTTTTCTTCTGTGCACTCTAATGCTGTAGCTACAGAAGTGAAATTAAGTAGTAGTCCGAACTTAGGCTTCACACGGGTTTCTTGAAAAGTAGTCAGAAAAAATATTCTGTCACTTTGAGGCGTGTCTCACACAATCTATTCCATCTATCAAATAAAATAAAAGGTGGATCAGATAATTGCTTTTATTGCTAATAACTTCCACTAATAGTTTATTTCGAAAATAGTTGTATTAAATGAAAAAAAAAATTATTTTGCAACACGGTCAAAAATTTACTCAAAAAAGTCCGAACTTAGGCGACCCAACCTTACTTTTTCATTTATCATTGCATTGAAACAGATAGTAATAATGATTTTATACAGTATTCAGTTAAAAAAGAGGTAAAAAAAAACGTAAATTTCATGGAAAATCCGACGAAAAATTTCACCACTGGGGAACCCAGAATCATGTACTGAATGTATGGGACGCGTTTTGAGCAACATGTCTGACTACACCCTTTATGTTACCAGAAATGTATGTAATCTAGGAATTGTATACAAATCCTAGGAAATGGATACAATTCCGAAGCTATTTAGGAAATGTATAAAATATTGTTTCAAAAACTATTTAATATATAAATGTCCTAGGAAATGTGTACAATTCCTAGGAATTTTATACAGGGTTAAATAAAAAATACCAGAAAGCTCTCGACACGTAATTGTTATCATTGAAACTAACAACTTTTGTTCTACGACTTTTCAAAATTCCGCACTATTTTTTTTCATACAAAATAATTAAAACAATATGTTATTTCTCTAAAGTGACATTACTCTGTGCGCACAGAGTCGAGACTCGAGACCAAGACACGTGACGTGCGTTCGTGCGGCGTTGCCAATGTTACAGAGTAGCTACAAGGAGAGAATCTATGTAAACTATTGAATATTAAATATTTCACAAAATATCGAGTTAAAAAAAAAGTCGTAGAACAAAAGTTGTTAGTTTTAATGATAAAAATTACATGCCGAGAGCTTTCTGGTATTTTTTATTTAACCCTGTATAATTCCTATATCGTATTAGGAAATGTATAAAAATAATGCTTTCTTTGGGACCACATTCTACCTAGGACCCAATAGAACCTAAGTGCCCGGCCTGCGGCCGGGCACATGAATATTTATGTTCTAACCTAACCTAATATAAAAAAGAAATAATTTTGAAAAAAAATATGATTTCCGCGCACTGACAGTTTACGCGGCACTAGCGCGATCGCCTGATCAGACGATGCAATAACCTCCCCTCTCCCCGCTATCCCCGCATACCCATTGATATCTCCATCAATGGATCTCTCCGTCAAGCTATCTATATGTTTTACATTTCCGATTGCTATTTAGGAAATGTATAGATTTCCTAATATAATTCATTTTACACTTTTCCGTGCGATTTTAGGAATTACATACATTTCCTAGGAATTGTATACAATGACGGATTACATACATTTCCGGTAACATTCCCTTCCCCCCGGAACCTCCGAACGGAGCAGACGTGTCTAAACCGCGGCTAATTATTTTAAAAAGTCTTTAAAATTATAATAAATGTGAGAAATTCTCCGTGAGTACCAGGGCTTCATAACATCAACAGAGCTACAGACGATTGCCGACTCATCCCGTCCTTATCTCTCTAATGTGGTCCAGTGCACTTTATCTAAACATCAAGAAGAGGACAGCTGCACTTCATGACATGCGCATGCGCCGTCTTATCAATGGAACTCTGCTGATCAGTGACGCCACGGATAAGAAAAGGACAGATTGATGATCTGCGCGTACGCCACTTGTCTTCCTCTAACAAAGGTGTCGCTGACTAGTTGTTCTTTTCTGTGATCGATAGCGGACATACTATTTTGAGTGCATTGTTTACGATTGTGTCTTGTGGCAGCATACCTACCTGCTCGCACTCGCCGGGATGCCGTTTGGTAAAACTGCGACCGACAGCCCTCTCTCGCCGTCACAGTTCGGGTCTACTCGCTTTGAATCCGACGCCATAATGAGTGATAAATAAATACATAAATAAAAAAGCCTGTCGGCTCGTTGACATTGGATTGTAAATAATTGAGCATTACGTCATTCTCCCTACAGACATTTTATGATAAGAGAGAGAGAGCGATAGCGTGTGTGACACATTCCGATCTGCTATGCGATTCCCTAAAAGTGTCTACACACGGCCCTAAAATCAGAGGCAATATCGGAGAAGTGGTGGGGAGCACCCTAGATCGCTCCCTAGATCGCCTCGTGTGTAGGCAAATCGTAACCATTATTATTATTATTACCCCTAACTCAGAAATTGGTTCGGGCGAGCTCACAATTTAGGGCCGATTATCGTCTAGGGAGTGTTGTCAGTGCGTGTGTAGCGAAATCGGGTCCGATTTCACCGCAGTGTTCGCGCGAGCGTATTGGCGATAGGACGCGTTTGGGTGATTTTGTTTTTAATTCGTGCGGAGATATGGCGAAGGAGAAAGAGCGGGAGGCCTGGACAAAAACTATTGATCTTTACAAGGAGTTGACGTATTTATGGGACAAAAAACATAATGATTATTTTAACCGCGACATGAGGCAGGAGGCCTTTAAAATGCTTTTACAACTTTATAATGAAGCGGTCGGTAAAGAGACTACAATGGCTGACTTCAAAAAAAAACTGGAAAACATGCGAACTACGTATGCAAGAGAGCAGAAGAAGGTGAGATCGCCATTAAATACCATTTATATTTAGTACAAGTATGTTTGAACTGTTTTTTCATTTAAGAACCGAATAATCTTAAAATTTTAAACTTGTTTGTTTAATTACGACTTATTAAACTATGCTTAAACTTTAATTTGATTTATAAATATGATATACTTAGTAGGTTCAGTTACAATGTATTAGAATAGTAGCAAAACATGAAAATCCTCTTTCGTTTACTTTCACAGATTAATTGGTATTTAATTGATTTTTAACCCCCGACGCAAAAACGACGGGGTGTTATAAGTTTGACGTGTCTGTGTGTGTGTGTGTGTATGTGTGTGTCTGTGTGTGTGTGTATGTGTGTGTCTGTGTGTGTGTCTGTGTGTGTGTGTGTGTGTGTGTGTGTGTGTGTGTGTGTGTGTGTGTGTGTCTGTTCCCCTGTGAAGCTCAAACGGATGGACTGATTTGAATGCGATTTTTTTTGTTAGAAAGGTGAATTAGTTGAGAGTGTTGTTAGCTATGTTTAATGAAAATCGGACCGAGATGGCCGCCGCTACAAAATGGCGGAGTGCATATTTTATCACAACACCCTCAATATGGGTATCAAATGAAAGGGCTTGACTAGTAGAATAGCACTATGCAAATCCAAGATGGCCGCCACCACAAAATGGCGAATGTCGGGGGTTTTTTAAATTTTCAATTTATACTTGTTGTTTGAAAGGTGAATTAGTCGAGAGTGTTAGCTATGTTTGAAGAAAATCGGTCCAAGATGGCCGCCGCTACAAAATGGCGGATTACATATTTTTTCACAACTCCCTTAATATGGGTATCAAATGAAAGGGCTTGACTAGTATAATAGCACTATTGCAAATCCAAGATGGCCGCTGCCACAAAATGGCGAGTGTCGGGGGTTTTTTAAATTTTTAATTTATACTTGTAATGCAATAATGATCACCTCTCCCTAAAATGAGAAGTTTTTCAGGTGAATGCTTCCCAGCAGACAGGAGCGGGTTCCGGTGATCTATATGTACCATCGCTATGGTATTATCCTCTCTTCAACTTCCTAGAGGGGACGACGGAGCCATGCCGTGATGGGACTGATACTTTGGATGAGGTAAATAAAATATTCTACTCTATAATTTAATGATTTATTTTTAAGATATATACCAATATTGTAAGAACCAGTTACAAAGTTTATGTAGGCACTACTCTTAACATATCCTCCTGAAACGAAACTCTGCCTTCTCCATTGAAATAAGTTGTAAATTTATTGCGTACACTGTTGCCTTCATTATTGCGCTCTTTTTCATTTATTTGCGTCAGAGATACTAGCTCTTGAGTTTCTTCCCGCCAATCACCTGCACGAAAACTAGAATCATTGATATTTTCAGTATCGACACATGTTTTTGTAATATAACTTCTTGATTTTCTTCTTAAATAATTATGTAAAGCACAACAAGCTAGCACAATACTGTCAACATTATCAATGTGTACACTTATTCTTTGTCGAAAAATCCTAAAACGTGCTGCTAAGATGCCAAACGCATTTTCGACTACTCTCCTTGCTCGTGATAATCTATAGTTAAAAATCCTTTTTTCGTGGGTTATGTTTTTGAATGGGTATGGTTTCATAATGTGCCTGTTAATGCCGAAAGCTGCATCTCCTAAAAAGGTGAATGGCACTGAAATATTTGTTCCCTGTAACGTACGGGACGGCGGCAGGTTTAACTGATCTGTTATTAATTTATTATAGAATGATGTATGTTGTATGACGCCACCATCAGAGACGCTTCCATTAATGCCGGTGTGTACGTACATAAACTCATAATTCGCATTTACGACGCCGAACAGGACTATACTAAAAAAACCTTTATAATTATAAAAAGATGAGCCACTTCCCGGTGGTTTTTCTATAGATATGTGTTTCCCATCTATTGCACCAACACAATTATTAAAGTTCCACCTCTCTTCAAAAATGTTAGCATTGTCTTCCCATTCACTTTGCGTTGCAGGCATCTGAAATAGAAAATAATGTAATAGTTTTCTTACAGAACTGCGTGTCACCAGAGTTACCGTCAGCATCAGTAGATGATGTAAATGATAAAGAAGTGCCTGATGTCGGCAAAAAAAATAAACTATACAAGAAGCAGAAAATGTCATTCCAAAACAAGCAGGAAAAACTGATGGATACTGCTCAGGCATTGATGTCTCAACAAGAACACGAGTGGGAGATCATTGGGAAGTCAATAGGCGTTCAAATAAAGAATCTTAGTACACACCAACAAGCAATAGTTCAAAAAATTATAAGTGAGGCCCTATTTTATGGAAAACTTGGAAAATTAACAGATGGATCTACGATAACTCTATCACCACAACACGTGGCACCATATCCTCTACTCCGCGTTCCTCATCGCTACCATCCATATTCCACCGGCTCTTCGATGACTAATTCATCTCCATCTCCACAATATGCGATACATTCATCTCCTCAACCATCTCCACAATATACGGCACAACCATCTTCTCAACCATCTCCACAATATGCGATACATTCATCTCCTCAACCATCTCCACAATATACGGCACAACCATCTTCTCAACCATCTCCACAATATGCGATACATTCATCTCCTCAACC
Source organism: Melanargia galathea (assembly GCA_920104075.1). NCBI lineage: Eukaryota > Metazoa > Arthropoda > Insecta > Lepidoptera > Nymphalidae > Melanargia > Melanargia galathea. The sequence goes on from OV049877.1 coordinate 14,448,537, forward strand.
ATCTCCACAATATACGGCACAACCATCTTCTCAACCATCTCCACAATATACAGTACAACCCTCTCCTCAACCATCTCCACAATATACGGCACAACCATCTTCTCAACCATCTCCAAAATATGCGATACATACATCTCCTCAACCATCTCCACAATATACGGCACAACCATCTTCTCAACCATCTCCACAATATACAGTACAACCGTCTCCTCAACCATCTCCACAATATACGGCACAACCATCTTCTCAACCATCTCCAAAATATGCGATACATACATCTCCTCAACCATCTCCACAATATACAGTACAACCGTCTCCTCAACCATCTCCACAATATACGGCACAACCATCTCCTCAACCATGTCCACAATATACCTTTGAACAGTCATCGTCTCAGTGCATAAATCCCACCAATGACTTTTCAAACTCGACATTCCCGTCATCATCGAACTATAACAGCAATGATTTCCCAAACTGTACTTTTAATAGTTGCTCTACCATTACAACAGGAACTGGTACAGAGATGAAGGAGTTTTTACTCTTTAAAAAGAAAAGTAATAACAAATGAGGAACTTCGCGTTGATATTATTTTGTAGGTATTCAATGTCTACATTATTTACCGTGTAAATTTTTGCATATTAAGAATAAAAACAATATCACAAAGTGGATCTTTTATTTATTAGTATAATAAGGGTATAATAACCAATAACTGCTCACCGTGTAGCGTGTGCTCACTGCTTGTGAGATTTAAAAGTAGGCTATATGTTTGTCCAGTATATATAAGCTATTATGATACTTTTATTAAAATCCATCCAGCCGTTTAAGCATAAAGAAGTAACAAACATACATACATATATAAATAGTCTTTTTTATAATATGTGTGATTACCGATGTGCACTTACTCTGATGTAGTGTTTCAAACTTTTGTAAATAGCAGAGCATGTCTCTGGAATCATTTTGGACATCAATTGCGGCGATATTACAGCACTAAATTTTAAATCTTCATAGCTTTGTCCAGTAGCCAGGAAACGTAAAGTAACTATAAGTCGTTCTCTTGGACTTATGGATTCTCGCATTAAGGTATTCTGTTTTTGTATTAGTGGTGTCACCAAATTGAGGAGTTCTTCAAAACATTCAATGTCCATTCTTAAAAAGTTTTTCAAATCAGCTGGTTCTAAATGTCTCATCACATTTATATGACTCAATTCATGGCGTTTCATCAACCACCTCTTAACCCAAGTCTTCCTCTTTTGTTTTTGGTTTGGTCGGACCGTAGCAAGTGCCAGAGCGATGCCTATTTTTTGTTGTTTTGAAAGTGTAGGCGGCATCTTGGATCAACGAGCGCTTTGCTGCACGGTCGATTACGTACTAACTGGCAGGGACGTGTGTAGAGTAGTAGCCGATTTCATCCCCACCATCACTCTCCCGATATTGCCTCTGATTTTAGGGCCGTGTGTAGACACTTTATGGAAAAATAAAATTTACCGCAGTTGCGCATCAGCTGTTTGGTAAGACGAAGTAAATTTGGTATTCTCTTGTGTAACTTCGACTCGCCTTTGCGATACTAGCGCTTCATGAGCGAATGTGCTGGATGTGGAAAACTTGATTTTGACATTTACGTATGAAAATTGGTATTCCGCAAGCAATTTTACCGCGGCTGCGACTACATCGTACGCCTTCGCCTTCGATTTTAAATGTCAAAATGAAAAGCGTTTTGATTTTAGCTTTTTCCTACGATGTAAATATGATCACGAGTAAAATTGGTTCATAAACTTAAAGAAATCTTTGAATAAATAAAAAATGTGAGTTTTCTTTTACCACAAAACGTTATAGCTCACATGGAAATGAGTTTAAATGTAAAAAAGGTAAGCAACTCCGTGGTAACATGCCTGTTTCTTAATCACGTAGATTAATTGAAACCTTTTCATATCTTAGAATAAACTCGGTTTTTTTCTCTCAGATATAAAAAGTTTCAAAACTTAACAGTGTTGATGGATCATAATCATTTTAGTAACCCACATTATAAGCACATATATAGATCCTGACTGTCACATAACCATACCTACCTTCTTAGTTTTTTATGGTTCTTGTTAGATTTAACTTACTTAGGTAGTTTTAATATTCTCTGCACTATTTTTAATATATTATAATTTAAATGCTTAAATCAATTTTCAGATATATTCACACAGAGTCCACCTTACTTACAACTAAGTAAGTACATATCTATTTCATGAAGCAATTCTGCAGATTCATCAAAAGAACTTGATAATGTTACTTTTACAAAAGGGATAACACAAGGAATAGTATAAATTAGCAGCTAAAAGAATATTTGGCACAATTCTACATAGCATTTTTTTTTCAACTATTTAATTAGCCAACACCAAAGACAGTAAATTATGAGTGATAAAAAATAAAAATATTTTTCAAGAAAACTGACTTTTATTTTACAATTTCACATTTGTTAGCATTGCAACGAGTTAGATAGGTTAGCGATTATTCTTACACATTGTTATGTTTTGTATTAAATAATAACAGTATTTAATTACATTCATAAAAATTGCCATTACCACAGGTATCTTACTTAATGGAATTGACTTATTATTCTCTGAGATTTAAAAAGTTTCAAAACTTATAAGATTTACCTACTGTATTGAGGGGACTATTCATAGTCTTAATAATTATGTAAGTATAGTATCATAGATATTAGAAATAAAGCATTTGCAGATGACACAAATTAGGAACAATCATAAATTAATATTCAACAAGTTCAATAACTGCCTCGTTGGTCTAGTGGTTAGCATATTCGACTGCAGATCACGAGGTCCCGAGTTTGATTTCCAGGTTGGGCAAATAATTGTTAGGTATTGGGTTTTTCTGTCAAGAAATTCTCAGTGCCAGCCCGGAGTTGGTAGTTGGCGGTGATTCACTCCCGTGCCTCGGAGAGCACGTTAAGCAGTCGGTCACGGTTATTATCACTATTATGTGACAATATTCGTTAAAGCCCGCTAACCCGTATTGGAGCAGCGTGGCGGGTCTAAGCTCTAAATCCCTCTCTTCTAAATCCTAGAAGAGAGGAGGCCTGTGCCCAGCAGTGGGGCGTCAATCAAAAGTGTCAAAAAGTGTCATACAATATGGTTATTGAGGGATAGATAAATGAGGCCTTGGGTTATCACTATGTATATATATGTGTGATGCAGATGCCGCGACTTCGTCCGCGTGGATTTGAGTGAATTTTGGTTTTTCACAAATCCCGAGGGAATCGTTGATTTTTCCTTCCCGTTCCCGCTCCCTTTTCCAACCTTTATACCTACTTTCAAGGAAGTTTACTTTAGTAATCTGCCTACCTGTAGCTGTAGATTCATCATCATCATCATCATCATGATGAACCCATTACCGGCTCACTACAGAGCACGGGTCTCCTCTCAGAGTGAGAAGGGTTTTGGCCATAGTCTACCACGCTGGCCAAGCGGATTGGCAGACTTCACACACCTTTGAGAACGTTATGGAGAACTCTGAGGCATGCAGGTTTCCTCACGATGTTTTCCTTTACCGTTAAAGCAAGTGATATTTAAATACTTAAAACGCACATAACTCCGAAAAGTTAGAGGTGCGTGCCCGGGATCGAACCCACGACCTCCGATTAGAAGTCGGTTGTCCTAACCACTAGGCTATCACAGCTTGTAGCTGTAGATTGCTATAGCAAATTTCGTTTTTTTTTAAATCCCGCGGGAACTGTAGATGTTTCCAGGATAATAACAATAGCATATGTGTTATTCCAGGTTTATAAGCTATGTATGTTTTAAATTTCAGCCAAATCGGTTCTGTAGTTGCGGCGTGAAAGAGTAACAAACATACACACAAACTTTCGCCTTTATAATATTAGAAGTGTGATAAGTTAAGAATAGGATCATACATTATTTAGGTATAGGCCGAGTTATTATGCACTTCCACTCTTTGTCTCATTAAGGTCTAATTACGAGAAAGTTTTAAGAGGTTTTACAGTGCATTTGCTACTTATAACTTTGCCCTTATCAATTTTCTGATAATTTATTGTAAACTGGATGATTCCCGCGACTTCACCCGCGTGGATTTAGGTTTTTGAAATCCTGTGGGAACCACTTGCTTTTCCGGGATAAAATTTGCCTATGTCCGTCCCCAGGATGTAAGCTACCTCTGTACCAAATTTCATCAAAATCGGTTAAACTGTTGGGCCGTGAAAAGCTAGCAGATAGACAGACAGAAAGACAGACAGACTTTCGCATTTTTAATATTGTAATATGGATTCTTGAAGGAATTCTGCAGATTATATTGTTTGTACCTTCTTCTAAAAAATGGATATAAGTTGTGTAATAAATAGTGGTAGATTTAATTGACGATTCAAAAGTAGGTACTTGTAAAAGTTTATTTGCATAAAAAAACTTTTCTATTCTATTCTATAGCAATAAATAAAAGACAGTAAGTTAATCTAAAAGATTGAAAGTTAAACCGACTTCACCACTTAACAGTTCATATCGTGATAATTAAGTACTGAACCGATTTTGATAAAACTTGCACTGTTCCCTAAATTGAAGTTTTAAGCTAATAAAAATAAATAAAGAGAGAGAAGAATGGCCAGAATACGATCAATAGTTTCAGAGAAATGCGTGGACAAAGATACATACACGATGAAATGTATATATTTTTGTTTAGAAGCCCTTATAGATATGAATTATCATATGTGAATATTTTGCAGTTTCAATAACATTACATACATACGTTCGAATTGATAACCTCCTTTATCTCAAGTTGGTTAGTAAAGGTACTTTTTTCTTGCCAACTATGATACTATACCAACCTCAAAGACAGACTAATAAAAAAAATAAGAGATTTAAAAAAGTGATTTTTATTTTACAATTTTCATGTTGCTATTTTAATGTGTTGTGTAATACATTAAATAATATTATAGGGGCTTGAATCATGATTCATCATGTGCCCAACGCGCTGCTGATCGATACATTTTGATTCCTTCAAAATCCTTCCTGAAAGTTATGTCCATCTCTTCCATCCATTCCAGCTGAAACATTTTAATTTAATATTAAATAAAACATTAAGTACAGCAAACTTAAAATATATGTAAGTAGTATAATTAGACAAATAATAAATAAACAAGACAGACACTTCAAACTTCCACATTATCAAGCTGCTATAATTATTTGAAGCATAACTAAGAATAGGTACCTACTCTGACTAGAATAGAATGTCTGTCAGGCTAATCTTTTGAATGAACCGATTTTGATATGACTTTTACAGGCTTAAAGAGGACTAATAATAGTACAAAGAATGATGTAGGCTAGGTACTCTTTAACCCAGGAATATTTAAAAAATAAAAATTCTTTACATGCAACAATATAATATAGATTTTTAAAACTAAATCCTTGCAGACAAAGTCGTGGAAATCAATTAGTATTTGATGAAATAACACTGTCCTAATTGCGGCTATAGAATTCAACCGATTTATACTGAGCGAGCATATAGTACCTAGGTAATAAGTAATGAGTAACTATCATCTTGTTACGAACCTTTTGCGGATATCTTCTGTTGATGCTCATAACTGTAGAATTTCAACTTCCTCATCATTATATTATTATTGTCTTGTGTCCATTATTCAAGTTTGACTGGTCATCAATATCGCCACTGAACTTCTATGGTTTCTACCAACTTTAAAGCATATAATGCATGTAGTATTATTCCCAGGGACTGAAATGATTGTCGATCTCACGAAATTTAGCACAATAATTCATATTCACATTTACGAGTAAGTTTAAATTTGTTTAAAGTAACTATTGCTGAGGTCTGACTTGTCACCAACACAGAACACCAACTTATGGTACTCAGAAGTAGTCTGAACACTATAATTGTAGGTCGCCATAGCACTGCAGTATTGAGTGGAATTTTAAGTGTTTCGCTTTGTTTCTCTTTTTTATAGTTTCTCAAGAGTTAGAAAAATTCCTTCCCAAGTTTCAAGTGTTTACATACATGGTGAATGGTGATGTCATCCTGCCGGTACCCCAACGTTATTTTTTATATCGTGACGGTAAAGGTCAACAAGCATTCTGCCTGAGTCGAAGATAAAAGTCCTAAACAATGTTCATTTTCAGAGTATTTTGTATTTCTTTATGTAATTTTGTCATAAAACAATAAAATGTATCATAAAATAATTTAAAAGCCATTAAAAAGGCTGAATTTCTGAATCGTAAACTTTTTCCGATACTAAAATGAAAATAGCATGACATCACTGGGTCGCCCGGTTGAACATCGTAGGGTTCGTCTCGACAATAAGATCGCCGGATATGTTTATGCTACTCCAGAATACCAAATTTAACAACCGCTGTAGGTCTAGTCGATGTATACGATGTTACATCGTAGACTACATCGATTCTAGCAACGTATAAACGTTTTTAAGAGAATCACACTGCAGGGCTCTCGGCGAGGGCGCTGCTTCGTTCGTGCGGACTGCGGTGTACTGTGTTATATAGGTTGTGTTGTACAAAGTAGGTCGTATCGTGCGATGTGTGTCATGTAGCTTAGATTAGATTAGATTGGCTGGCGATGGTTCGGTTGCAGGGGAGGAGGAGACCGACCTAGGTAGGGGTAGGGTTAGTCAGTTAGTGTGTCAGTTAATGAGAAGGCTTCTCAATTAGGCCCGTACCCATGTGACGCCCACAGCAAAGTAATTCGATCTACCCTGATAATGAATAATGATAATACGAGAATAGCCTTCTGATGTCGTCTCTGGTCATCACTGGCGACATCAGAAGTGGGATCTGAAGGGCCAATTGATGAGCCGGAGCCTATAACTGCAGTTGCGTCTATCGGTCTCCTTCGTGGCATCAAAGCCTTGTAGAACCAGTGTTGTGTGCGGGTCGTTTTCATTTTGTTAAGATTTCGGTGCCGCGGTTCTCTCATTAAAGAAAGTACCTATTGCGAATAGGTTATCGGGTGTGCGTTATAATAAAATCGTTAATATTTCCGGTTGTGCAATTTTACACTGCACTTATTGTTTTTAATTCGGATATTGATTTTTAGCATACTGATACGGATTTAGGTATGATGTTCTACCTAATTAAAATAAGAAGTAATGGACGGCGGCAGAAGGGAGCCTTGACGACGTGAAAAGCAACAATTTAATTTTCTTGTTTACAAATTGACATCGCCTCGAATGACACATTTTCTTTTTCTATTCTACATAAATTACAAGAAGGTTATAGTTATACATTGCAATATATGAACTCCGTGTAGGCTGCAATAGTAATTTGCAAATTTTTATGTGAGATTTTCAATTGATGGACTAAAACTAAACTAGGTGTGACTAAACTAGGTGCTAGTTTAGAAATTTTTGTGTCACGTTATATTAGAGGAGTTTTTGCGTTAAGTCATGATATTTTAAAGTCAGGTTTTGTTTAATTTTTAGTTAGTAAAAAACGTGACGGTACTGAGCGATTATGTGTGGATTTCCGAGAATTAATCAGCCACACTGTTACCGATTATAACGGATCTAATTGCGCATTTATGTGGTGATAACTTTAAAGGCCTGCCAGGTTGTCTAGGTTTTGACGGCTTTTTGAAGTGGGGCTAGCGATCTCGGGTTTACCAATTGCTGAGGGTAATTATTAGTCGCTCGAGGACGATCGAATGTCAGGGTTGGCCGTGACGGCTAAGATGATAACAAAAACCAACAAACAAACAAAAAAACAAAAAGAAAAAATCGCGATTAATTGAAACTAAAGTTGTAGAAATACTCGCAGAATAATAAAATGTGCGCTATTGAGATAAATGATCCGTTCGAAAATGGTTTTGTTTGTTAACCAAATTCTATTGTCCAGGTACCTTCATCGATGTTGAAATGTGATCAAGTTTGAAACCGATGGTTGTGATAAAGCCGTAAAGAGGTTGTAGTACGTAAAATAGTTTATCGAGATGATGATAAAATGATACACGATCGGAACTTAAGAAATGTTATTGAATTGCGTTTACAGCAGGAAGTAGTTTTTGATCAGTTATGTTAGAGAGTTAGACGCCGCCGAGTTTCTTGCTGGTTCTTCTCGCTAGGTTGCGGCATTCCGAACCAGTGGTAGATTCGTTTTAGTGTGAACATGTAGTTGTAAACGTAACTTTAACCGTGATATTTGATTAAGGGTTTGCAATAGCAATTGCACCCTAATCAGATAAGTGTTGCCATTTTTGGGACTTAGCAGGGAAAAACGTAGATTGCGCGTGTGGTGTATCGAAAGATCTGGCCTACATAGGTTGACGTTCTCGACCAGACTATGGGTTGACTGTGATTATTATTTTGACTATGACGTTGACTTTGACCTTTGTTACTGGAGGACGAGTGAATGGTCTAAGGAACTGGCTCATGCGGGTCGAGGTTCCGGATCATTTCACTCACGACGTGTGAACGTGTGACTTTCGTTGGTTAGTGTGAGCTGGGTGGCGGGTGGATGGTCTAAGGAACTGGCTCATGTGGTTCGAGGTTCCGGATCACTTCACTCGCGGCAGCGTGTGAACGTGTGACGTTCGTTGTTAGTGTGAGCTGGGTGGTGAATGAATGGTCTAAGGAACTGGCTCATGCGGGTCGAGGTTCCGGATCACTTCGTTCACGGCAGCGTGTGAACGTGTGACGTTCGTTGTTAGTGTGAGCTGGGTGGTGAATGAATGGTCTAAGGAACTGGCTCATGCGGGTCGAGGTTCCGGATCACTTCGTTCACGGCAGTGTGTGAACGTGTGACGTTCGTTGTTAGTGTGAGCTGGGTGGCAGGTGAATAGTCTAAGGAACTGGCTCATGCGGGACGAAGTTCCGGATTACTTCATTTGCGGCAGCCTATGACCGTGTGTTACAAGTGGGGAGGCCGCTGACGGGTTGTATCTACTACACGTCATCACATGAGGTGGTGGCTGGTTGACGCGATTGACAGCTGAGGTGATGACTGACAATTGACAGATTGAAGCGCTGACTTGTTGTGTGTGCTATACGTCATCACATGAGGTGGTGGTTGGTTGACGCGATTGACAGCTGAAGTGATGATTGAGAATTGACAGATTGACAGACGGCGGTGACCTAGAAGCAGTTAAGTGTCAGGGATGGGCGAGCGTATCTAGAGGTGTAGTTCACCTGTGTGTTGTTCTTTGTAGACATCTCTTGACGCGGGCGGTCGCACAGGGACGTGCGAATGTCAGTCTGGCCGTGTCGGCTCGTTGACATTGGATTGTAAATAATTGAGCATTACGTCATTCTCCCTACAGACATTTTATGATAAGAGAGAGAGAGCGATAGCGTGTGTGACACATTCCGATCTGGGCTCTCGGCGAGGGCGCTGCTTCGTTCGTGCGGACTGCGGTGTACTGTGTTATATAGGTTGTGTTGTACAAAGTAGGTCGTATCGTGCGATGTGTGTCATGTAGCTTAGATTAGATTAGATTGGCTGGCGATGGTTCGGTTGCAGGGGAGGAGGAGACCGACCTAGGTAGGGGTAGGGTTAGTCAGTTAGTGTGTCAGTTAATGAGAAGGCTTCTCAATTAGGCCCGTACCCATGTGACGCCCACAGCAAAGTAATTCGATCTACCCTGATAATGAATAATGATAATACTAGAATAGCCTTCTGATGTCGTCTCTGGTCCGTCCTGGCGACAAGCCTTTTATTTCTTTCAAGTAGGTAAACATAACTAATAATTTAACACTATTATTATTAAACTAAACTTTAACTTAAACTAGGTATTTTTTTAAAATATAATATTAATTAAACAAAATAAATATTGAAAGAACCCTTTTCAGGTCAAGGCACATATGGCTGTCAAACCTGGAAGTTTACAAATAAAACTAAAAGATTACTAACATCCTGTCAAAGAGCGATGGAGAGAAGTATAATGAAAATCAAAAGGGTTCATAAAATCCGCCACTCCTTCATCAGGCAACAGACCAGGTTAACCGATGTTCTTTCGTACGCACTCTAAGCTAAGTGGAAATGGGCTAGCCACGTCGTAAGACTCACGGACAACAGATGGACAATTAGAATAACGAGGTGGCCAGGCCCAAAAGGCACACGTGGTAGAGGTAGACCATTTTGCCGTTGGGACGATGACATCATAAAAGCGGCTGGACCCAACTGGATGTTAAAAGCCAAAGACCGAACGAAATGGGCTATTCTGGAGGAGGCCTTGACCTGAGTGATAAAATAAAGTCACCATCTCATACTAATACTCTCCGACGTCACGGACTCTCCGACGTCACGGACCTGTCACGACAACAGTGTCGCGTAATCTTATTTACTTTAAAAATACATGTTTTTGAAATTCGACATATGTAGTTAGTGTTTACCAAAGCTAAATAAAAGAGAAAAGTATCAAAAGTGAATATAATTTGTTAAATCTAGGATTTATGCCCTAAAATCTATATACAAAAGTGTAAACCAGTGCTACATACATAGTCACGGAATTAAGTAGGTACATAGTTACAGTTGTTGGATAACAAAATTAAATAAAAGAGAAAGGTGTCGAAAAGTGATAAAAATTGGTTCCATCCAGGATTTGTGCTTTAAAATCTAAATTAAAAAGTGAAAACCAGTATTATATAATTAGTTGCATAAATGAGGGTACAAAGCCAATTCCTACACGGCTAATACATTGCTATACTACAAACTGTACATAGCAGCGCCACATATGGGACGTTCTTAAAATTATCACGACCAACATAAGGGTGCCATCTATCGGAAAACGGTCGCATTTCTTGGCCAAAATCGATTGCCTTAGTTAAAATGCGGTGTACAGCTTGCGGGAGGTTAATCTCGACGACAGGTGGCGCTGGCACTTGTAAGTGTGGAATTTGCCCTGCGATATACCATAAAGCGTGTATTGGAGTTCCAGAGGCAGAAGGATACACCAAGGCTCGGAACCGGTTAAAAATTAACCGGTTAATAACGGTTATTAAAGGTTAAAGTTGATTTTATCGAGCTTATTGAAAACCCATATTAACCGGTTTACACCGCAAGAGGAATAGGGGAGGGGGCGGTCGCCGCGCCGCGCCGCGCCGGCCGCGGCGCTATACCTACTCTGCCGTCGTAATTGAAAACACAGTAACTTCGAAAATCACGTTTCGTAAAAAACGCGGTTAAAGTTTAATACATAAATTGTTTTGTAATGAACAAACTATGTGAGTTCGGTTGAAAATTATATTTTTTAATGATGAAAAAATGCTACAGCTTTAATTCTGTGTATATTTCAATAATATATTATTATTCTGTAATTAATAAAATTAGATAATGTGTTATAAATTACAAATATAATTTATAAATTATTGCTTTTTTAAATTAAAATCCAGTAACTCTCTAGTTACTGTGATCTAACTTAATTTTATTGATTACTGTGTATTAACCATGTATATATACCAACATTAGTGTCATCACATAACAGTAACTTTACACATACTGGGTTGAAACTTAGTAATAGTAAACGTGAATCACTTAGATCATTATGTAGTAAGTGAATATCCTGTATTTAAGACTAGCTTATAACAAGGTTTACTCTAAGGTGCAATTATAGTATCTAAATATACTTTGTTTTAGGTTAACCTTTTTTCATTTGTATATAATTATATAATACTATTAGTTAAAAAAATAATGAATCTCCCGTTTTAATACAAAATACAAAATGAAACAATACAACGTCTTTATATTTTTATTTTTGGAATCAACTTATAGTAAAACCACGTAGATACCTACTTATAATTAGTTTTAATTACTAAAAATGAGATCAGTTTCTTTTAATTGTAGCAGTCTTCATGATTTATTACAATGACAAGACATAGGTAGGAGATCAAAGTATTTTACTCATTTTGAGTACCATTATTATTTTTAAACAAAGGAAAAATAGACTAAATCAAAAACAAACTTCTACTTTATATAAATGCAACAAATAGGATCAATATTTATTCAATACACAAAAAGACAATTTAAAAATAATCCATACTAATATAATTATAAATGCGATAGTGTGTTTATCAACGGATGAGCCTTGAAAAGCTAGCAGACAGACTGCAAACTTTTCACGGCTCAGCCATTTAACCGATTTTGATGATATTTGGTACAAAAATAGCTTGAATCCCGGGAAAGGACAAAGGCTACTTTTGGTTTCGGAAGCTTGCGGGCATCATCTGTAAATGCTGAGATAGCTTGCAGCATCCTGACGACATAGACTACGTTTTATCCAGGACAATCCAAAAGTTGTCAAGGGATTCTTAAAAACCTGCGCAAACGAAGTCGTGGGTATCAAGTAGTTCTTAATATTACTTAATTATTTACTTAATTCTAGTCACAACCATCATCATTATTAGTATATAAATCAACAGCCAAATCATTTTCTGGCAATGTTCGCCAAAATAAAAGTCGATTTGAAGGCATGAGAGGTCCCAATTTTGTTATAATGTCGGATTTTCTTTGCTCACTAATACCTCGTGCTGTAGTTTTCGGAACGGGCATGGGCAAACCATTTTTTTCATATTTTACTTTCAAAAACTGAAGTTCAGCATAATCTTCAGCTCTAAAACATTTCTTGATGTACAAGTTAAAAAAGCCTCGGACCTCTACGATTTCACGTAAGGTAAAGGCACCCAATTCGGAGGTATTTTCATTAAAACTCGAAAGAACGTCAAAAAATAAGCATTTACTACACCTTTCTGAAGAACTGGCTATTTTATCAGAAGCGTTATTTATTTAACTCTTGAAATATCCTAAAAGGCAATAATTAAAACTTGTTTTAAATGTAAAATTAAGTCGGAATCCCCCAATTTATTAAAACAAACACAAACAAACCCCCCTCCCCGCTACCCGTTTCATGCAAAAGGTTAGCTTAAAACCCAGTAAATCAATAGTTACTGTGGTCAAGCTATGTCTTTTCGAAATAATTATTAAAACTGCAGGCATCTTAAACCCAGTAATTGATATACGGTGGTTAATTTATGTATAACGTCACTTAAATTTAACGAACATTTTACTCAAAAACACAGTATTTGAAGAAGCCGTGATATAGCCAAGCAAAAAAGAATTCAAAACATACATAAATAAACCATTATAACACAGTAAACAGCAATTTGCTGTGTTCAAAGCTAAAAATTCTAACTTACTGTGTTTTTTATTAAAAATGTGTTTTTTGTAATTGAAATACTGTGTTTTTATCTATCATATCTCAAAAACTATATTAGCTAAAAATAAATCAAAAATTTTCCCAAAAAGCGCTTGTTTTCGTGATTATAAAGAACTAAAACAAGTATAAACACAGTAACTGAAGTTACTGTGTTTTCAATTACGAGGGCAGTACTAAATAAACAGAACGGACGTCAGACATGCACCTACTTGCTTTCGCGTTTGTGTTTGACGCTTTGTTAAATAAAATTCTTATTCTATTTATTAATTGGCAATACTATATTTCATGTATAAAATACCTATTTTAATATTATTTTTGTTTTATGCCAACTCCACATTGGGATAGGGTTGATGTTCCATATGTCGGCAATTTAACGGTTGTGTCACGTTTAAAAATTCGTAGATGTGTTAAACGAAGCAATTTCAGTAAAATAATTTTTTTTGTAATACCTACTTGATGCTTTCGACTTTATGTGTCCTATTAATACCTGCTTTTCGTACCCATAAAGAAGTATTTTATTTTATTTATTAAAAAAAAGTACTAATTGCCTAAGCTTGGCACCTTTATGCCTTTCCCCGGCATTTATGTTACCAAAGTCAGTCCTCATTTTATGTCCGATAGAAAATTATATGTTACCCGCAACTTCTTAAAAATAGGAACTCTTTTATCGTTTTAATTTTATTTCATTTTCGCGCCAACAAAGACATACCCTTCTCCAAAATTTAAAAGAATTTTCGAAGAAATAGATATAGATTTTTTTTACAACCTTGACAAACAATGAGGCAATTTTTTTTATAGATAATACGTAATTTATTTCTTACCAAACGACGGAAACCGAACTCGGAAGTAGCAATTTTACAAGAAATCCAGCAAATTACGCACTCGCGCTCGTTATAAGCGATAATTGAAGGATAGGGGTACAGAAAAATGCGGCCTTATTTAAAAAAAATTCCCATTGGAGCAAGCTATATAAAAAAAATTCCCATTATGCCTAAGGACAACATGCATTATTTATTCATAATCACTTTCATTTCTTTTTTTTTGTTTGTTTAGACATTCAGTATCACAATTAGCGGTGTTTAAAACTTGTATCATATAATCTTCATCTTAGGCCAGTCAAATTTGACTCAAAAAATCACTAAAATTGCAATCAAACGGCTAGTTCTGATTTTTTTATGTGTTGTTATGGTGTTGTTAGTATCACTACCAGTAGTTTAAATCCAATTTTGCAGTTTTGAAAGACCTGTGCTAACTTCGCAGCACTCGAAAAACCGTGAAATTTTTGCACTCTTTTTGGTTAGTAAACTATATTATAGCCTAGAGACATCGTACTAACCTTTAATTAAAGCTAATTAGGTTTTTTACAACATTTTTGCCTATAATTCTACCCGTAAAAAGAGTATTATCTGTAAGATCGCGGTCGAAAATTGACCAAATCTTAAAATTTAACGTTTCTGGAAAAAAGTTCAATTTTAGGAGAGCTGTATCTCAGCAATAGTATTAAAGCTACAGAGTTGATTCTGGTTTCAAATTGTAGCAATGTTAGTCTACTTTAAAAATGTATATAAAATGAGAAAATGTTAAAAAAATGCGTAGTTTACGACTTATATTGCTCGGCACTCTTATTGTCCTTATAATGCAAGTTAATATTTTTCATAAAAATCAATAAATATCAATAACTAGTTTCGCCCCGCGACTTCGTTCGCGTGTGTTGCTATAAACCTCACGGAGCCCGAGACCTTTCCAACGAATGTAAAACCGTGGAAATCAGTTCGTGCGTTCTGGAGTTATAGCGTCAGGAAGGAAAACCCGACTTATTTTTATATAGTAGATAATATAAATAATTTTTTTTCTTGAATAAATAACATTATAAATCTATACTAATAAATAAAATTGAAGTGTCTGTCTGTAATATCGAAATAACTACCTCATATTAAGCTCATATGGTTATTTGAACGATACTATAACCGAATCACACGTTTTTAAAATTTTTGTCTGTCTGTCTGTCTGTCTGTCTGTCTGTCTGTCTGTCTGTCTGTCTGTCTGTCTGTCTGTTTGAACGGGCTAATCTTTGGAACGGCTGAACCGATTTTGACGGGACTTTCACATACAAGTAGAGAATTAACCAGGGAGTAACATAGGCTACTTTTTTAACCGACTTTCAAAAAAGGAGGAGTTGTGTTTTTCTACCTATGTACACCGATATCTCCGAGATTTCTGAACCGATTTGCGTAATTTTTTTTTAAATCGATAGAGAAACATTGCGACACTGTCCTACAAAAAATTTGGATTCCAACTCCTCAATCCTGATGCTGTAGGGGATCTGATCGCCAAAACTAATGGGATTTAGGCACTGTCGGTTATTTAAATTGATATTGGGGATACCAATTAAAGACTTTATTGTTGAATGACCTCGAGTAGGTACATGTCCAACTCCTCAACCCTGATGCTGTAAGGAATTGCATTCCGAAATCGTAAGGATCCCACGGAATTTTTCCGTTTTGTGGACGGGTTACTACCTACTTACTACAGATAGGCTACTTTTTGTTCTGGAAAATCAAAGTTCCCACGAGATTTTTACAAAGCTAAATACACACGGGCGAAGCCGTGGGCATCATCTAGTACTTAATAAAAATACTTAATAATAGTTTTAACATATATTTCTTGTCGAAAGTTGACCAATTCTTAAAATTTCACTTTTTTGGAAATAATTGTAAATTTTTGGAGAGCTGTATCTCAGTTAGGGAATGCAATATCGTTAAGAAAGGCTGAGATCTCGCGAGATCTCGGCCTTTTTTAGCGAGATTGATCTCGGATGAAAAAAAGGCGAGATCTCGCGAGTTTAACGAGATTGCACTCGAGCATATAAACGTCTTATTCGAAGCGCGGACTGACACGGAGTGGACGGAGTTGCGATCTGTTGGTTTCGTTCGGTGCGTTTCCGTTTAGCAGATGATTCTTTGGACATTTTGTGCTTCTTAAAGAGCTACTTTCAAAATAATACGTAATAATGGCTTGTGATTTGAACTGAATAAATCTTTCATTTGATCGATATATTTTGTTAATAATTAATCTGTAATTTCTAATAGTCTGACTAATTGGTATATGTTGTTAATTAATCTGTAATATCTAATAAATAAATAAATTTAAAAAAAAAAATCATTTATTTCGACCTGTTGGGTCATAATTAAAACAAAGACATACAAAAGTTGTTAGTAACACACACACATTAATCTAATGTTAGTAATCTTATCCTATTTATATTTCTTAACACTACCTAACCTAAGACAGGCCTGATTTGTCAGCACGTGTACCATATGACAATGATACCAAGATAGCAATTCAGGTACTGACAGTCAAACCTGTCAGCAAATGCCTTCAGGATGCCATTGCAGCTAGCCCGGACCCTGCGCACCAGGGATGTGCACCGTTTGCGCATGGTAGTGTAGAAACAATCCACATGTGCATCGTGGATCTACTGAATAGATATAGTTTCATTTAATTGATAATATTATCTTAGTTTAATAGTCAAAACAACTTAGATAATAAGTTTCATTTTTTTTGACTTCTCGTTGTTTTGTTTGTTATAAAAAAACTGTTTTATTACTAAAAGATTTTTGTTTGATATTAGAAGAGAAGACTGGTTGTTTCTTTCATTATTGTTATTTGATAGATGTCAGTTTACTACTTAGAAGTTTATAAAAAAATTATAGACAGATACGTCAAACAATGTTTGATGCATAAAAGTCTATTGAAAAAATTCGTGAAAATAAATGTTTATCTTGTAATACTTACAATATTTATAATTTTTTTTCCTAATTTATTTAAATATTGTGATTATTTATTTGCAAAAAAACACATCAAACTGCTAATCTCGCGAGATCTCGAAATTGGCGAGATCTCGCAGTATTGTTATTCATAAACTCGCGGGATCTCGCTTGAGCCCCAATCTCGCGAGATTTGCGTTCCCTAATCTCAGTTAATATTGTATTGAAAGAACTAGTTCTGGTCTTAAATTGTAGCAATTTTAGTATACTTAAAAAAAATTACAGAAAATATTTTTTTAAGAAACGCGCAGTTTAGGACTTATATTGAAAAAACCAAAAAGAGTGCAAAAATTTTGCCGTTTTTCAAGTGCTGCAAAGTTAGTACAGGTCTTTCGAAGCTGCAAAATTGGATTTAGACTACTGTTAGTGGTCCTAACAACATATTAAAATATCAGAACTAGCCGTTTGATTGCGATTTTAATGTAAAATTTGACTGGCCTATCTACCAAAGATGTGCTTGTAATAATCCTAATCCCTAATCCTCAGGTACCAACAGTACCTGAGGATTAGGGATTAGGATTATAATTTGATTTGGTAGATAATAATTTTATTGATTAAGAATCATCTTCATCAGAATTTTCAACTTGTCTTTTGAGAGTCATCTGTAAAGATAATATATTTATAGAAAGTACTTGCAATAAACGACCTCCCTGGCGCATTGGTGAGCGCTGTGGTCTTTCTTATAAGTGGGAGGTCCCGGGTTCGATTCCCGGCAGGGGCAATTTGGGATTTTATAATTTCTAAATTGTCTCTTGTCTGGTCTGGTGGGAGGCTCAAGCCGTGGCTGGTTACCACCCTACTGGCAAAGCCGTGCCGCCAAGCGATTTAGCGTTCCGGTACAATGCCGTGTAGAAACCGATCAGGGGTATACATAGATATCTCTTCCAAGTTAGCCCGCTTTTATCTTAGACTACATCATCATTTACCATCTGGTGAGATTGCAGTCAAGGGCTAACTAGTAGTTGAATAAAAAAAAACTGATTACGATCCACATTTCTTTTTTTCATCATGACAAAATCTATACCTATACATATTCCACACTGTCACATTTTACTCAATCACATATGTACATATAAATTTAGCTACATATACACAAACTTAGCCTGCAATCCACACTCATTCCTCCATGCATGCTTACACATACACACACCACACACGCATACATACACACCACCAGGAGCATCCACCCTACATAGATATATCCATAGATAAAATGAATACGTGGATATATCTTACGAAAATATTTCTTTCCATCACTATAACATTGCTCACTTTCCGGAAAAAGCGGTTGACTGTTGGGTAGACAATCAATGAGATCGTGTTTGGAGTGATGGGTTATTGGGTACGTACGTAAACATAAATCAATTATTAAATGTACTTAAATAATCTAAAAATACATGTATTAAAATAACAAACCATACTTAGCTTACATACCATCTCATAAAATAATTTTGTGTCTCTCTGCGCGTTGACGTAATGCGATATTTGTTTTCGACTGAACGCTGAATAGGCACCTAGTAATTTTATTTTTACGTACCTACCAAATGGCTGCGCATTGAAAAAAGACGGCAAAAACCGGTTAAAACCGGTTTATTCAACGAAACCCCTGACCCCTGGGATACACTATTGATAAATCTAGAACATTTGGACGCCAAGTGAGGGAACCAACCGTCGTAGGTTGCCCATCATTTAACGGAATCAGATTATTATTATTAACTAGATGATGCCCACGGCTTCGCCCGTGTGGATTTAGGTTTTTAAAAATCCCGTGGGAACTTTTGATTTTCCAGAACAAAATGTAGCTTATCTGTAGAAACCCGTCCCCAAAACGGAAAAATCCCGTGGGATCCCCACGATTTCGGAATACAATTCCTTACAGCATCAGGGTTGAGGAGTTGGATATGTACTTACTCGAGTTCATTCAACGATAAAGTCTTTAATTGGTACCCCCAATATCAATTTAAATAACCGAAAGTTTCTAAAACCCATTAGTTTTGGGGATTAGGTCCCCTGCAGCATCAGGATTGAGGAGTTGGAATCCAAATTTTTTATAGAAAAGGGTCGCAATGTTTCTCTATCGATTAAAAAAAAATTACGCAAATCGGTTCAGAAATCTCGGAGATATCGGTGTACATAGGTAGAAAAACACAACTCCTCCTTTTTTGAAAGTCGGTTAAAAAAGTAGCCTATGTTACTCCCTGGTTGATTCTCTACTTGTATGTGAAAGTACCGTCAAAATCGGTTCAGCCGTTCCGAAGATTAGCCCGTTCAAACAGACAGACAGACAGACAGACAGACAGACAAAAATTTTAAAAACGTGTGATTCGGTTTTGGTAGCGTTCAAATAACCATAATTATGAGCTTAATATGAGGTAGTTATTTCGATATTACAGACAGACACTTCAATTTTATTTATTAGTATAGATAAAATCAAAAATATATTTACCACGTGTGTTTGTATTAATGCTACCCCAAGCAGTGTGGTTAGCATTAAAATCTCCTGCTAGAATTAAAGGCTCTGGGACACTTTTAAGTAATGTATCTAAGTGTTCTTATGCTGCATTTGATGACCTACGAGGAATTCTTTGAAGTGCCGTGTAACCAGTGTCATCTGCCGTTATTGCTCTCCACGATCCGTTAATAATTTCTCCAGTACGTACATCTTCACTGTCAAAACAACCTGCCGGACAGTAATGACGTGTAGAATCTTTTTGCGACCATAAAAAGCTGTGTATGTATACACAACTCAAAACAATATCAATTACAGTAGGGTAGGGCGGGGCTAGTTGAGCATAGGGGCAAGTTGGGCAATAGAAATATCTCGCAAACTATTCTCCGTACGCATAGGCATCATATGGCGGAAAGAAGGAGTCGCGGGAGGGATAATCACCATGCGACCGCTAGTGGCGGCCATAGATAATACACTATATACATCTACTGCTAGCCTGAGGTAGTTCAGGAAAAATGAGGTTTATATAAGACGCGTAATCAGAATCGCACTCTCTGTCCATATACCTACTGATATAATACGTAATATTGGCACTGATTCTTTTCTACACAATCCATACTCATATTATAAATAAGAAAGTGTGTCTGTCTCTCTGTCTGTCTGTCCACTAACTTTTCACAGCTCAACAGTTTAACTTAGCTTAGGTACATCCATTTTAAACAAAATTAAACTGACACCGACTTTGGTAACGGTATTTACCGGACACGGCGGCTTTGCGGGTTATCTACACAGATTCAAATGCAAAGAGGAGCCGGGCTGTGTTTGTGATCCAGAAGAAAGTGAAGATATTCCTCACTTGCTGATGGAATGCCCGCAGCACAGCATAGCACGAGAAAACCTCCAGCAAGAAATGCAGTTGAATCTGTGTAGAGAGTCCGTAAATAAAATAATGAGTAATAAAAACTGTCGCGAAGTTTTCTTAAAATACTGTGTAAAGGTGGCCAAAATTGCTATTAAAAGAAATAAAACGTAATTAAGATTCAATGTGTTACTTGTATTATAAGAATACAAAGAATTACATGAATAAAAATTACAGAAGCACTCATAGTCTTTTAATGGCAGTCCTGGCATTAAAACTAAAAAACAGATAAACAAGGTCTCCGACAATAAGTCGGAGGTGTCAGTTGTTCCCCGAAAAGCGGAAGGAACATATAAAAAAAAAAAAAAAAAAAAAATACACTATATACCAGAGAGTGGCGGCTGGACGAGCGAGTGAAGCGGCCGTGCGTTTTGTTTATTTTGTGACCAAAAAGTGAAAACTTCGTTTATCGCAAGTTTTCGTCTGTATTAGTCAATTGTTATCTGTTTTTAATCAGGTAAGTGTTAATCTTCCAGAAAATTATTATACTTTTAATATGTAGAGAGGTTCTAGGTATAATTCTTACGACTTTTTTATAACCTCGCTTTTGTTTTAAAATTCCGGGTTGGGGTTAATTGAGCTATAGTTGCTCAACTTACCCCACGTCTCAAACAACTAAAGTAATGAATGCTTTATTTTTTGTTAGGATGCGGACTTACAAGAGGAAGAGTACAAGATGTTCTTACGCTACTGAAGATTTAAAAAATGCTGCAAAGGCTGTAAACGATGAAGGGAAAAGTGTTAATGCCGCCGCTAAAGAATTTGGTATCAAACGGATGACTGTCAAGATTTTTGAAGAAATTAAATGAAGGTGGTGATTCATCCATGGGCTATGCAACACCGAGGCAAGTATTTTCTCCTACACATGAAGACTCTCTGAAAAAATACTTGCTACAAATGGCATCAATCTTCTATGGATATTCTCCAAAAGACGTCCGTCGCCTTGCCTACGAATGTGCTGTTAAAGGAGAATGACCACCCCTGACCCAAACATTTACACAAAATGTAATTTATTAAAAATTATCTTACGAATATATGACAATTTGATAATTAATAATTATTAATGCTACACTTCACGATAAAAAAATGTAATAAAAAAGGAATTAAACCGTCTTTTCAACTTCCCGTTTAAGTCTGACGGCCATTTGCATTACATTCTACGCATACATGCCCAAATAAAAAGAGGTTTGTTATTTTTTAAAAAATAATTTCATTTAAAATAGAACGGATATTAATTATTTAAATACATTATTTTATTTGTTATTTGTTGTAAATCGTACAATATATGCTTAAAGTAAATAAGTAATAATTAATATTATTATTTTTTTATAATATTGTTTTAACTTCGTTGCGTTTTGTGCAATGGAATATAATATAACTACAACCTTTTTGATTTTGTGTAAAGAAACTTATTTCAAGATGTCAATATGACATGTCATTGTTTTAGTTGTGTGTGACGCTAGTGACGTCTACTCTATTTACATTTTGAATGTTTATTGCAGCACACCGGAGACCAATATTAATTTGGTTTATTGTTTTTGTATTGGATATCGTTGGACAGGTATGTTAAGTATAGTGCGCGCCAAACAATTAATAGTTCAAATCGGCAGGAAAGATACACGGCTTTCCTTACTACTTTAACAATTATAAACTACACATAACCTAGAATCATTTTCAAACTTAAACTTAGATTTATTTAAAACTACAAGTCCTAGAGGTATTAAAATGGTGTGTTTGGTTATCAGGAATAAATCTGCAATAAATGCTGCATACAACACGCTTGTAAACGACTGGGTTACACGCCCATAGATTTTTGGGCATTCTCCTTTGGCATTAAAATTCTACCCAGCTGGACTGCAAATGGCCGGAAAAGAATGGCTTACGATGTTTTTAAAACGAAATCTGGAGCTATCCATACGAAAACCAGAACCCACCAGCCTTGGTAGGGCAACATCATTTAATGAGCAGAATGTTAAAGTTTTTTTTTTTTTGAGAAATTAGCGGAAGTAATGAATAGATATAGATTTACTGGGGCAGACATTTGAAATATAGATGAGACAGGGGTATCCACTGTGCTGAAGCCAAATAAAATTGTAGCTGCTAAAGGTAAGCGCAACGTCGGCGCAATGACTTCTGGGGAACGAGGGACTAACGTTACAGTAGTAACTGCTGTATCTGCTCTTGGAAATGCTGTACCTCCTATGTTTGTATTTCCGAGAAAACAGAGAAGACACACTTTCTTAAGGGTGGTCCCCCAGAATGTCAGCAGGCAATGCCAGTGGATGGGTTACAGACGAAGAATTCTATCAGTTTATGCAACATTTTATAAAACATGTGAAACCGTCCATGGAGCGCCCTGTTTTGTTAGTTTTGGATAATCAAGCTCTCCGACCGTTGCCTCTCCCCAACGGAGGCGGGTCGGAGTGGTCGGGGTCGGAGCGGGAAGAAAGGGGGCAACCAGTGTGTGCTCCGTGGAGCATTCTACACCAGCCCCAATACATTTCAAATTAAAGCACCCCTCTTACCTCGGAGGGGTGTACCCGAGGACGCATCGAGACTACCCTAGGGCATATTATTTTAGAACCATAAGCGCCCGCACCAGCTGCCCGCCGGAATATCGGCCGCCAAAACGGAGGGTGGCTGGTGTGGAAGGCGTATATATAACTTGAATAATATAACTTGAATTCCAAGATATATCTCTTTGCCCTTTTCTGCTTAATATGAGATAGTTATTTCGAAATTACAGACAGACACTTCAATTTTATTTATTAGTATAGAATATAGAATAGTATGGATGTTCAGAACGAAAGGCGGTTCGCGATCCTTTCTGAGCAAGCACAGAAGATGAGTTCAAGCGGCCTGTAGGTAAACATTAAACTTTAACTGGTATTTTTACAGATTGTTTGCGGCGACTTGCAGCAAATAAGTCACTTCAAATATTGTGCATTAAGTATCGAAAGCTTTAAAAATAAGGCGCTTCATTAAATTTCCTGATGTCTCTGAGCAATCTAATGTGAAGACACAATTTCATCGTGTTGCCGGATTTCCTGGGGTTATTAGATGCATTGATTGTACCCATAAATGTATACCAATAAAAAAAATCCAAACCGAGAAAACGGCGAAGTATTTCGCAATCGTAAAGGTTGGTTTCCTATGGCCCTCGGATGGAAATATATGATATCGTAGCACGCTGGCTTGGATCTGTTCATGACACTAAAATATTTACCAATAGCAGGTGTTACATGAGATTTGAAAGAAGAGGTTTCAAGTTTACTGATTGACGATAGTGATTATGCACAGTCATCAGTCATCATACATGTATACACCAGTTCATTTCAATTCAAATGATACCGCCCAATCTTATTTTTCAAATTTTTCAGATGATGCACAAATAGACGATTTCTAAACAATTTCTAAAAATATTTTAATTCTAATAAAATCATAAGTATTTGTGGTTTATCTTACCGTATTGTAACGCTCAACCTCTCTTCAACAGGTTTGAAAGTCTTAAAGGAGATGAATCTGGTCCATACACTCTTGGGCCCAACAATAAACAAGGATGAAACATGCTTTATTTAGAAGATTTAGATGCTTGCTATTTACATCAAAAACTCGTACTTCTGCAGAGCTTGGGAGTTGTGTTTTATTTCTCGTTTTAGGTTTGTAGGTTATGTGAAAAAGACGTTCAAAGACGTTCTTAAAAGAACTTTAAATAGTTCTTTTAAGAAGTATTGTTTAAATACTTTCAGTAAATGGAAAAAGTATTACGGGAAGATGTTTGGATGCATGTTTGTTTTACTTTTGTAGGTACCTAGTATTAAATAATATACAAAGCGCAAGACACAATGAGAATGACAAAATGTCGCCGCAACAGACCATCTCTCATCGTCGTCTTTTTTTCAGGTCTGGGTTCTAGTTTTTTTGTGATAAAAAATATATATTCATGATGCACTATTTACACTATATTACTATTTATAGTATATTTGCTTTGTAAATCATATATTTTTTATTGCAAAATGTTTTACAACAAGTTTTAGTTTATTTCTAGATTAATGAATAAATAAAGATAGACTGCCTGGGTAGATACCAAAAAGCCAGAATCCAGAATTTCATTAGTACTATATTAATCTGTGGTTAATTAGACTGACATTCATAAAAACGTTCCGTTTCAACTAAAGAAAAAGCATTAGGTTTCGTACTTAGTCAAAAAAATGTTTTTTTATAATTTTCCCGAGCTGTACATAAATAAAAACCATTCAATTATGTAAGTTATTTATCGATTTATTTTCTCCATATTTTTATGTAACTGTGTGAAACGCCGAGTTGGGCCCAATTTAGTACATCTCCTTTGTATCCTCCTTCGCTATTGCTGGTCCAATTAACACGTTCCGGGACAGTACGTCGAGAGGCGGGCCGCAAATTCCTATATATTACGACAGAACGTCTGTCGACGGCTGATTTTGAGCTTCGGAATATGACAGCCCGTCGAACAACGGGCGTCAACCATAGAATATATAGTAGGCTGACGTATTAGTGTCGTATTACAAGAACTTAGAACTATCTTCTAAACTGCGAGGTCATTAACACACTAGTGACTGCGAGGTCATTAAGGCCACATTATTAAGTATTAAATCGACAGCTTTTGAGATAAGCAACAAAACGACATAAAAAATTTGACTGTAAGTTACTTACTTCTGGAGATATTGGTAATTGTAAGTACTTCGTCCCCAAGCATGAATTACGAGTATTGAACCCAAAGGACATGGCCGGAATTTGTATGGAGCTGTGCCCTTTGACATGGCCGGAATTCGCTCGAAATCGAAAAAAAAACTTACTTAAATAAACATAAATGGAGGTTAATTATTCATATGTGAAAATTGCTTTTAAAATAAACTAAAATATATCGCGGCAATTACATTTCTCCAGCGCAGGCGTGGAAAAAACACAAAGAATAAGAATGTTAACTGTTATTTGTTTTTCTAACTTTTCTAAGGTCATATCCAAGAAGGTTATATACTCTATATAGACACTGGAGAGTGCGCCTGAAACATTGTAGTTAAGATAAATTAGTCATTTTATTTCAAGGTTCTCTCTCGAGTAAAAATGTCTTATCTACAAATATTATTTAGGTTACCTACGCACAACGCAGATTGTAGAAGCCAGCCAGAAACATCAAAATAAGGATGGCGATCTGAGATCGATTAATCGGAGAATCGATTTTTGTGTACGTAGTGCGTAGGTACCACAGAATACATTACTCCTACCGTAGAAAAATGAAAACTCCATAGTAAAAAAATGAGAACCATTCAGCGCCATCTAGATTCAGCCCCCAACAACTCTTTGACAGCGGGAGATTCAAATATGGACGTTCTATACTTAACCTAAATAATATTTTTATACCCTGATTTCTAATTCCGTGGAATTCTGACAGCTGTCATTGTCATTTACAGATGAGTTATTTGTATGGAGAACAGGGTTAACATCTACGAAGTACGATTTTACCCAAAACTACTTTAATTCCCAGTCATCATAAAAAGCCATATGCCGAACAATAATATTAGACGTTTCGCCCTAAAATAGAAAACGGCAAGAGTGGAAACTAGAAAGTGCACACTAACAGCAATAGAAAACAAAAGAAGCACATTGAAAAAATTCATTCAAAAATGGAAGTCAAATGACATTCTCACCATGAAGTGTCTGTTAGGCATTTGTCATTCTACATGCGGCAGTTGATTTTTATTTATATAAGTTTTGAATTTTTTATCTTTTTTGTGGGAATTGTTTTATCTCTGGTAACATTACGAAACGTCAGAATTCCACGGAATTAGAAATCAGGGTATAGATAAGGAATTTTGACTCGAGAGAGAACTGGTAAATAAAATGACTATTTTGTCTTAACTACAATGTTTCAGGCGCAGTCTCCAGTATCTACATACAGTATATAAATAACCTTCTTGGATATGACCTTAGAAAAGTTAGAAAAACAAATATCAGTTAACATTCTTATTTTTTGTGTTTTTTTCCACGCCTGCGCTGGAGAAATGTAATTGCCACGATATATTTTAGTTTATTTTAAAAGCAATTTTCACATATGAATAATTAACCTCCATTTATGTTTATTTAAGTAAGTTTTTTTTCGACTAATCAGGGCAAATTCCGGCCATGTCTTTTAAGATTCATCATTTTTTTACTACAAATAAGGTAAAAAAATCTTAACTTTATAATTTAATTTTTGTTAGTTATAAACTCAATAACTCTGATTTGTGTATGTGACACAAATCAGATATCCTAAAAATTAGGTTATTTCTCTGTTCTGTTAGCTAGTTGCTTCATGTTGTGAGGATCGTTGGATCATGTCCAAATACAATCTTATTTTATCTACAACGGACAGGATCGTCTCCAATAATTCTTTTCTGGTATTTGGTACCATATAAAAGACCTTCTGCTTCATAGGTCTTCATAAAAAGAAGTCCAAAGGTGTAAGGTCTGGAGAATGAGGTGGCCATTCCATTGAATTGCTGCCACGTCCGATCCAAGGCGAATAGTTGACATCTAAATGCTCTCTTATAGCTATAATAATACCGAGTAGGCATGTCTTTAAACTTAGCAAACTTCACAAACCTGAATCACAAACAAAAATGAGTATTAACTTAAGTAGCGATCATAACGCCTCCTCGCCAGGAACAACAAAATAAAATTTCAGATATTTCAATTTTTTATACGAATTTTTAATCAGTTGAAGTAGGGGTCCGATCCTTAGTTTTAACCTCACTCACTGACTAATCAAAAACAATATTATTATTACCTGATCGCCCGAGGTATGCGATGGAAACCCACATTCGAATAACATAAGAACTTACGCGCTCGCGGTTAAGTTATGTTTAAACAATAATATCTCCAAAAGTAAATAACTTACAGTAAAATTTTTATGTCGTTTTGTTGATTATCTCAAAACTGTCAATTTAATACTTAACAATGTTTTCTTAACGACCTCGTTTTTGCAAAATGCAGCAAAAACTTGTAGTTTTCAATATTTTTGAAAAAATATTTTTTTTCCGAAGCATTTTTGAACGAGTTATTTTAACATTTTGTTCTATTGTTTAGTATTTAGTGATGGAGAATATTGTATCTAATCGAATAAGGTCATTTGAAGACCTGTGCATCAGCAGACTTTCGAGTTATTACATTTTTTGTGCGCACATACCCACAAAAACGCACACCAAATTGAAATGGCTGTCCCTGGGAGCGGGAGGGGGGCAGGCCCTAATAAGTGGTATTTTCAGAGAGGTAATGAGTTGTAGAATATGTTCCTAAAATATCGCTAATTCGATCCCGGACACACTGTATAATCTTCAATTGTATAATATGCTTTTTTCATGAGCACACTTTTAATAGAATTCTTAAACTTGTGTAAAGGCAAATCTAAGATTTGTTGTGGAATTTTGTTATAGAACATTACGCCCATTCCCACAAACGACTTTTGGACCTTTTTGAGGCGTAATCGAGGAATCACGAGTCTATTTCTATTTCTTAATTGCCTATCGTGTAATTCACACTTTTTATTGTAACTGTGAATGTTTTGCTTAACAAAAATTATGTTGTTATAAATATATTGAGAAGCTACTGTAAGAATACCTATTTCTTTAAATTTCTCTCGAAGGGAATCCCGCGGTTTTAAATTATAAATTGCGCGAATTGCCCTTTTTTGTAAAACGAAATTTTTTTCAATATCAGCTGCTTTACCCCATAGTAAGATTCCATACGACATAATACTACGGAAATATGCAAAATAAACTAGTTTTGCAGTTTCTACGTCCGTCCCAAGTTTGTCCCAAGGCGACTCGGATGAAGAGGATTCTCAGGCAGCTGATGGTGATGATGCTGAATCTTTGCATTCGCAAGAGGATCATAGTCAAGGTACTCATCCCAATCCTAGTGCTCAAGTAAGTGAATGTAGTGACGATATGGATGTTTCAATAGACGGCGACAATAAAATTCAGAATTCTCAAAATACGAACGATGTTGAAGGCGGCGATGCTCAGATTGCTCAGTCTACCCAAAATTCTGATGCTGAAGATGGCGAGGAGACTGAAGCAGCAGATAATAATGAAGCAGGTAATCTACAACAAGACACCGCTAGTAATCATTCGAGGGTAAGTGATCAGTCAGAAAATTTGTTTCAAAACAATGAGACACCAGCATCAGTCCGAGAACCTAGACGACCAGATACCCCTGTAAATGAAGATGAATGGGAAGACGTGGTTGATGATATCCCCGAGTTCTCTTTTGATTCTACTTTTGTGGGTCCCACGTTCGAAATAGATGAGAATTCCACACCGATGCAAATATTTAGCCAGATAGTTAATGAGAATATTATTGAATATTTGGTTGAATGCACAAACACTTACGGCGCTAACTTGTGTAACAAAAACCGGCCTCATACTAGAAACAGTCGTAACAAAAGCTTTAAACCAACTACGATAGAAGAAATGAAAGAGTTTTTGGCACTTTCATTTTTACACGGTCACATACAGATCCCTGTTTCACGAAAATTGTTCACGTATGACGATCCTTTATACTACCACCCCATATTCAGCCATGTCATGTCAGGTCGCCGTTATAACCAAATATTACGATGTTTCTGTGCCGCTGAATCGGGAGCTGAAGGAAAAGATAAAGTTGATCGATCACTTTGCGAATTCTCTTACACAAATATTTCGGCAATCCTTAAACCCAGGAATTGATTTGTCTTTGGATGAATCGTTGTTACTATTTCGAGGACGTCTCCAATTTAGACAATACATCAAGTCTAAGAAAGCCCGGTATGGAATAAAGTTTTACGTACTCACGACTGATGACGGTTATGTGTTAAACCTTAAAATGTATCATGGAAGCGAGGATGTGACTGATGCCGATGGAGAACCTGGAAAGAAAGTCGATAAGCTAGTGTTACGGCTCATGCGTCCTTATCTCTTGAAAGGACACCACCTGTATATGGATAACTTCTATAATTCCGTGACATTTGTAACATAGTTAATTTATTTAGCGGACAGGGATTAGGTTCGGTAGATAACGTTTTCCCAGTAACGGTAAGTAATTAACGTTGACGTTACTGTCAATGATTGGTATCGATAGGTTTTTATAAAAAATGTACTTAATATATCGATTAGGTTAAAATCAATATATCTTCTTTCTTTGGAGTCGCGTTTCAGAGTCTTCCTTATCTGTGGTCGGCAGGTTATCAATTCATAATCTGTGACAGCCGCGATTAAATTTCTATGACGTGGAGCCGTGATGTCAAGCAAAACAGTTTTGGAGAAAAACATCCTGCCAGCTTAGGGAGATTCCTAATATTGCGGGAGATTAAATCCGATTCAGGATTTGGTTCGTGGAAGTGTTGTTGTAAAGTAAACAATAGTGATTGTAGGCTCGGAGAAAAAGTGACGAGCTACGTCTCTAATTCGACTTACGTAGTTACGGGAGAGTCATAAAGGTTTTCTTATAGTGATATTGAGTTTGGTGGTGTAATGGTACAAACATATTTCGAGGGAGAATGTGATCCCTTACGTGATAACCCCAAAAAAATGTGGCGTGATATTCTTCCGATCGGATGACACGACATTCTTTCCCCGGTACGAGCTGTGAGTGGCCGCAGGATGTGATCGAGGAGCAGGGCGACCATTAATTTTCGTGCCACCTTACCATATCCTTTCGAGGATGCTGCTTTAACCGTCTGTCAGAGCCCGGACACCGCCACGCTGTTCTGTCAGAGCCGGTCAGAGCCCGGACAAGAGCCCGGACACCGCCACGCCGTTCTGTCAGAGCCCGGACACCGCCATGCCGTTTTGTCGGAGCTTGGCATCCCCATGCCGTTTTTAACCGGCCTAGTTCCTTGCCGGAAGTCTCGCCATGTGCCCGTCATCTAACGTGCCGTGATGGTGCGAAGCTGTCCCGCGGAGCCCGACGCTACGAGAGGCCCCCAGGCCGCATCCGTGCCGTGCGAACCCCGCGCCACGAGCACGTGACAGTGCCCGCAACATGAGGTGATACCAATTCATATTGTTGGCCCCTAATTAAAATATTCCCTTTAAATTTTTTTTGTGAAAGAAGCAACAAACTTTGAAAATGTGGACTTAGTGATGAATCGATGAAATTAGACTCCAGTGCCCAACTAAATTGTAGTGGTATAAACAATCTAGTGTTTTCCAAATTTAAAACTTAACAATCAAGCAATTTATAATCATGAACTTCCTCCATTTGGTATAAACAATAAATAGAAAAGTTATAGTGAAACAGAACCTTAGTGCATGTCGCATGGAACTCCAAATGAGCTCTCATCAATTCAGTATATTGACTTAATTTGTAGTTTACATTAGCTATAAGGATTGATTAAGCTATGTAGCATGTAGACCTCTGCCATCTATTCCTTCTTCGTGCTCTAAGATTTGATAATGTGCGGAGTAGGGAAACGCGGCAACAAATCGACCGGCTTGCAGCTATACGTCAATTGAGTGATATTATGAAACAAAATTGCCAAAAATATTATAATCCTAGTGAGAATCTTACCATAGACGAGCAGTTAGTAGCCTTCAGAGGACGTTGTGGTTTTGTTATGTATATTCCAAACAAACCGGCCAAATTTGGCATTAAAATCATAATGGTAGTTGATGTAAAATATCCCTACTAAATACGGCGTCGATGTGTTCGATAAAATGTGCCGTCAGTAAGACGTGACGCGAAATAGTCGCCGGTGGCCTCTCACACTATTTTATAATTTCATCAATATGGCTGGCATAAATGGTTTAGCTATATATCAGATCAACAATCTCGAAGCAAAAGTTGTTCGTCGGAAATATTTGCAGGAAGTTGGTTTTCAACTTATACAACCTCTGATAGAGCGTAGAATATTGCAGCCTACTTTGCCTAAGACGATAAAACTAAGAGCTAGGCAGCTTTTAGGTATTGAGGACCATCCCTCTGAACAGTCAATGCCTGTAAGGGTAGGCAGGGGTCGTTGTAGTTTTTGTGGCAGAGCTCGAGACCGTACTACTCGTAAAGTTTGTAACAGGTGCAAAAGGCGCATTTGCCCTGACCACGAACTTCTGTCCTGATTGTGCTCAACTTGATTAATTTTGTATAATTTTTTTTATTTGATAATTCTAGAGTATGAATATGTTAAAATTACTTACTAAACTTTTATATTTTAGAATAAGAATGTTTTGATCCCAGAGTTAAATTTTTTTGCTATTTTTCAAGAAGATTTGTTTTGTTTTTAATTATGAGGAAAGAATACTTGTTTTGTTTTTCTAATCTTACTATAATATGATAAAAATAAAGACGTTGATTCATAATTTATAGTTCTTTTATTAAAATTTAAAATATTCCGTAAATTAGTTAGTATACAAAAAGGGTGACACCAGTCACCCGTGCGTGCACTCATGTACCATTCTGAGGCGCGAGTAGCCGAGTGTTAACTCTTTGTTGTTTGTGTTAGTGTTTGTATTGTCGGTTAAAAATAAAGAATGACGTGTTTCTGGATTTTCGGAAATTCTACCCCTAAGTGGGTTACATAGGGAATGAAATTTATAAGAATCCATGCGGACTAAGTCGCTGGGCATCAGCTAGTAAGCTATCTTCTTCTTCTTCGTCGTGCACTTCATTACTGAAGGTCGTGCTTGTCTTGGAATGCCTTTACTGAAGAGTCAACCAGCTGCCTCCACGCCACTCTGTCTTCGGCTTGTCTCAGGGCAGTCGGAATATTAAGGCCCAATATAGCCTGTATCTGGTCAGACCAGCGTGTAGGTGATCGACCCCTTGATCTTTTGCCCTCGATCTTTCCTATTACAACCAGTTTATCCAGATTGTCTGGTTGTCTCCGAGCAATATGACCAAAATAACTGAGGACTCGTTGGTAGCAGATAGTGGATAGTCTGGTAGTAATGTTTAGTTGGTTGAGAATGGACTTGTTCGTTCTCTTTGCTGTCCACGGTATTCGTAGCATTCTCCTCCAACACCACATTTCAAATGCATCGATTTTCTTTCGGTCGGCTGCACGGATTGACCATGATTCGGAGCCGTATAAAAATATTGAGAACACCAAGGCACGCACGAGTCTGGTCTTGGTGGTATTTGACACTCTCCTGTTTTGCCAGATTCTGGTTAACTTGCTCATTGCTGCTTTGGCCATCTGTGTACGTCTCCGAATTTCCGCGTCACAACCTCCCTGATTGCTTATCAGTGACCCTAGGTAAACAAACTGGCTCACAAACTCTAGATCCTCGAGTTCACCCGTTCGTGTAATAAGTCCAGCTCGATCCACCACCATGACTTTGGTTTTCTTTTTGTTTATGGAAAGTCCGACCATTTCACTTGCATGCTCAACTCTATCCACCAGTTCAGCCATTTCCCGCTCCGAGGATGCAAATAGTGTGGTATCATCTGCATATCGGAGGTTGCTGATTTTATTTCCCCCAACAGAAATGCCACCATCCCACTCTTCTAGCGAGCTATATAGAGTTCTAGTAAGCTATATAGAGTTTTAAAGTATTTTTTCCAAAAAAAGGCGTAAGTAGGTATATTTAATACTAGCTGACCCCCGCGACTTCGTCCGCGTGGATATAGGCTTTTATATAGGATCGGATTGGATCCCATAATCCTTTTTGTACCTAAACTAAATGTAACCTAAGTTATTCCTTATAACATCACCAGAAAGTTCCATCAAAATCGGTCCAGCCGTTTCGGAAATTAACCGGAACAAATAGACAGATCGACAAACATAAATTTAAACGCACACCAGTTTAAAATAAGCCGTACGTTCAATGATCCGGGTCCCAAGTTATTTGAACCCAATAAATGCCTGTCATTTCTGAACTAAAAAACCTATGACCTTGAAATATTTATGGAACAATATATAAAGTACTATCTTTCTAACAAAAAAAGAATGAGTAAAATCGAACTACGCGTTAATGAATTACAGCTAAATACACGTTTTAACTTTCATCCCCTTTCCCAAGGGAACCGTGCTGAATTTCGGGATAAAAAGTATCCTATAACCTACCTCGGAGTATAAACTCAAATTGTACCAAGTTTCATTCGAATCCGTTCAGTAGTTTCGGCGTGATGCGCGGCCAAGATACAGACAGACAGACAGACAGACAGACAGACAAAAATAAAAAAAATTGCAGTTTTGGCTTCAGTATCGATTATAGAGTGCCCTCCAATAAAAATTTTCAAAATATCTTCAATGTACAGAATTGGATCTGTTACAGTTTTATTATATTATAGATAGATCAAACTTGTTCTAAAAATTCTGTCATCTCTTTTTTCAGTACCACCTAGCAGGTAGTAGTGTATTATCTATGGTGCCACCTCGCCTGTCCACACCGACGCCCGCGCACTATTTCTCAGGAGAATCAGTGACGGCAGATAGACTTCAAGTCATTATTAAAGAGGTAGATAAAATATGTCTGTAATATGATTATGCTCCTAAATATTAATTATGACGAGCGGATACCCGCGACTTCGTTCGCGTGGATATTGATTTTAATAATCCCGTGAAAATCATTTTGTTTTTCCTAAGCTCCTTTGAGCTTACATCTTGCTAAAAACTGTTAAAAGTTCACTGGCGGATGTTTAGGTACATCAAAATGTAAACATCCGCCTGTGAAAGTCCCATCAAAATCGATCCAGCGTTTCAGAGATTAGCCAGTAGTCCTTAAAGTATTTACTTTCTAACAAAAAAATAATGAATGAAATCGGACCACCCGTTAACGAATTACATCTAAGTACACATTTTGCCTTTCATCCCCTCTCCCAAGTGAACCGTGCTGAATTTCGGGATAAAAGTATCCTATATGTTACTCCATAGTATGAACTTAAATCATGCCCAGTTTCATTTCAATCCATACAGTAGTTTTTACGTGATGCGCGCACAAACATACAGACAAACAGATAAACAGACAAACAGACAAAAATTTCAAAAATAGCTTTTTTACGTTCTATTACTTATCCCTAACATCCCCCCGTTATTATTTTGCAAAAATCTTCAATGTACAGATACGGCAATTCTACGATTTTATTATATACTAGCCGACCCCCGCGACTTCGTCCGCCTGGATATAGGTTTTATATAGGATCGGATTGGATCCCATAATCCTTTTTTGTACCTAAACTAAATGTAGCCTAAGTTATTCCTTATAACATCACCAGAAAGTTCCATCAAAATCGATTCAGCCATTTCGGAAATTAGCTGGAACAAATAGACAGATCGACAAACATAAATTTAAACGCACACCAGTTTAAAATAAGCCGTACGTTCAAAGATCCGGGTCCCAAGTTATTTGAACCCAATAAATGCCTGTCAATTCTGAACTAAAAAACCTATGACCTTGAAATATTTATGGAACAATATATAAAGTACTATCTTTCTAACAAAAAAAGAATGAGTAAAATCGAACAACGCGTTAATGAATTACAGCTAAATACACGTTTCAACTTTCATCCCCTCTCCCAAGGGAACCGTGCTGAATTTCGGGATAAAAAGTATCCTATAACCTACCTCGGAGTATAAACTCAAATCGTACTAAGTTTAATTTGAATCCATTCAGTAGTTTCGGCGTGATGCGCGGCCAAGATACAGACAGACAGACAGACAGACAGATAGACAGACAGACAAAAATGAAAAAAATTGCAGTTTTAGCTTCAGTATCGATTATAGAGTGCCCTCCAATAAAAAAATTCAAAATATCTTCAATGTACAGAATTGGATTTGTTACAGTTTTTTCTACGATTTTATTATATACTAGCTGATCCCCGCGACTTCGTCCGCGTGGATATAGGTTTTTATATAGGATCGAATTGAATCCCATAATTCTTTTATGTACCTAAACTAAATGTAGCCTAAGTTACTCCTTATAACATCATCTATCTGCCATTGAAAGTTCCGTTAAAATCGATCCAGCCATTTCGGAGATTAGCTGGAACAAATAAACAGGCCGACAAACATAAATTTAAACGCACGCCAATTTAAAATAAGCCGTACGTACAAAGTTCCCGGTCCCAAGTTATTTGAACCCAATAAATGTCTGTCATTTCTGAACTAAAAAACCTATGACCTTGAAATATTTACGGAACAATACTTAAAGTACTAAAACTACCTTTCTAACAAAAAAAGAATGAGTTAAATCGAATCACGCGTTAATGAATTACAGCTAAATACACGTTTTAACTTTCATCCCCTCTCCCTAGGGAACCGTGGTGAATTTCGGGATAAAAAGTATCCTATGTCCTACCTCGGAGTATAAACTCAAATCGTACCAAGTTTCATTCGAATCCATTCAGTAGTTTCGGCGTGATGCGCGGCCAAGATACAGACAGACAGACAGACAGACAGACAAAAATGAAAAAAATTGCAGTTTTGGCTTCGGTATCGATTATAGAGTGCCCCCCAATAAAAATTTTCAAAATATCTTCAATGTACAGAATTGGATCTGTTACAGTTTTATTATATTATAGATGTATAGATATAGATATAGATGAAGACCAAAATGTTCTGTCTCATCATGAGCAACCCATTGCCAGCTGACTCTTCTCTTCTCACTTTGAGAGGAGACTCGTGCATTGGTCTGCTCTCAGAGTGAGAAGAGTTTTGGTGTACCACATTGGCATTGCAGATTGGTAGACTTCATATACTTTTTTCATAAACAGGAAATGCTTGTCGCATTTTGACTCTGTTGCGTGGAGACTTCATACACCTTTGAGAACATTATGGCGGACTCAGGCACGCAGGTTTCCTCAGGATGTTTTCCTTGACTGTTAAAGCAAGTGATATTAATTAATTACTTAAAACACACATAACTCCTAAAAGTTAGAGATGTGTACAGGATCGAAGCCCCGACCACCGATTAGGAGGCCGACATCCTAACCACTAGGCTATCACAGCTTACTGACGTATGTCTAATGTTCATAAACTATGTATTTAAACAAGTTTTTTTTTAGGTATTGGCAGAGTGTTTCATAAATAACTTAGATGTGGTCGCAACTGTTTGTGACATGGATGGAGTAAACATGAGGGCATTAAATGCATTGGGCTCCACAGTTGACTCACCTTGTTTTATCTTCAAAGAACATGAAATCGTGACAATTATGGATCCTCCTCATCTCCTAAAATGTTAAATAATTAATGAAAATAATAATGATATTGTGTTTAAGGAATAATTTCCTAAAACACAATATCAAGTGTCCGGAAAATTTTGCAGCTAATGCAATATCAGGTACTTATATTTTCTTAGGAAATTATAATTATGCAAACCTACGTGCATAATATATTAAGATAAATAATTATTTGCTAACACAAATCTAGTTGATTGTGTACGGTGATTGATTTAGACTTTATTAGAAATTGACTTTAAATTGGAACTCTCTCTTTGTGCGTCTTTGTGCATTATTCTGATTCACACTTAACAAATTTATTTGTTTACACATTACAGGAATAGCAAAATGGGAGCACATAAAGGACGTTTTGAAAAAGACAATAATAATCCAAATTTTGTATTTGCGCCTGCTCTCACTGATCAGCATATCAATCCAAATGGGAAACAAAAAATGAAAGTGAAACTGGCAGCGCAAGTACTAAGCCATTCAGTTGCAGCAGGATTTTTTGCAAAAGTAGCCAGAAGTAAGTAATTTACTATTTTAAATTCACTGGTAGTAATAATTGTAGTTCATACATTATTATTAATAAAAAATAAATAAAATTTACACTAATATTACTAAAGGTAAAGTTTGTAAGTATGTTTGTAGCAAGTAATCTCTGGAACTACTCACCCGAAAATTCTTTCCAGTAGAAAGCTTAAGTATATAATCTTTAACTGTGAAATAAACTCCTCAGTTAAAGATTATTTGGCGATTGAAAAGCGGCCCGATAGAAAAAAATATTGAAATATTAGGGTTCGTAATTTCGCACCAAAAGTTTAGTTCTATGAAATCATTGATAGATGGCGTGAAGGTGCATAGTCTGCACTTTTCTTGTATGTAGTCGAGCTTCTTCTCCTTGGAGTAATTGTATTCTGTGCGCCCGCGCCATCTGCATCGGTGCGACCTCAATATTACTTCTGTTAGCCCCGGCTCCGTCGAGCGGTCGCCGCGCTCTCAAGTTATTCATCCCCGTTCTGATCCGAGGCAGACCTCCACCCCACGACGGAGCACCCCGCGGCAAGTGACTATTTCCATTAACAAATATGAAAAACGAATATTCAATTACCGTCTGTCCAGAGCAAGACGAGTAGATGAAAATGCTTTCGGCATCTTAGCCGCTCGAATAAGGGTATTTCGAAGACCATTGAACCTTGATGATGGACTCTGTTGTTCTGGCATGTTGTGCTTTGCATGCATTTTTTTTAAGAAAAAATCACTACCATACTTATCACACAGCATCAAGTATCAACACATCAACACATTGTGGCTAATTCTGTTGTACACAATTCTATAAACTAAACTAAAATGACAGGTCTAAAACTATTGCTATCCTTTTCCGCAGTGAGCACTGTGAAAGAGATAGGAATAAATTTAGACCTGTCATTTTAGTTTAGTTTAGAGATTGTGTACAACAGAATTAGCCACAATGTCATTCCAGCAAGGAGATTGGTGGCACCGTAATTTAAATGTCAAATCATAGAACTCCTCCATAGCAGTTTTAGTGGTATCCACTATTGATGATTATTTGCAACATATCAAAATTACTATTATAATTTACTATTTAATATTTATTTTTCCTTCGTTTCCATTATTGCAGTGTTTTTGAATACCACCAAAGAATATTTAAATAAGATAATAATCATGATCAACCCATTACCGGCTCACTACAGAGCACGGGTCTCCTCTCAGAGTGAGAAGGGTTTTGGCCATAGTCTACCACGCTGGCCAAGCGGATTGGCAGACTTCACACACCTTTGAGAACGTTATGGAGAACTCTCAGAGGCATGCAGGTTTCCTCACGATGTTTTCCTTCACCGTTAAAGCAAGTGATATTTAAATACTTAAAACGCACATAACTCCGAAAAGTTAGAGGTGCGTGCCCGGGGATCGAACCCAATTAAAACCTAATACAAAAGTAATGGCACGTGCCCTTTTGTTGGAATACGCCGAGGAGCAACGTAGAAGAAACGTATATCGCATACACACGTAGGTACTTTCTGCTTACACAACTTGTAACGGTACGAAAATAATCGTAGATCGAATTTTGATGTCATCTTGTCTTTAGCGTTTGTTTTTAGTTTTGAGACTGCTAGCGACATCTAGGTGCAGCGAGCAGTACTATCTTCGCCAAGGCAATGATCCGCCTACGACGACGCGACACCACCGGACTCGACACCCGCTCCGCGCGCGGCGGCACCCTCGCCGCCCGCAGCGCCGAGCCACCCTCCTGGACACGACAGCTCAGCGCGCGGCGGTGAACCCACCGCCCGCAGCGCAGAGCCACCCCCTGACTCGACAGCTCCGCGCGCGGCGGCGATGCGATCGCCCGCAGCGCGGAGCACCACCCACGGATATGACCCCCAATAGGCCCTCCAAGAAATTGGCAGGCCTGAGCCGACACCGGCTCAAAGAGCAACACCGGGGAGGCAAACCTCCCCGCGCCCCACCCGGGTAAGGAGGCCTGGCCTCGACGCCCGCACCTCCGTGGCCTGACGGCCACGAAGAAGACCCTGTGTCGTGTCGTGATCCGCCTAGACTCTTTGTGCCGCGCGCTAGATGGCGCGCTTCGTATATTGGTTTTTTATTTCAAGATTTCTAAATAAGTAACAATTATTTCTTCAAAAGAAGAAGCTGGTATCACGAATTTCGGATGACAGCTTCCATTTTGTCTCGGGTTATCTAGCGGAAGCAGTGAAAAATGTGACGCCGTGAAAAATAATTGAGTTTCATGTAAAGTAGTGTGATATCGGGCCTGGAAATATGGTAAGAGTCCTCGTAGATGGTTTCTGATATCTGCATTCTCACAAAAGGGCGATTTCCAAAGTATTTGCGTTGTTGTTACAGTTTTGACTTCACGGAAAGATTCTGGGAGCGGTGTGGTTCTTCCAGAAATATAATCTGGTGAGTTAATTTTCAAGTTACGTTAGGATTCCCCGTTCAAATCGCGGATCTTGATAAAAATCAAAACGTTTCTTCTTTGCAGGAAGAAAATGGGTCTTCGTTTTTCTTTTTTTTTTTTCTTTTTCCTTTCTTCACACGTCATGATTGGAGTGTGAAAAATAAATACAACATGGTCCGAAAGGGGAACCGAAAAATTTAGTTTGTCAAAAATTTTCGTTGCGACCACGCTCATTTAGCTTATAATTATTTTGCTGTATCGATTTTGATAATTCAAGATGGAACAAACTTTTGTACAATTTCACTCTCTTTTAAAAGAGGAATTAACTTATGAGGTTGCTATCCGTTCAGAAACTCCCGCACCGACAGTTTTAGGTTTAAAGAAGCAATTAAAACAACTTTTAAAGGATTGTCCAGCAGAAATAATTCTAGAGACAGATTTTTTGCCCGATGCTGAATTAGAGGTTATTTCTCAAAAGATTCAAGACTTAAAGGATTTAATAACAAAATTTGAGGACTCAAAAGAAAGACACACATTCTGTAGATCCAAGGCCTTGGCTTGTCATATTTATTACAGATTGTCTCGTGTGCACCCCACCGATCAGAAATTACTTGCTAAGAAAAACGACCTAAATTCAAAACTAGAAACTTGCTTGGCCAAACTCGATCCGGAGACCGAGTTGGGTCAAGAAGAAGTATTAGTGAACTTTGAGACAACTACGGTGGAATGTGCAGGAGATAAAAACGTAGCTAAGTGGAACATTTCTTATAATGGTAGGGGAGATCCTCGCAGTTTTTTACAGAGAGTTGAAGAATACAAAATTTCTTATAATGTTTCTGATAAAAAGTTATTTGCGTCTGCCTTTCATCTTTTTTCAGGAAAAGCTCTATTATGGTTCAGAGGAGTTAAAAATCTCGTGTCATCTTGGTCTGAATTGAAAAATATTTTACGGGAGGAGTTCGAGCCAGTCGACCACGATTACAGGTTGTTAGGGATCCCGAGGGAAAGGAAACAAAGAGAAGATGAGTCTGTAAGTATTTATTTCTCAATTATGTTTGATATGTTTGCGAGGATGAAGTCAACACTTGCTGAAGATCAAAAATTAGAGATCATGTTACACAATATTAGGCCAGCTTATGCTGAGCAGTTAGCGCTTTTAGAAATTGAGTCGGTGACGGTTTTGAAGGAGAAATGCCGTAAAATAGAGGCGGCAAGGCAACGTTCTGCACAATTTTATGATGCAGCAAAGTTTGATTCAGGTGGTAGAAATTCTGATAATTTTGGTAGAAATTCCGATAATTTCGGTAGAAATTCTGAGCATTTTAGTAGAAATTCTGGACATTCTGGTAGAAATTCTAATCGTTATGAGAAAACTTCAGATAATTTTGTTAAAAATTCTGAACATTTTGGAAAAAATTCTGAGTTCCGCAAGGATAATAACCTTCGCTGTTATAAATGTGGCAAAGGGAACCACAGTTTTAAGTATTGTAGTGCCGTTCCGAAAGCACTGAGGTGTTTCAAGTGTGGGAAGGATGGGGTCACAGTAAAATCCTGTCCAGACTGCAACAAAAAAGATTCTGTTGGTAAACCTGTTTCAAAATCAAATAAAATTTCTAAGAAATCTCAAAAATAAATATCTAAGAAATCCTGGATGAAATTTTGATTTTTATACGTCGCGCGAGGGCCGCGGGTCGTGCACTCGGTCCCGACCGCCGTATTTTAGAAATTGGAGGACAAATACCATACAAAACTTTGCAACGCACTTCAGATCAGCATACAGATGCTTCCTATGAGTACTGAGATCGTAAATAATCTAAAAGAGGCCCGGAGCCCAGGACAGGTGGCAGGAATACTAAAAGAACTCGGAGACATCCTTCTATTGACAACATCACGCTCCACTCAAAAGATTTATTTCCCGCTATTATTGGTATATAGCATGTGGAAAGTCAAACCTGATGGTTTAAAATGGAGTTTTTCAGGAAGCGACATGTTAAAGTTTTATAATGTCCTAATCAAAAAGGGAATGAAATTCAACATCAAATCAGGTGCTGATCCGCTCAAAACTGCTGAGGTCATATTTCATGCAATGTTCGGAACTTACTTGGATGATCTGAACATCTTGTCCCAAATCACAACGAACCCCAAATGGCATCAAAGGAAAGACCTAAACTCAGTTTTCCACCAGCGAGCGTCCAAAGCAGTCGTGACTGTTGCCCCAATTAAGTTCAAATATGTGTCAAAAATGGCACAATCCCTCCTAACAAAAAGCTCGGGCAATGTTGACCCCGTAGCTACTAGCAGGCCATCATTTTCTGGGGTAAGGAAAAGGACCTTAACGCAAGAGTTTCTGTCATATTTGCAAACTGGTAAAACCTCACAGTTTTTCGGGGATCCCATGTTATTACAATTTGCGCTAAAGAAGACAAAAGATTCGTTACTTGAAGAAAAAGATTCTATAACGATGATCATGGCTGGAACTAAGTACTGGGAAAAGGAAGATGTGCAGGGTGGGTGGAAGGAAACACCTTTTATACCAACAGAAGGAAATACTAAATTCTACGGCACTAATGCTTGATGTGTGTATGTTTACTTGATTTG
Organism: Melanargia galathea; assembly: GCA_920104075.1. NCBI lineage: Eukaryota > Metazoa > Arthropoda > Insecta > Lepidoptera > Nymphalidae > Melanargia > Melanargia galathea. Next base: position 14,490,596 of record OV049877.1, read on the forward strand.
TTTTATTATGTTATATAATTTTGGTTTTATTAATGTAATTTTGTATATTTAAAAAAAAAAGAAAAAGGATGTCGCCACGCCCGGGAAGACAAAAAAAAAAACACAATGTGACAAACTACAGTGTACCTATTCTTGTATTTTTAGTTTGATTATATAAACGATAGATATAGGTATTATTATCAATAACAGGCGCCGTTTGCGCGATACATATGACCCACTGGAGCTGCCAGAGAGAGTCAGACCGAAGACGATTCTTTCATTCAGAGCGTAATGAAAGCCTATACTAATAGTACACATTCCCCTTTCTCTTTAATTTTTAAAATGTTTTTGCTTATAGCAATTATATTGGCCTTAAATGATAAAAATCCAGCTGACGTAGGCGTAGCTCATCTTAAGGCTAATCCCTCCGACCATAGTATAATGGCTGCTATACAGCGTTTTGTTATAAAGTTTTTAACAGCTATATCCCCGCGGGTGCAAATTGCATTATGTCTTTTATTAATTGTTGCTAACTGGTCGATCAAACCTAGTTTGCGCAATGGTTTGGCTTGTATTCTCATCGTTGTTCTATTTTCATTCGTACCGGCATGGACCATCTACGAGCATTTCATTATTTGTGAATTGTATTTTATATTTATGGAAATACGTAACCCTCAGTTTAAGTTTATGATAATCTGTATTGCTACTCTATTCATACTCATAGATCAAGATTTAGTAAGATCATATATAATGAAAGACAGTATAGCTGGCTCATCTGGAGGCGTCAAGATCCCGTCTGAGGGATCACCAGGTGGTTTGCGTGTTCCTACAAAGTAAATTAAGCATTATGTTATAATTAATATTAAGTTCATTAAAACTACATCATGCAAATTCCAATCGAAGCTCTTCATACGGTGTACAACTGTATTGTTGTGCTTGGTAAGTATGTAACTTCTTCTCCACGATTCAGTTCGGTGTGTGTTCCAGATCATCGTTGTTTTGAATTTAATGACAGTCTTGATAGGATTTTACCTTTGCCCAGTAATTGTATAGATAGTGGAGTTGAAAAATTAGGAAAACAGTTTCTGCACACTGGATGCAAGTTGATCGGCAGAACCCATGATGTTTCTTACATTATTCACGAGGTTTCTAGAGTTGACTGTTTTCTAAGCAACGGTACCAAAGCATCAAATGTAAAGATCGGTCCCGATCTGTACCATATATATATACAATCCCTATTTAAAAAATGTTATGCTTACGTCACATTTCGTGTTCCGTTGTTTGTTTGAGAACAAATGTGATAATGAAAATGTGATCACGTTACTTGAAATACGAGTTGCATATGTTACTTACTATGAATTTTCATTTATTCAATTGCTATCGTACTTAATAGACACTCCCTATAGTGCTCATTGCGAACTTTCGGCTGAACAAAGCTGGCTATCTTCAAGTTAAGAAGAACTCCGTGCTCATCTCCCAGCTGTTCGACAAAAGACAGCAGTTCGCAATGAAATAAAAGTAATTCAGACGCTGATAAATTTTATCACGCCACTCGAGATACTATTTACAACATAACAAAGCAGATCGCAGGAAGACATGATTGTAAAAAATATTTTGTCGACATAGATGTCAAGCAATAAAGATAGCTATAAACTATTCCATCGTAAAAAATGTACTATTTAAAAGATAACATCGTTGCCTGCTGCAAATAAATAGCAAAGTCAGTAACCCAAGTCACTCAACGTAAATATATTTTAAAATAATATGTACTATGTTGTCTGTGAACACAGCCGAAACAAATTTATAAAAGAGTCCTGTTCTAACACATTCAAGTCATATTCCATCTCACCATCCACAACAATGCTGTGTCAACTGTGTGCCTTTAACGACTCTGTTTACGATGAAGAATTGCTGGCAAATTGTGAAGAAGCAGAATTGAACGCCAAGTTAGTTAACATATTTATGGAAGCCGAACGGGATCAAGTTTATTCGTGAGTATTTTTTATCCATTTTATTTTTTCCACGAACAGTGTTAATTTTAATCTATTATATCCCAAACGGTTGATCGAAGATAAGGTGCATGACTACAATTTTTTATTAATGTAACGGCCACCATCCCATGCACCCTGGTCCCTGACTAGTTCAAACTTGTTTAAACACAACGCTGCACAGTGAATCGCCTAGAACAAGCTAGGTGGACAAAAGTCAATTCAAAGAATCACTTAATTGATGGTCACTTATCACTAATGATAACCCAGGGATAATTAATGCAGGTAATAATTATTGCAAACATTTCTTATCGATGAGTCATACGCAGTTGAAATCTGGTAATAAGGTAATTACATTAACGTAAACAATTTAGTTGCAATTGTGCATTGCTTTCGACAACATATATTTAAATTTGTGCTGAATATTATAGTTTTTGCTGTGATGGATTTTACTTTAGAGGGTAAGTATTTTCTATTTTTACTTCAAATAGATTCTAATAACAGATAATATGCAGTCTAACAGTTTTTGAAATAGGAGTCCAAAAAATGTCGTCTTTTTTTAAAAACCTTTACTTTCAAGGAATGTAACTTTTTGTATCCACATGTATCCAGTCTAAATTTTTTATATAATATAGCTACTACATTAAGCTTCAATATTATATATAATTTGAATACCACAACGATTCCATTTCATTTTAATAAATTTTTTTCAGAACACGTGCATTGCATTTCGAAAATGGAATTTTTCGAAGAGTGGCGGAAACATGCCAAAGAAGACAGAAATATTCGTCTAATGAGTTTTATTATGGAAAAATTTTCTATTACGAATATGACTCCCGACTCACAGAGGAGTATTCAGCTACAAATAGCAAGTATTTCGTCAAAATTAGCTGAAAAGTGGGCTGAATCGAAAATGACGGAGGATCGTTTTCTTCAGAAAAATAAAAGTTGGTTCGAGGGGGCAAACATACAATTTAAAGTTTGCATACATCAGGCTTGTCCTTCCTCATCATCTGAAGGAAGTCGGCCTCAAGGGCGACCTAAAAAGGACTTTGAAGATACGTCTTTCAAAACCAAAAAACGCAGGGTTGAAGATTTAGTGCAATCGCGCAGTGCTTCTGAATTAACTACAGCTGCGGAAGTGGCACATCGTTTGTCGGGTCACAGAAACGTAGCTTCTTTAATAAGAAGTTCCGAATCTTCGGAAAAAAGGAAATCTGTTGGTGATGTTTGTAGTGGTAGGCAATTAAACAGTGACGAGGCGTTAGCTTATTATGTAGATTCTAGGTGCACCAGTCACGCTTATAAAAAGACGCGAAAGTGGTCATTGAAGGCGGGACATGAAGTGTTTCCATCTTATCATAGTCTCTGTAAAGCCAAAAAATCATGCTATCCTTCGGAGGAAGACATTTCTGTGACCGAAACGCGCGCTGATATTAAGCTTCAAGCTATTTTGAATAAAACTGCTGAACGTTTGATTGAAGTGCAAAGTGAAGTCATTAGAAATGTGTCTTCTTCATCATTTACATTAATTAGTAAATGGGGATGTGACGGGAGTTCCGGGCACAGTACATATAAACAGAAATTTGAGAACATTGACGCTACTGATGAGTTTCTGTTTGTATTTGCATTTGTTCCTTTGAAATTGATTGATGATGACCAAAATATTATTTGGCAGAATCCACGGCCTTCATCGACACTTTACTGCCGACCAATTAAATTTATTTTTTCAAAGGAAACAAATGAATTTACTAAAATTGAAACTGACAAAGTGTTAGAAGAAGTATCTCAACTTCTTCCAACATCTTGTAGTGTTGGTGAATCTCAAATTACTGTGAAGCATAATCTTTTATTGACAATGACAGACGGAAAAGTATGCAATGCTTTGACTGACACAACCTCTGCACAAAAGTGTTATATCTGTGGAGCTACTCCTAAAATGATGAATGGCGAATTAGAAGGCTTGGTTGATAAGAAAGAACATTACGGTTTTGGTTTGTCTACTCTGCATGCGTGGATTCGCTGTTTTGAATGCTTGTTACACATTAGCTATCGTTTAGATATAAAAAAGTGGCAAGTCAGAGGTGATGAAGATAAAGCTAGTGTGAAACAGCGTTCAGACGAAATCAAGCAAAAGTTTAAGAATCAAATGGGACTTATTGTAGACAAACCAAAACCTGGTTATGGGAACACAAATGATGGCAATACGGCTCGTAGGTTCTTTATGAATCCGGAATTGAGTGGGGAGATTACAGGATTGAACGTTAATCTAATTAAAAACTTTAGTATTTTATTAAGAACGTTATCTTCCGGCTACGATATCAATATTACCGAATTTGAGAAATTTTGCATTGAAACGAGATCTCTTTATCTGAGTCTGTATTCGTGGTATTACATGCCTGTTACTGTACACAAAATCCTAATTCATAGTACAGAAGTTATTAAAACTTCCATAGTTCCAATTGGGCAACTCTCGGAAGAATCTCAAGAGGCTCGAAACAAAGACTGTCGTAGATTCCGCGAGCACCACACCAGAAAACAGTCACGTAATTTCACGAATACAGACTTGTTGCATATGCTCTTGATAACGTCCGATCCTGTAATAAACTCACTCAGGGAAGTGCCGAGAAAGAAGACTGAGAAATTACCAGTAGAAGTTCTAAATTTGATTGTCCCTCCTTCAATACCAACACATCAGATAGCACGTAATATTCAACCGTGTGATAAAGAAGATTACGTGATATCTGATTCGACTGATTGTGAAAGTGATGATGAGTCTTCTGATGAATATTATTAGCATATATGGTATTATTTGTAAAATTGATATTATTTTTAAGTTGTATATATTATACTTTTTGTATATATTAAGTTTTGTTTATCATAAGGTAGTTTTTAGTGATTTAAACTGGTATTTTATGTTGCGTTTTATTTTTTTCTTTAACTTGTTATTATATTACTGATTTTAAACATATTATTTTCATTTAAATAAGTACATTTTTTATACCAAATTTGATTTTTTATTTAAAACAAGCGGATGAAACATGCCAAGTTTCATTTCAATCCATTCAGTAGTTTTTACGTGATGCGCGCACAAATATACAGACAAACAGATAAACAGACAAACAGACAGAAATTTCAAAAATAGCTTTTTTATGTTCTATTACTTATTCCTAACATCCCCTAGTTATTATTTTGCAAAAATCATTAATGTACAGATACGGCAAGTCTACGATTATATTATATAATTATTCAAAATTTTCCTGAAGCGTTTAAATAATTATTTTTGATAATTTAAGCAATATCACAACAAAATATCAATGTTCATAGCTATAATAGTTAGAATACACAAAAAAATGTTTTTGTCCACCTAGCTTGTTCTAGGCGATTCACTGTGCGCTGATGGGGAGGGACTATTTACGTATAAATACTCGGTTTTATTGTTAGCTACACTCATTCAGAGTGAAGTTGTGATAGAAAAATATTAATTATGGAAGCTTTTTCCAATGATGAAATAAGTGTATTTACTAAATCATTTGTGTTAAATAAGATGCATAGATACATACGGTTGTGGTATATCTCTGAAAGACTACCTAGATGGATGTTAGATGACCCAGAGATTAAACCGCTTTATACACCTTGTAGTGGTCATCGTATGTCCATTTGTCATCTTTGGGATGAAATTGAAGGTGTATTTCCGATGAAAGCATATTGTAATATGTGTGCTACAAATAGTAAATTATTATATTTAAATAAAGATTAGTGTAACGATTGTTTTATCTATAATATAATAAAACTGTAACAGATCCAATTCTGTACATTGAAGATATTTTGAAAATTTTTATTGGAGGGCACTCTATAATCGATACTGAAACCAAAACTGCAATTTTTTTCATTTTTGTCTGTCTGTCTGTCTGTCTGTCTGTCTGTCTGTATCTTGGCCGCGCATCACGCCGAAACTACTGAACGGATTCGAATGAAACTTAGTACGATTTGAGTTTATACTCCGAGGTAGGACATAGGATACTTTTTATCCCGAAATTCAGCACGGTTCCCGTGGGAGAGGGGATGAAAGTTAAAACGTGTATTTAGCTGTAATTCATTAACGCGTGGTTCGATTTTACTCATTCTTTTTTTGTTAGAAAGGTAGTACTTTAAGTATTGTCCCGTAAATATTTCAAGGTCATAGGTTTTTTAGTTCAGAAATGAGAGACATTTATTGGGTTCAAATAACTTGGGACCCGGATCTTTGAAGGTGCGGCTTATTTTAAACTGGTGTGCGTTTAAATTTATGTTTATCGGTCTGTCTATTTGTTCCAACTAATCTCCGAAACGGCTGGATTGATTTAAATGGAACTTTCAATGGCAGATAGGTGATGTTATAGGGAGTAACTTAGGCTACATTTAGTTTAGGTACATAAAAGAATTATGGGATCCGATCCGATCCTATATAAAACTTATAAACACGCGAACGAAGTCGCGGGGGTCAGCTAGTAGAGAATATGTTTTAATATATATTATTGTATTTTCAGTTCAAAGCAAACTGGAGCCGGAGTGAAAAGAGAGGCTACTGCATTCACACAGTCTACGAGTAAGCGACCATGTTCTCAAGAACCTTCTACATCTACGGGGTTATTAACGACATCATGATCAGTGGAGGAAGAATCGTCTTCATCTGTAAGTTCTACAAAATACCATAGTGTCGAGTGTCCTTACTGTAAAATAAATGTTAATCAAAAGTACTATACCAACCACCTTAAAAGCAAGAAACCATATGAATAATGTACTTCTTAATAGTTCGGCACAAAACTTAACCAACCTGCAATATATAGAAAATGCTTTTGGTCGACGGATAGCAACATACAGGATTTCCAATAATAATTCAGAATTTGACATGCCTGAAGCTTTTTTTAATTCCATTAAAAATACTGTTCATGACTTGCTTCATACGCTTTTTAAAAGAGCATACTTTTATTAAAGTTAACTTCATTTTAAACGGCGACTTTATTCAAGCATCAAAAATATTAGAAAATTCATTTGACTTTCAAATGTGTAACTATACATTCTGTTTAGGTGATGAAATTAATACCATTTACTCGGATTTATTAGCTGAAACTTCGAGTAAAGTTTATAATTTTGAAAAGAAAGATAGTCGTGGATATAAATAAATTAAACCCGTTAAAAGGGAACTCTTTCTTCAGTGTGACCATTTGTGGCAGATTTCTGCCATTTGGGCAGATTTGGCTCCTAAATTTTAACTCTGGCAGAATAAACTGACGATTTAAGAAAGTGGCAGATTGTGGCAGATTTCAAGGAAAAAGAGAAAAAACTCATGATTTCATGTTCATTTATTAAATTTTTGTATGACTTAAAGATTTACTTACTAAGCTGGCAACTTTTGTCTTGTGTCGATGGTACGAGAATTTCTCGTTTATTCAAGTTTTGAATTTTTGTGTTGGTATGCCTAACGCCATATAATATGATTATGATAGACCTTAAGAATCAGTCATAAGGTCTATTTTCTTAATAACTGAGCGAGGTTTAATTTTTCAATCAATTTATGTTGCCTTCCTGTCCACTTTATTCTCAAATAACAAATTTTAATTCTCCACCAATTCTCATTTGGTTTTGATTTTTGGCGTATATTTATAAAGTGAATAGAAAATGAAGAGAAAATACGAGCATTCATATCGACTTGAGTGGGAAAAAGATCCTTTGCTTTCTTCATGGATTTCCAGAGCTAAGGAGGATCCTGATGTAGCATTCTGCAAAGCTTGCAATTGTAAGTTAGTAACAAGAATGTCTGCGTTAAAAGACCATGTATCATCCCAAAAACATAAGAAGAATATGATTGGGTATAGCGGCCAATCATCGGTAAGTACGTTACAATACGTAATAGAATGAAAAAGCCCTTTATTTACTGAACTTTAAAAAAGTATTTATTTAAAATTTTATGTAGGTACCCTTAGAACAAATAGGTACCTATTTAACGTAAGTTTCTAACAATAACAAACCTTATAGCAATTATATTGGCCTTAAATGATAAAAATCCAGCTGACGTAGGCGTAGCTCATCTTAAGGCTAATCCCTCCGACCATAGTATAATGGCTGCTATACAGCGTTTTGTTATAAAGTTTTTAACAGCTATATCCCCGCGGGTGCAAATTGCATTATGTCTTTTATTAATTGTTGCTAACTGGTCGATCAAACCTAGTTTGCGCAATGGTTTGGCTTGTATTCTCATCGTTGTTCTATTTTCATTCGTACCGGCATGGACCATCTACGAGCATTTAATTATTTGTGAATTGTATTTTATATTTATGGAAATACGTAACCCTCAGTTTAAGTTTATGATAATCTATATTGCTACTCTATTCATACTGATAGATCAAGATTTAGTAAGATCGTATATAATGAAAGACAGTATAGCTGGCTCATCTGGAGGCGTCAAGATCCCGTCTGAGGGATCACCAGGTGGTTTGCGTGTTCCTACAAAGTAAATTAAGCATTATGTTATAATTAATATTAAGTTCATTAAAACTACATCATGCAAATTCCAATCGAAGCTCTTCATACAGTGTACAACTGTATTGTTGTGAATAGAATAGAATAGAATAGAATAGAATAGAATAGAATAGAATAGAATAGAATAGAATAGAATAGAATAGAATAGAAAAGTTTTTTATTCAAATAAACTAAAATTTTTTTGTCAGAAAGGTAATACTTCAAGTATTATTCCGTAAATATTTCAAGGTCATAGGTTTTTTAGTTCAGAAATGACAGACATTTATTGGGTTCTAATTACTTGGGCCCCGGATCTTTGAACGCACGGCTTATTTTAAACTGGTGTGCGTTTAAGTTTATGTTTGTCGGTTTGTATATTTGTTCCAGCTAATCTCCAAAACGGCTGGATCGATTTTAATGGAACTTTCAATGTTATAAGGAGTAACTTAGGCTACATTTAGTTTAGGTACATAAAAGAATTATGGGATTCGATCCGATCTTATATAAAAACTTATATCTACGCGACCGAAGTTGCGGGGATCAGCTAGTCTATAATATAATAAAACTGTAACAGATCCAATTCTGACCATTGAAGATATTTTGAAAATTTCTTTTGGAGGGCATTCTATAATCGATACTGAAGCCAAAACTGTAATTTTTTTCATTTTTGTCTGTCTGTCTGTCTGTCTGTCTGTCTGTCTGTCTGTCTGTCTGTCTGTATCTTGGCCGCGCATCACGCCGAAACTACTGAATGGATTCGAATGAAATTTGGTACGATTTGAGTTTATACTCCGAGGTAGGACATAGGATACTTTTTATCCCGAAATTCAGCACGGTTCCCTTGGGAGAGGGGATAAAAGTTAAAACGTGTATTCAGCTGTAATTCATTAACGCATTGTTCGAATTCACTCATTCTTTTTTTGTTAAAAAGGTAGTACTTTAAGTATTGTCCCGTAAATATTTCAAGGTCATAGGTTTTTTATTTCAGAAATGACAGATATTTATTGGGTTCAAATAACTTGGGACCCGGATCTTTGAACGTACGGCTTATTTTAAACTGGTGTACGTTTAAATTTATGTTTGTCGATCTGTCTATTTGTTCTAGCTAATTTCCGAAACGGCTGGATCGATTTTGACGGAACTTTCAATGGCAGATAGGTGATGTTATAAGGAGTAACTTAGGCTACATTTAGTTTAGGTACATAAAAGAATTATGGGATCCGATCCGATCCTATATAAAAACCTATATCTACGCGAACGAAGTTGCGGGGATCAGCTAGTGTTTTATAAGCCTGAAATACTTACAGTATACCTAAATCGAATAAATAAATATTGATTGACTTACTGTCCTATCGGGTTTATATACGGAAATTAAGTTAAAAACAAAAATGTATGTGAATATTTAATTCTTAATAACAATAATTATTGTTATTAGACTTTTCATAAGATACCATTTGTCACTAACTACCTACAGCAGTCTGCAAGTAATAATAAATGCTAAACAAAAAGAGCATTTTTAATAAAAAAAAATCTTTTAATTTTTTGAGCAGTAGTAGTTAATTACTTAATTTAAACTAAGTAACTTTTTATGTATTAATAAATATTTTTCTTCTTGACAGTACCTACCTACTTATCATTAACTAAAACCACTCGGTAGGGATAAGTGTAAATATTTTTTCCACTCATCCCTACCGTAGGGATAGGTGGAAAAAAAATTCCACTCTTCCCCCCAGGGGGGATACGTGGTAGGGACTAGTGGAATAGGCCGTAATACCATTTACTCGGATTTATTAGCTGAAACTTCGAGTAAAGTTTGTAATTTTGAAAAGAAAGATAGTCGTTGGAGTCTTAAAAAAATGAATTATGTGGATTTAAACATAAATAAATTAAACCCGTTAACAGGGAACTCTTAAATAGATTTACCAATAGATATCAAACATAAACTTGCTATTATTAATGTAAAAAATAATGACAATAGATGCTTTCAATGGGCTATACTGTCCGCTTTGTATTCAGTCAAAGTGAATGCTAACAGAGTGACTTCAAATCGAAACAAAACTCTTTAGATTTTACAAATATTTCATTTCCAGTATAATTAAAAGATATCAGTAAATTTGAGACCTTAAATAATATTAGTATGTTTTTGGACTTGAACATGACACAAAAAGCAATTCTACGAAGATTATTGATTCTCTCTATTTCACAAAATCTCGAAAACATAAACACATACAAGCAATAAACAAGCATCACCACGCCACATTTATTTGCGATGGTTGCTTACTATATTTTCAATAGGATGGTAAATTAAAATCACATCAAAAGTTTGATTGTAATCATATTAAAACTGATATGACCGATATCACGAAAACTAAATTAAAAATAAATATGAAAGAAAGCTCAAATTGCCTTTTGTTGTTTACGCAGATCATTTCTAAATCCTATACAAGGATGTTATCCAACTACCTCATACACAACAAATTTTCAAAAACTTCATGTTATACAGGGTATATTCATCTTATACAGGGTTACAGGTAAATATGTAGCCATCCCGTTAAAGGGTTATAGTACAGGACTTTAGCTATCAAACGACCCCTAAAGTGCTTATGCAAAAGTGTATCGTTTTCGAGTTATTCAATTTTTTTCTTTTTTTCTAGGTAAAGGGGGGTTTACTACTTTAAAAATTAATTACAAAAATACCAATGTATTTTATCAGTTTTTTTTTATTATTTCTTGCTAGTGCACATCCTTGTTAATAATAACCAGTAATAAATCTAGAACAATCTTCAAGAATTTTTAAATTAGAGCTCCAAAACTGTACAAGTTTTAGATTTTTAATTTTAATTCTTTGAAAAACTCGCTACTTTTCTGCAAAAATCACTATGGCACTTATTCTGCGGATCATTTTAAAAACATCCACATATCCTTAGCTATCCATCGCTACATAAAAGATATGGGAAGAATCATAAAGTCGAGAAAAAATTACACGACAAAGTGACCAGGTCAAAAATTCTTAGAAATGCTGTTATTAAGGGATTAAATCAGGATCAAGCTAAAAACGACTTTAATGCAAAATTGTTAAAGATTATTTTTCAATAGCGACAATAAATAATAAAAGACTGATAAACTAGAGCTGTTTGTGCAATACTGATATTTATTCCTTTGAACTTACAGGAATTTTTCCTAATTTTTTCTTTTGTCTTCTTTCTTCTAAGAACAAAAGACTTGCCAAATCATGTTGATCCGCAAGTGTTTATTTACTCATTGTACTTGCACTGCTCGTATACTGTGGACGCTATCTTGTAAACCTCTATCTTTAATTTTGGATTTACCGCTTCGTTTACTGGACTCTGTTTCTTGCATTTTCTGTGACCCGGCTAGCTAAAGGACTTTGTGATTTGTGATTGTGACAACTTGGCGCGTAATAAAGGACTATCATGGCTACAGAACGAAATCCTATTCGTCCGCATTATCCGTATTCTAATGAGGAATACGCCGACATCTTCTTTTGTTATGGATATTGCAACGGTGACGCTGCAGCTGCTCGTCGTGAATATCATCGTCGATTTCCCAATCGCCGGACACCTGGAAATAAAGTCTTTACTGGTGTGTATCGGCGAATCAGAGAGACTGGTTATGTGCAACGGAGGCAATATGATTCCGGACGACCGCGTATACTTTCTCCAGTTGAGGAAGATGCAATTATTCGTCATTTTCGAGACGACCCCACAGTTTCTACCAATATTGTGGCAAACCGACTGGGCATGTCTCAATGGAGAGTGTGGTTCACTGTTCACACAGCTGGATTGTATCCTTATCATTACACGCCTGTAAATGTGATTGAGGAAGGAGATCCTGCAAGACGCTTAGATTTCTGCAGGTTTATGTTGCACTGTGATGCAGAAAATCCCATGTTCTTGAGAAAAATTTTATGGACAGACGAGTCAAAGTTTGACAAAGATGGTATAACCAACTACCACAATGCTCATTATTGGGCTCAAAAAGAACAAGGAAACCCTCACAAAAAGAGACCACGATGTTCACAAAGACGTTTCTCAGTAAACGTGTGGATGGGGATAATCAATAATAATCTTATTGGCCCATACTTCCTACCTGATAATTTAACCGGTGAAATGTATGAAAATTTTCTCACGGAAATCCTGCATGAGCTACTCGGAGACGTGCCGCTGGAACTCAGACAGAGAATGATATTCCAACATGATGGATGCCCTGCACACTTTAGAATGTCTGTAAGACAGTGGTTAAATACCAATTATCCTAATCGATGGATCGGCAGAGGAGGACCAATCCCATGGCCAGCGAGAAGTCCAGATTTGACGCCGATGGACTATTATGTATGGGGACATATGAAGAGTCTGGTTTATGACGTTTCACCTGTTCAATCAGTCGAAGAACTCAAAACTAGAATAACAAATGCTGCAAATTCCATTCGAGATAACTTAAGTAGTGTTGTGGTTAAAAGTGAACTAAGAAGGAGAATGCGTGTCTGTATACGAAATAGGGGATTACGATTTGAGCACGAATAGTAGTTCATAAATTTAATTGTAAGCTATTTTTTAATTTTAGCTAACCAGTGTGGTTTCTTAAGTATGTTCTTAAGTTATTTAAGAATTTTATTAATTATTGTATCGTTTATGATTACTACCTTAAGATTTTAAAATGTCCTGAAAAGTTTAGTATTTTGTTCATGATTTAAATACAATATTGCACAAACAGCTCTAGTTTATGTCTTTTATTACTTATTATCGCTATTGAAAAATAATCTTTAACAATTTTGCAATAAAGTCGTTTTTAGCTTGATCCTGATTTAATTCCTTAATAACAGCATTTCTTAGAATTTTTGACCTCTGGTCACTTTGTCGTGTAATTTTTTCTTGACTTTATGATTCTTCCCATATCTTTTATGTAGCGATGGATAGCTAAGGATATGTGGATGTTTTTAAAATGATCCGCAGAATAAGTGCCATAGTGATTTTTGCAGAAAAGTAGCGAGTTTTTCAAAGAATTAAAATTTAAAATCTAAAACTTGTACAGTTTTGGAGCTCTAATTTAAAAATTATTGAAGATTGTTCTAGATTTATTACTGATTATTATTAACAAGGATGTGCACTAGCAAGAAATAATAAAAAAAATTGATAAAATATATTGGTATTTTTTTAATTAATTCTTAAAGTAGTAAACCCCCCTTTACCTAGAAAAAAAGAAAAAAATTGAATAACTCGAAAACGATACACTTTTGCATAAGCACTTTAGGGGTCGTTTGATAGCTAATGTCCTGTACTATAACCCTTTAACGGGATGGCTACATATTTACCTGTAACCCTGTATAGCTTTGGATACTATATCAAATGTAGATTTAATGATAGTCTATCAGTATATAAAACATATACAGGTACTGATTGTGCCAAAGTGTTTATGGAGACTTTAAATGATGATATAAAACGAATTAATAATTTTGAGCATTTAATTGAAGTTAATCTACTGCCTCTAACGATAAATGACAACGAAAAATTATCTGCGACATCCACATGTGATATAATATGTGAAAAGGAACTAAAATCAGATCGCAAAATAGCATATAATAAATACCTACACTGGAGTTTTTGTAGGTGTCTGTCACAAAAGTTGTAGTAAAAAGTTAGAAACTTCTCAACTTATACCGATAATTTTACATAACTTAATTACGATGCTCATTTCATTATGCATGCATTGAATTTCTCAGAAGGTGAGATAAATGTCATACCCCAAAATAAAGAAAGATATATTTCGTTTTCAAAAAGACACAAATCACGAACAAACAAATTGAATTGAGGTTTATTGATTCGTTTAAATTTTTATCTAGTAGTCTAGAATCATTAACAAATAATTTAAATGATGAAGATTTCATCGAATTGCGAAGAAATTTTCAAATTGAAAAAGATATTTATTATTTAAAACGTAAAGGTGTATACCCATACGAATATATGACATCATTTGACTCCTTAAATTTAACGTCACTCCCGACACAGGATCAATTTTTCAGTACACTTACAAACAGTACTATTTCAAATGAAGATTATAAGCATGCTAGAGATGTTTGGAATAATTTTAAATGTCGTAATATGAGTGATTACTCTGATTTATACCTGAAAACGGGTGTTACTTTTAGCAGATATATTTGAAAATTTTAGAAACGTTTGTATTGAAACTTATGATTTAGATCCTGCTCATTATTATACAGCACCAGTTCTTAGTTGGGATGCAATGTTAAAGTACACGCAAATAACATTAACTTTACTAACAGATTTTGAAAAAATTGCATTCGCAAAATCAGGTATACGCGGTGGTGTTTCACAGTGCAGTAGTGCAAGCTAATAATAAGTACATGGCAAATTTTAATGAGAAAATTCAATCATCTTATCTCGCATACTTAGATGCTAATAATTTATATGGTTGGGCTATGTCTCAATATCTTCCTACGGGTGGACTTGAATGGGTTAATTGTGAGACTAATTTCAACATACCAATTGATTCTGATGTGGGTTATATTCTGGAAGTAGATTTAGAATACCCCGAAGCTTTACATGACTTACATACCGATTTTCCTCTTTGACCAGACAATATACTTTTTGGAGGGAGTCAAACTTTAAAATTAGTTCCAAATCTATTTGATAAAACTAAGTATGTGATTCATTATAGAAATCTTATACAGTGTCTAGAAATGGGCTTAAAACTAAAAAAAATTCATCATAGTCCTTGGTTACAAAAATATATTGATACAGTTACGTACATCTGCCCAATCTGATTTTGAAAAGGATTTCTTTAAGTTAATGAATAATAAACCTATTTACTTAGGATTTTGTATTTTAGATATTTCTAAAACTCTTATGTATGATTTCCATTACAAATATATGAAAAAGAAATATTCAAGGTAAAAGGTCAATTTATAAGGTTCAAGTTGTAAACTGCTTTATACAGACACAGATAGCTTCATATATCACATTTTTACTGATAACTTTTATGACATTAAACCTGACTTAAATAAATACTTTGATACTTCGGATTATCCCTCTAATAATAGTTTTGATATTCCTCGGATAAATAAATAAAAAATTGGTTACTTTAAGGATGAAAATAATGGTACCATTATGACTGAATTTGTTGGTTTGAGATAAAAAGTGTATGCTTTTAATACACAAAATAAATTCATTGCTAAAGCAAAAGGCGTAAACAAATCGGTTACCAAAAATTTTAAAATGCAGAATTATAAAACAGTTTTATTTGAACAAAAAAATGAGTTATGTGAAATAGAGATAGATGCACATTTAGCGGAGAAGTAATACCAACAATTGGCACATGTATTTTGCCTACAATATGTAATAAAATCAATCTCATGAGTGAACTTTTCATATTGTCGATTTGCCATGCAAAACATAATCGGTCACGAGTCTTGTCAAAAAATTGAAACTAATAAAAAGAATTCACAATGTCAAATTTCAGTCTAGTCCAGAACAAACAGATATTATGTATAAGTATGCTGACTTATTTGAAATTATTGGTTGTTTGAAAGATTTTGAAGCTAACCTAGTCCTAAAACCAGACGCAATCCCTTCCATTGATCCTTGTAGGAAAGTTCCATTTTGTCTCGTTGAAAATTTGAAAAAAGAGTTAGATTTGTTAGAAAAAAATAATCATCCCTTATATTTCCCCATTCCCAAAAGGGAATACATTGGTATGGACTAGTGGAACAGGCCAAACAGTTGTCGTTACTAGACAACATTCCCGAACACAGATCGGGGGGTACGAATATAATAGCCTCACCTTCGAATGTCACTGATAATGAGGATAGTTGTTGATTCAGATCACCTAGAAAGAGAATCACAAAATCAAGATACCGAGGAAACGGAAACATCACAGGTTCTAAATGAGACTTTGGGTTATCTAGCGAGAGCGTGAAAATGTGACGCCGTAAAAATTAGAGTTTTATGTAAAACTAGATGATGCCCACGGCTTCGCCCGTGTGGTTTGTAAAAATCTCGTGGGAACTTTGATTTTCCAGAACAAAAAGTAGCCTATCTGTAGTAAGTAGTAACCCGTCCACAAAACGGAAAAATTCCGTGGGATCCTTACGATTTCGGAATGCAATTCCTTACAGCATCAGGAGCATTGAGGAGTTGGACATGTACCTACTCGAGGTCATTCAACAATAAAGTCTTATGTAATTGGTATCCCCAATATCAATTTAAATAACCGACAGTGCCTAAATCCCATTAGTGTTGGGGATCAGATCCCCTACAGCATTAGGATTGAGGAGTTGGAATCCAAATTTTTGTAGGACAGTGTCACTATGTTTCTCTATCGATTAAAAAAAAAATTACGCAAATCGGTTCAGAAATCTCGGAGATATCGGTGTACATAGGTAGAAAAACACAACTCCTCCTTTTTTGAAAGTCGGTTAAAAAAGTAGCCTATGTTACTCCCTGGTTAATTCTCTACTTGTATGTGAAAGTCCCGTCAAAATCGGTTCAGCCGTTCCAAAGATTAGCCCGTTCAAACAGACAGACAGACAGACAGACAGACAGACAGACAGACAAAAATTTTAAAAACGTATGATTCCGTTATAGTATCGTTCAAATAACCATATGAGCTTAATATGAGGTAGTTATTTCGATATTACAGACAGACACTTCAATTTTATTTATTAGTATAGATAGTGTGATTCGGACCTGGAAAATATGTTTTGACTTCACGGAAAAATTTCGGGAATGGGTGTGGTTCTTCCAGAAATATAACAACCCGCGGGTATCAGCTAGTACCTAAATGTGTGCTGAGTGTGAATAGTGCTCACCGAAACTAACTCAATATTTTTTATCTTGCACCTACAGTTTTACTGCAATATTGCAAAATATTATTTTATTTTTAAAATTATTTATTTATTTATTTCCAAGTAAGAAATTCGCAATATGGATTCGCAAACTTCCTTTAAGTTGAAAAGAATTCCATAGGTATCACCTACAGTCCCGTGTGGGGTTGCTGGTCCCCCATCGGGCGCGTCCCCCCGGTGGCGGATGGGGGAACGCCTCCCAGATATGGGAGGTACCGGGGAAACCCGGCGCGGACCAAAACCAGCAGGGGGTTGCCGCTTGGAGGATCCTGGTACTTCTCTGTTCATCAGAGTGGACTGTGGAGACTCCGGGCGGCGACAATTGGGGGGAAGGCTTTCGGGCCGTGAGGAAGAAAACCTCGTTAAAAAATTACAGGAGGGGGTGGAAACGCCCTGCGCGGCGGGTCCGCTGGTCTTTTTGGCCGGTGGGCGCTGGCTTCGGCCACCGTCGGGCAACCCGTAATCCGCACTGAGCGGAACCGGGGGCCCCACGCACTGAGCGAGGGGCCGCGAGGAAGAAAACCTCTATAAAAAATTACACGAGGGGTGAACCTCTTGAGGGTCGCCTGCGGGTGTGGCACTCTTGAGGGTTGCCTCTGGCGAGGAACTCCGGGTGATGGAATGGCGTATCCGTCGCCCGTTGAGACGCCTCGGGTCGGGAGGCGCACCACTATGTTCCTGGTGCGCCTCAGACGGTGTTAGGGGGCTTTTAGGTCCCCCGGTGGAGGGTCTGCCTCGGCGGACGGCGCCGGCTGGGTCGCGGATGATTGCGCAAGTGTACCCGTAACCCAGCCACCAGGCGACACGGAGGAACATCGCTGGGTTTTAGTGGGTATTCTGGCCACTTCTTGGCCTGCCTGAGTCCCACACTACCTTCCGGAAGCATTGCAGTTCGCTGTAAGGCTTCCGGAGGGTGTGCGTAAATGCATTTCCCAGCGTCAAAAAAAAAAAAAAAAAAGGTATCACCTATAGTATCACCGTAAATATTTTGCGTGGGGCTCTTAGTCTAAGTTCGTAAATGAATACGACAAATGAAATGCAACTCGAATGAAACGACTAAAATGTCTTTTTATTGTACTTTTAAATACTTTTAGGGTATCGGAATAGTACTTTGTTCAACAAGGGGAGAAAGGGTTTGTATAGTTTGAATTAATTTCATTTCAAATAGGAACATTGTAATCCAATCAAAGTAGATTTTACCTGTCAGCGTCTTTAGGCAACCAAAAAAAAGTTAAATTTCGATCACGATCCGTATTTAAACAATTAAATACTGCACAGTATCTTTTTGCTTTTTTTCGTTTTGTGTCCATCTTGCAACTATCGAGAAAGTTGAACGTGGTCTAACAAATAGCGCACTCGCGTGCGTCTTTCTTCGCTTGTGGCAGCCTACTAGATTGGCCTTGTCGAAACGGCCGCCGCCTGTAGGTATGTTTTTAATACCTACACGCGGAGTGACACAGGCCTGGTTCAGTGCAGAAGCGGAAGTCACAGTTATTAAAGATAAATTAAACGAAGTTTCCTCTTTAATTGAGAAATGGGAAGAGTCTAGAGATAGGTCCCCTTATGTTAGGGCTGTAGCTTTAACAAACCATCTATATTATCGTATAAATAGGATTTCTGATAGTGAGAGTAAAGCTATACTAACTAAAGTCGCAGACTTAAAAACAAAACTGAATAGATTGATTGCAATGATTGAGTCTCCCACCACTAACGTTCCAGAAGCGGTCCTGCCTGCTCAGATTCCGGAGGAAATAACATCAGTGGAGTGTTCTGGACAAAAATGTCTCGAAATGGAACATAAAATTCGATGGGATCTCCGATCCCCGTTCGTTCATCGAGAGGATAGAGGAATTGCAGGTCTGCCATGGCGTGTCGGAGGTGAAATTGTTCAATTCTGCTGCGCAGTTGTTCCGCGACCAAGCTCTCATTTGGTTCCGAGGGATTAAGCATCAAGTAAGTACGTGGTCCGAATTAAAAAAGCTGATATTGTCAGAATTTGACCCCGTTGACTACAACTACAGACTGCTAGGTGAGATTCGCTCTCGGACTCAAGGGATAGATGAGCCTGTCCACATCTATTTTTCGATTATGTCGTGCCTATTCGCTAGACTAAGACCAGAACTGACTGACGAGGCTAAGCTGGAAATTTTGTTACACAATGTCCGGCCCGAATTTACAAGACAGCTGGCTTTGGTAGAAATTAATAATATAGCACAACTAAAAGATTGCTGTAAAAAAACTAGAAGCTGCTTCTCAGAGAGCTACAATATTCTCCGAGCCGGGGAAGTCAACTTCTATACTAACCCCTGATTTTACTTACAAGAGTAAAGGAAAGCACGTGGCTTCTCTCAGTGAGAATTTTTACAAAGCTGGAAGCTCACATCCTCAAAATTCCTCAAAATTCAAATTCCATGAGACCCGAAAATAAAAATGAGAGTATTAACCATTATCAAAAACATCAAAAGTATGACAACTCCAAAGTACACTCTAACAAGTGTCAAGGTTGTTGTCATTGTAAAAGTAACAATGTCTGAAAACCATTAAATAAAAGGAAGGTTCATTGTTACAAATGCAATAATCCTGGCTATACAAAAATTACTTGTCCGAAATGCAATGTTAAAAGTACCGAAGGAAGTCCAAAAAACTAGTCAGTTCGAACTGTAACTCCATAACAGAAAAAGGAGAATGATCATCCCTGACCCAAACATTTACACAAAATGTAATTTACTAAAAATTATCTTACGAATATATGACAATTTGAAAATTAATAATTATTAATGCTAAAGCTGCTTTTAAAAAAATGCAATAAAAAAGGAATTCAACCTGGGGACGCCAAGAATTTACGTTATTTTATTTATCGATAAAAAGTGGACTGTATAGATTTAATTCGAAGCAATGACTATAAGATAGGTGAATAGTGAATTCGTCACGGGAATAAGGAATATATAGGAAACACAGCACTCACTTGTTTGTCTGGAACGCGTTGTCTCCCGAACTTTCTTCCCCGTGCACGGGTCACGATCCACCACAGTCTGTTCTTCAATAAGTAGGCGTCTACCATAAGAGTTTATGGAAAAGGAGTCCCGAAATGGCACACTTGTCACTATACGGGAGTTTAACTTTTTAATTAAAATTGTCCATTTGCACCATTGCATTAGCATACGCGCGGACGGTGACTTTCAAGCAAGAAGAGTAAGTTAAAAGTGATTTTTTAAGTTATGTTCGTAACATCGTAATTCTTCGGCTCTGGTCGCTGGTCTTCGTGTTCGCAGCGATTCGCTCCACAATGATATTTTGCTGTGTTCAGGTGGATAGGGATATATGGGTAGGTTAAGGATTACGATTTTAATTCGAATTTGCATAAAAATAAATAACTAAATTTAATATAAATTTCTGGCGTAACCATCCACCCGCCCTTAAAGGGTCACCTTTAAGAAAGTTCTCATGAGGTGTAAAGCGAACAGAGCTCTAAGAAGAAACGCACATTGCGTATAAATTAGTCTAAAGAGACATGAGTTAGTATATTATGAACTAGCTGACCCCCGCAACTTCGTTCGCGTAGATATAGGTTTTTATATAGGATCGGATCGGATCCCATAATTCTTTTATGTAGGTACCTAAATTAAATGTAGCCTAAGTTACTCCTTATAACATTGAAAGTTCCATTAAAATCGATTCAGCCGTTTCGGAGATTAGCTGGAACAAATAAACAGACCGACAAACATAAATTTAAACGCACACCAGTTTAAAATACGCCGTACGTTCAAAGATCCGGGTCCCAAGTTATTGGAACCCAATAAATGCCTGTCATTTCTAAATTAAAAAACCTATGACCTTGAAATATTTACGGGACAATACTTAAAGTACTACCTTTCTAACAAAAAAAGAATAAGTGAAATCGAATAACGCGTTAATGAATTACAGCTAAATACACGTTTTAACTTTCATCCCCTCTCCCAAGGGAACCGTGCTGAATTTCAGGATAAAAAGTATCCTATAACCTACCTCGGAGTATAAACTCAAATCGTACCAAGTTTCAATCGAATCCATTCAGTAGTTTCGGCGTGATGCGCGGCCAAGATACAGACAGACAGACAGACAGACAGACAGACAGACAGACAGACAGACAGACAGACAAAAATGAAAAAAATTGCAGTTTTGGCTTCAGTATCGATTATAGAGTGCCCTCCGATAAAAATTTTCAAAATATCTTCAATGTACAGAATTGGATCTGTTACAGTTTTATTATATTATAGATAGAATATTAATATATAAAAAATATAGAATATAGTATAAATTTATAGTACATTATAATATGTTATGTTAACTTACTGTATAAACTTGAAGCTATATCAATGCTTACTGTGTTGGAAGAGGGCATAAACGAACAACCGGACGGAGATAAGTTCTCCCAGAGATTTTCACAGTTGCTACACGTATAATACCATCTTTTGCCGGATGCACTTTCTCGACAACTGCTAAAGGCCAAGCCAAAGGCGGTACGTTATCATTTATAACTACAACGATAGTTCCTGGAGTGATAGGCACGGAAGGCGTATTCCATTTTTGTCTAACTTGCAGACTATGTAGATACTCCATCCTCCATCGATTCCAGAAGGATTGAACCATTTTATCCATTAACGAGTGCCTGTCAAGTAAGCTGACTTTGTCTGAACTGACATCAGGCGCAGGTAAGGAAAGCAAAGGTGCAGTATGTAGAAAGTGACTCGGCGTAAAAGCTGAAGTGCTACGTCGCGGAAGTAACTTTAGACACCTACAAATTATAAGTAAAAGTTTACTCCACGAGGAAGTACGGAATGCAAGCTCATATAAAGCGCACTGCTTTAAAGGCGTATACACAGAGTGTGTCAAAATCTTTTGTTCGGGTATGTCTTCAATACATTGCCCTAGATTTTTGAGTGGCCACTGAGACGGGTGCAGCGACGCCCACGGTGGACCATGGAGCCACAGAGGGTGTGAGACAAGTTTCTCAGGAGTTATACCTCTGGATAAAACATCAGCTGAGTTCTCAGTGCCTGCGCAATGATAGAAGTTATCAGGAGAGATGTTCTCCGTTATTTGAACAACGCGATTCGCGACAAAGGTCTGCCATCTATGTGGAGAGCTTTTTATCCAGTATAAGGCGACTTTAGAGTCGAGAAATGCGTATATTGATTTGATTGGGATGCGCTCAGAGTAATTGTCATATACCGTGCGAAGCAATTTCGACAGTAGGACGCCACCTAGTAGCTCGAGACGTGCGATCGAATGTGGTTTTGTCGGCGAAACTTTACTTTTCGCGCAAACGAGACGCACAGTATTACCGGAAGGTGAACTCACGTGTAAATAAACTACAGCACCGTAAGCTGCGAGACTGGCATCTGACAGTCCGAACAGGGTAACCTCGCAGTCTTCGGTTACGCCCACATGACGTGGTATGTGAAGTTTATTTAGAGCTGGTAATTCGTCGCGAAACTGTCTCCACATCTTAATGATGTGAGGCGGTGCTACGGTGTCCCAATCTAGATTTAATTGCCAAAGCATTTTAATTAGTATTTTGGCATATACGACTGTGGGAGCAACGAAGCCCATTATGTCCCACAGACGGGCCACAGTCGACAAGATGGAGCGCTTAGTGCATGTCACATCGTCAGGTGGAGAGATTTTAAAATGAAATGAATCATTTTCCGTGGACCAATGTAAACCAAGTATTTTATGGTGCATTGTTTTATCAAACTCCACTTCTGTAGGAAGTTTGTGTGAATCTGGCAGATGATTTAAAACCTCGCGAGAATTACTATTCCACTTGATTAGATCCCACTGTGCTCCTTTAAAAAGATCAATCATTTGCTGTGACGCAATTATCGCTTCACGCTCGCCAGGAAGCGAAAAGGCGACGTCATCCATATACAGCGCAGGTAACACTATGCTACTCGCTAGCGGATATTTCGTGCCGTCGTCTTCTACGAGCTGTCGCACCGTGCGCAATGCATGGTATGGACTTGAAGTGAGGCCGAAACAGACTCGATTGAACTGATATAGTACGAGAGGATCTTGTGGTTTAAAGCGATATAAGAAGCATTGATAGCGACGATCAGCTTCGCGCATAATTATTTGTAGAAATTGCTCGCGACAATCGGCTGTCAATGCTATCCCATGTAAACGGAAATTTAAAATTATTTTAAAAAGATCTCCCTGTAAGTTAGGGCCGGAATGTAAAAGATGGTTCAGTGCTTTACCAGAGCTGGAACGGCATGAGGCATCTACGACCATTCTCAATTTCGTCGATTTATCTTCTCGTAAGATTCCCTTATGCGGCATCACATAGACGGGGACGGGATCCCGAGGATCGTACGAAGGAGCGGGAGAAATATAATCTTTCGCGAGATAATTTTTTATGACATCGTTATATGCTGTCCTCAGTTTAGGTGAAGCTTCAAGCTTTCTTTCGAGGCATGCAAAACGTTTTTTAGCTACATCCATAGAATCCCCTAAGGCATGTACATCCTCTTTAAATGGCAGGCCGACAACGTATCTGCCAGTGACAGGATCACGGATTGTAGTCGATGTATAGAAATCTTCACATTCAGCATCGTCGGGATGTTGAACGGAAGTGGAAGGAAGCTCTTCGAGTTCCCAGAAACGCCTAACTATCGAGTCAATAGCGGGAGGCTCTTGAACGAAACAACATGTCAAGGCCGAGTATGTATTTACGGAAGGCATCGTAGGCGCATTGCCCATGAGCACGAGACCTAAGACCGTACGCATTGCAACCGGCATCGACGGGTCGCGACGTGACGTATGGACGTCGTCGGGCAGTAGCAAGTGCGGGAATAGGGAAGCTCCTATCAAAGCATCTATTTTATTAGGTATGCCGAAACTTTCATCAGCAAGCTGAATACCTTTCAGGTGTGATAGGACAGACGTATCTATCACAGCCGTAGGCAATTTATCAGTTACTTTATCAACAACAAGAAACGAAATATTAAAGCTAATGTTGTCATCGAAACGAGAATAAAACTTTAAATTAACCGAATTAGATTGTACAACTTTTTCAATTCCACCGAAACCTCTAACTATAGTACGTTCCGTATCTGAATATTGTAATCCTAACCGATTACTGCACTCTCGTGAGATGAAATTAGCTTGAGAACCGTTATCTAATAAAGCGCGTATTATTTGACGCTTACCGTTGACATCATACACAGCAATTTGTGCCGTAGCAAGTAAGACAGTAGGTCGCTTATCTCCAACGCTCGTTACTTGACTGCTATAAGAGTGCGTAGCGCTGGTAGAAGCGCCTACGCTCGTAGCGCTCAATGCTACGTCGGCGCGCTCGTCTGCTACGGGCTGCATAGCCGTATCACGTTCGCCTAGCGTGGTCTGCGGTGACGTCACGGCATTATTTAATTGCGGCGCGCGAGTCTGTTCGCGGCGATTGAAATGCAACTTTTTTGAATGTTTAAGTCCACAGGAACAGTGGGCTGGGACAGTACATTGTCCCACCTTATGTAAGACAGATAAACAATTTACACAAGCGTTTTTATTTTTGACGCATTTAAAACGTTCCTGAGGGGATGATATTTTATTAAAATCGGCACATTCATATAAAAATGTATGCGATATATGTTTACATAAGCATTTAGATGAGACGGGCTTATCAACTGTATTTACATAAGCGTGATATTTCGGCGCATTGCCGCTATTGTTTTTCTGTTTTATATTTTTACTTTGACTCGTATCCGAAGCGCTTGTAATATTTTTATTCGTGCGCTCGTATACCTTCGCACGAGTTGTTATAAATTCTACGAAGTCGTCAAAGGTAGGTATTTTCTTTCCGCATTTAATTTCAAACGCGCGTACCGTCTCAATGTCTACCTTTTGTGTAGCTATGTGGAGTATGATAAGATCAGCTAAATTTTCTAATTTTAAGTTTTTTAAGGCGCTCACTGCACCAGCAAACCGATCTATGAAAGATTCAAAATTAGCCGCTGAGGGGGTTTGAAAACCTTTATAACGAAATAACTCTTGTAAGTATGCGGAAGTCAACATCCGTTTATCATCAAATCTATTGATGAGCGTTTGTAAGATTAACTCATAATTTTCGGCACATGGAGAAATGCCCGCGACCGCGCCCTTCGCTTTCCCCTGAAGTTTCGGTAATAGATAAAACAGTTTTTCCGCATCGCTTAATAACGGATTATCATGTACTACCGACTTAAAGGTTGTATAAAACATCTGAAAGGATTTTATGTCACCATCGAAATCTAATATCGAAATAGGAGGTAACTTAGGCTTGGCTTTCAGCAGCGCGGGAGTTTGCACTAGCGGTGTCGAATCGGAAGTTGAACATTTCGCTTGAACTCGTTTGACCCTACTATATAAAGTCTCAAAAGCGTACAGACAATTGTAGTTAGGTTTTGCATCAGAATCTAATTGCAGCAAACGAGTGTTATAATCGTCAACGATAGATTCATATTTTAAACGCAATGAATCTATTTGTGATGACTCGTCGAGAAAATTCTCTCTCGTTTCGTCATCTGTGTATATATCGCAATCACGAGATAATTCGAAAATATTTTGCATAATTTCAAATATAGCTTCACGTTTAGCAAGCAAGATAGACAGTTGAGGATCTTGAATATCTTTATCACTCGACTTTGAGTCTATTTTAGGCGGCATTTTGATAGAATGTAAGTAATTAACAAGTTAACAGAATAACAAAATATATAGGTAATTTACACAAATACTTAAATAGTCAAGCAAAGACAAGTAAATTGAGTTGTTTACGCAATCGTTGATCGAAAGCCGAGCGCACGGTTCGATCGCGCGGTGAATTGTGGGTATGTTCGCGACCCGAGATTTATTCAAGCGAATCTCGAACTTATGCGTTACGATTTAAGGTTCAAGTAACTTGTAACTTTTTACCTTGCCGTTGAAAAGACGGTGTAACGATATTCAAGTTTCTTCGAAATTATAGTTAAAGTTATTTGTTAATATTATACAAATAAACTGTGTATTTATCAAATATATACATAAATACGTGTAGATAATTAGTATGTCTAACTGGGGAAACGGCTAGCTCAATGCCATATGCTATTTATGCCAGTATTTTAGACAATGAAAAAGATGACGCAATTGCCACGATTTTCTTTTTTAATAGAATTCGCAATGAATATTATATGTACATATTATAAATATCATTTATTAGAGCCTATATAAGTATTCTAATAAACAAAATTATATAAATTATATATGAATATACGGTTATATTATCCGGTTCGAAGTAACCACTTTATGGGGACGCCAAGAATTTACGTTATTTTATTTATCGATAAAAAGTGGACTGTATAGATTTAATTCGAAGCAATGACTATAAGATAGGTGAATAGTGAATTCGTCACGGGAATAAGGAATATATAGGAAACACAGCACTCACTTGTTTGTCTGGAACGCGTTGTCTCCCGAACTTTCTTCCCCGTGCACGGGTCACGATCCACCACAGTCTATTCTTCACTATGTAGGCGTCTACCATAAGAGTTATGGAAAAAGGGGTCCCGAAATGGCACACTTGTCACTATACGGGAGTTTAACTTTTTAATTAAAATTGTCCATTTGCACCATTGCATTAGCATACGCGCGGACGGTGACTTTCAAGCAAGAAGAGTAAGTTAAAAGTGATTTTTTAAGTTATGTTCGTAACATCGTAATTCTTCGGCTCTGGTCGCTGGTCTTCGTGTTCGCAGCGATTCGCTCCACAATGATATTTTGCTGTGTTCAGGTGGATAGGGATATATGGGTAGGTTAAGGATTACGATTTTAATTCGAATTTGCATAAAAATAAATAACTAAATTTAATATAAATTTCTGGCGTAACCACAACCGTCTCTTCCTGTTCTCTGGCATGTCTGGTGGCCATTTGCATTACTTTCTACGCATACATGCCCAAACAAAAAGTTTTGTTACTAAAAAATCATGTCACTTGAAATAAAACAGATATTTATTTTTAATACATTATTTTATTTGTTACTTGTTGTAAATCGTACAATATGATTAAAGTAAATAAGTAATAATTAATAATATTATTTTGTTATAATATTATTTTAACTTCATTGCGTTTTGTGCAATGGAATGGAATGGAATAGAACTACAACCTTCTTGATTTTGTGTAAAGAAACTTATTATATTTCAAGATGCCAATGTGACATGTCATTGTTTTAGTTGTATGTGACGCTAGTGACGTCTACTCTGTTTACATTTTGAATGTTTATTATAGCGCAGCGGAGACCAATATTAATTCTATGGTTTATTGTTTATCCTTACCAACGACTTTTGCTATACTATACGGATTCGATCTCGCCTACTCGCCGACTTTACGCTACTTTCTACGGATTCTGATTTTTGCTCGTGATTTGGATAACAATGTTGAGGTGTATTAATTGTCACTTGAATGTAAACATGATGCCTTTGATATGATGCTAAGACATGATGGGTCTTCGTTAGATTCTACATTGCAAACTACTCTCAACATGGACATCGTTGCAACAGGTATGTTAAGTATAGTGCGCGGAACAAATAATTCAAATCGGCAGGAACGATACACGGCTTTCCTTACTAGTTTAACAATCATAAACTACACATAACCTAGAATCATTTTCGAACTTAAACTTAAGATTTATTCAAAAACGGCAGGACCTAGAGGTATTAAAATGGTGTGTTTGGTTATCAGGAATAAACCTGCAATAAATGCTGCATACAACACGCTTGTAAACGACTGGGTTACACGCCCATAGATTTTTGGGCATTCTCCTTTCAAAATTCAACAGTTTCGATTCTATAGCTACAGTTCGATTTTGTCCCCAAAAAGATGATATTAGGCCATTCTTGAAATTTAACATAAATGAGCTAGAGGTTTACGGCCTACTAGACTCAGGGGCTTGCATTTCAATTTTAGGAAATAATTCCCACCAAAATTTCATCAAGCTCGGATATTCATTTTATAATTACATAGACCATTCTTGCACTGTTGCAAATGGTATTCAATTGGAATCTTTGGGACATATTTTTCTGCCGGTAACTTTTAACAAAGTAACTTGTGTAATAAAATTTTACGTCATACCAGCTGTAGTCACAGACATAATACTAGGTTGTGATTTCTGAAAGGCCTTTAAGGTGGCTCCAGAGATATTCGACGGCATAGACTATAGATGTTCACCCTCGAGTTTTTGTGATGCGATTACTGCCACAAATATCCACTCCATTCAATCATATGAAAATCTAACTCGGATCAACGGGAGTTAGCTAAAGGAATCATAGATAAGTTCAACGACATTTCATTTGACAAGAGAGGTTTAGGTAGGACTTCGTTGATAGAACATGTGATTGACACTGGAAATTCAGCACCTATTCGGGTTAAGCAGTACCCTCTGTCACCAGAGAAGAAAGTGGCATTGCAGGCGGAACTTGATAGGATGCTCGCCTTAGACGTAGTTGCACCCAGCGAAAGTCCTTGGAATAATCCAGCAATTCTTGTCAAAAAGTCAAATGGTGATTGGAGATTTTGTTTAGATTGTAGGAAGCTTAACGCTATCACAAAGGGTGACTTATACTCAATTCCTTACATTCCACAGATCCTGGATAGTTTAAAAGAGTCCAAATTCTTATCAAAAATAGATTTATCATCCTCGTTCTGGCAGATTCCGCTGTCAGAGAGTTCTCAGGAAAAATGAGCTTCACAGTGCCAGGCCGTGGATTGTTTAAATTCAAGGTTATGCCATTCGGCTTATGTAGTGCACCCGCTCGTCAACAACGATTAATGGATTTGCTCATAAATCAAAATTTTTGCAGCGATATTGAAAAGGGTTATGTATTTTGCTATATTGATGACATAGTTATCTGTTCATCAGATTTTTCTACCCATTTACAACTGCTTAATAGAGTTTTTGATAAATTAAAAATGTCACATTTCTATTGATGCAATCCACTACTGCCGTGACAATGGGATTGCATACCTTCAACCATAAAATGTTGGCGTATTTGGACCATTAAAGTCGAAATTGAAAATGGCATTTAATAACTGGCAACGTTTCCAAATCCAGAAAAGACACTAAATATTTTATAATATCCCTAAACTTACAAAGATATCTGGAATCATTCGATTCCGAACCAGTGGTAGATTCAATTGACGATTCAAAAGTACTTTGTAAAAGTTTATTTGAATAAAAAACTTTTCTATTACCAGTGCTTATAAAAAGCCGGAATAGCCGGAGCCTTTTAATGATTTTCAATGATGATGATTTTGCGCTGGTTCAGGTGTGTCATTCAAATCCTATAACAAATCCCAATAAAAGTACAGCTGGTGCTGAACTTGGCTGTTTGACTGAGATTCAGCGCATACGCTACGCTGAATCTGGCAGTCCAAAAAAGTGTTAGGGAACTCGTACGTAAATGACAGCGATAGTTATATTTAATAAATTAAAAGCGATAGTTTCCTACTTCAAACGAAGTAATTTAGCCTGGAATAGAATAAAAAAATATCAAGAACAAGCCAACAAAGCAGTGAAGGGACCAATACAAGAAGTCGCTACAAAGTGGAGGAACTCCACATTTTATATGGTAGAATGGTTTGTCGAACTAAAAGACAAAATTAAATGTGCGCTTAATAAAGTAGAAGCAGATAATTTAATAAGGGACGAAATTTGAGATCTCTTTTAACACCCATATAGTTACAATCAACCCATTAGAGGTTGTTTTGTTTATTTGAAATAGATGTGTTTATATATGTATTATACTTAATACTTATTTTAGATCTCAAGAATGGAAGTAGTACGTGCCGCTTGCAGGAGGGCAGCTGCAAGGGAAGCCCAACGGCAAGATCTGCATGACTCAATCTACAAGTACTTTTCCAAAAGCTGGATCAACTGGAGATTTAAATATTCCTAAGGCACCACCTCTACCACAGCAACGTCATCTAACTGCTGTACTCTCTAATGTAACAATAACATCGTCAGTTTTCAGGCGTGCTGTTACACACCAAATCATTTCATTTTTGTTAATTGCTTTGAAACAGAACGTTTATTGATACCTTCTACTATAAAAGATATATGGTACATTATAATTTCTATGTTCCATCGGGGGCACGAATCTGTCGTCACCACCTGCATCATGGATGTTAGTGAGTTGACTTCCCAACTAAGAGATTTTACTGGCAGACAATTTGATTTAATCTGGAATATGTTAAAACGAGCTGCTAATATAGATTTCTCAAATGTAGCAATTATGCCTACATATTTGTGTCATTTTTGGCTTGATATGAATTCTAATCAGATTGGTTTGTTAAACTGTATCCCAAATCTAGCAGAACAAGTACCAAATGAGTACCATATATCGCTTTGAGCATTTATTTAATTAATAAAAAAATAAATGTTTGTTGTTTGCATTTCTTGCTTTGTTTCATTTCACATTTTTCAACAACAAAATATAACCTAACCATTCAAATTCCAACAACCTGCAACAAAAATCTATTTTGTGCACGCAGTAAAGGTGATTTTATTACTATTAACTTCGATTTATGAAATGTGGCACTTCTTTAGAAATAGAGGGCAGATTTTTTTGTGCCTTGTTTTCCTAGAATATTATATCACTTTGAAATCTGGGTTAGTGGCGTCAATTTTTAAAAAAAATTCCATAGTAGTGGTCATACTTTTTTTTACACCGCGAGGAGTGAAAGTGGGCTGAAAATAAAAATCTTTCAAAATTTTAGAGAAAAAATAGTTGAAATTATGTTTTGCATAAAAAATACAGAAAATCTTGGATTTCTAATCGTTATGGTGGGTAAGTGTTACTTGGTAGAATTTCTTTCTTTCGTAGCTGGGTAGAGCAGCGATCGGTAGTAGCAGAATCATGACTCAAAATCCAAGTACCCGTGTGATACAACTCACTACGATTTACCGTGATATCAAAAAGGAACGAGGCGACTTTCATGTTATGACCTATGAGGTCATAACATGGGGAGGAGAGTTTTGCATCTTTCAAAACTTTACCCAATTAAGATTTTAAGACGATGTTTGTTAACAGGATTATTTGTTACGAAGGAGAAAAGACTCATATCCCATTAATTAATTGCCGCGTGTTACTTGACAATTTTGGGACACCTTGGGACAGAAAAAAGTAAAAAGATAGTCGGACCGACAATCTTGGCGTGGAAAAAGTAGCCGCGCGCAAAATGGGGCTTAACAAAGCGGCCGCCACATTTAATGTTCCAAAGACTACACTAATACGAAGACTTACCTTTATTTAATTAAACCTAGACATTTATTTAATTAAACTGAGAACTGGTGATAGTAATGAAAGACTAGCAACTCTCTTCAATTTTCGTAACACATTGAGAACGTTTAATCTATAAAGCCAGACAGTGTTTAACTCAGGAATTTGTTCCACTATATTCAGGATTTAATCATATGAGTGGAAGGAAGATGTTGCTTCTAGAAATCGAATAAAGGATTATTCGGTAATCCTGTAATGCCAATGGATACCAAACCAGCAATAGATGTGTGACGCTACTTATGTGTTTTTTCCAAAATTATTTCTAATTACTTATTTCAGAAAGAAACAATGTTTGCAAAAACTGGATAATTTGATAAAACCGTTTTTTAGTCTGGTCATATTGTGGATTGTCTTGGACCATACAAGGCTACAACTAATGATGCTATACAATAACTAGTTTGAACTTACAGGATGAGGAGTCTAGTTTGAGTTCATTTTTCCGAAGAGACGATATTTTTATCCTGGATAGAGGATTGAGGGATGTCATATATGAACTCCAAGGATATGGCTTTGTTACAAATATGCCAGAGTCTCTACTGGTGAATGAACACTAGTTAACCACCCAACAGGCAAATTGGTCTCGTTTCGTAACGATGTGTCCTTGGGTTGTGGAAGTTATAAATGGGAGGGTGAAATGAGACTTTAGAGTTTAGACTGTTTCGTCACACTTAATAATCGAGCACCTTATGGACGGTTTTAGGATTTTTTCATGTGCTTTATTAAATAAGTTTCATTGTCTTATATTCTGTTGCCGTTTTATCGATAATACGGCATACGGATATGATCGATAAGTTTCTTATATCTGTACACAAAACCCCCCCCCCCCCCGTCCAATGGGATATAGCACCCCTGCTCCTAAAGTGGCTGAGACTATTAATAGAACCAGGGAATTTAATAGAGCAACTCCACTGGACTAATGATTCGGACTATCCTTTTGATGAAGTAACAAGCAATTGACATCCTGGTGAATTTAATAGAATGATCCAAATCTTCCTTGTTAATAATCAAATCAAAGTATAATTGATGGAGTGGTCAATACAGTGATGGAAAAGATGATGTCTCAAAATTCAGATGTGCTAACCAAAGGAAGACAAACTTGGGATCCAATACTAAGACGAAGTGTACCTAGCTCTGTTGCTTATAATAGGATGCTTAAATTGTTTAAAGATAAGATTAGGATTGGCATTGATTTTGAATTGATTTGAAATTGATTTGAACCCCAATAAAAGGAAAATAGTATCAGGTAAAGTACTCTTGATTGCTGACGGGGGAGTAACTTATGGGACACATCAAATTGCCACTTGGATGGCAATTTGCAAAATTTGCAATTTGCATTTTATAGATGACCCACTAGAGGCTTTATAATATGTAAGAATTGCGAAAGAAAGGTTTTCACTTGATAACTGCCGCGACCTGCCAGCGGTACCGCAGCTTCTGGTGATGGAGATCGAGGTCCACCATCCCAGGACAACCTAAGGCGCCCTGGTAATGTTCATAGTAACGTCGCCAGGGTATGAAATGAACTACGTTTTTTACTTCCAAAAACATAGTACGCCACTTTAAAAGAAAACAAGAAGGTATCGAATCGGATAAGGAATGCCAGTTTATTATCAAGTACATGAAAGACGGGTAGCCAGCGAATAAATATGACGTCGATGAATGCGTGCGTCAAGTGTGGTCTTACAGAGAATGTTTCGAATACATAGATAATATTATTTTGAAGGATAATTTGATTAATACACCTCGACGTCTTCGCTCGGAAATGATAAACAGAGTTCACGAAGGGCACATGGGCATCAACCGGTGCAAGCGGCGCGCCCGAGAGGTGATGTACTGGCCGGGCATGTCGCACGACGTGGAGCGCGCGGTGCGCCGCTGCGGAACGTGCGCCGAGCGCGCGCCGCACCCTGCCCGCGAGCCCATGATATCGCACCACATACCGGATATACCGTGGTCAAAAGTAGGATATTTTTCAATACGGAAATAGATATTTCTTGATTCTTGTTGATTACTTTTCAAACTTTATTGAAGTCAATCCGTTAGTAGTATAGAAAGTAAGGCGGTCATTAAAGCTATGAAGGAGCAGTTCGCTAGGCATGGAATTCAAGCTGGTCCTGACTGACAATGGTCCAACCTATAGCTCGAAAGAATTTGCCGATTTTCACTCAAAGTGGGGTTTTTCTCATATAACTTCGTCACCCAACTATCCAGGAGTATGGAATGGGGCACGTGCAGAGTGCAAGGATTACGATCTATGGGTGAAAACGACGAAGTTTCGATTGTGAGTATTGTGAGAAATAAAGGAAAAGAGGAGAAAAGTTTTTCTAGAAAATATTTTATATACTTAATACAGTGGGATTAGTTTCCTTTGCCAAAGAAGAGTTTTTGAGTATGTACATACATATACAACGTTAGTTTTACTTTACGCAAAACCTGAAAGTAGTTTGTTCAAAATCAGTAACAAAATCGAATCCAACCATTTTTATACCGTGTTATATTTTTGTCCAAAAATATTTTGAAATCCTACAAGCTTAGGCACAAAGGTTTACCGCGCATCAGCTGACGGTCGGCACACAGCGGCGGTCATTCAACTCGCGTCGATCGCTAGTCCCTGCGGCGCACAGTGAATCGCCTAGAACAAGCTAGGTGGACAAAAGTCAATTCAAAGAATCACTTAATTGATGGTCACTTATCACTAATGATAACCCAGGGATAATTAATGCAGGTAATAATTATTGCAAACATTTCTTATCGATGAGTCATACGCAGTTGAAATCTGGTAATAAGGTAATTACATTAACGTAAACAATTTAGTTGCAATTGTGCATTGCTTTCGACAACATATATTTAAATTTGTGCTGAATATTATAGTTTTTGCTGTGATGGATTTTACTTTAGAGGGTAAGTATTTTCTATTTTTACTTCAAATAGATTCTAATAACAGATAATATGCAGTCTAACAGTTTTTGAAATAGGAGTCCAAAAAATGTCGTCTTTTTTTAAAAACCTTTACTTTCAAGGAATGTAACTTTTTGTATCCACATGTATCCAGTCTAAATTTTTTATATAATATAGCTACTACATTAAGCTTCAATATTATATATAATTTGAATACCACAACGATTCCATTTCATTTTAATAAATTTTTTTCAGAACACGTGCATTGCATTTCGAAAATGGAATTTTTCGAAGAGTGGCGGAAACATGCCAAAGAAGACAGAAATATTCGTCTAATGAGTTTTATTATGGAAAAATTTTCTATTACGAATATGACTCCCGACTCACAGAGGAGTATTCAGCTACAAATAGCAAGTATTTCGTCAAAATTAGCTGAAAAGTGGGCTGAATCGAAAATGACGGAGGATCGTTTTCTTCAGAAAAATAAAAGTTGGTTCGAGGGGGCAAACATACAATTTAAAGTTTGCATACATCAGGCTTGTCCTTCCTCATCATCTGAAGGAAGTCGGCCTCAAGGGCGACCTAAAAAGGACTTTGAAGATACGTCTTTCAAAACCAAAAAACGCAGGGTTGAAGATTTAGTGCAATCGCGCAGTGCTTCTGAATTAACTACAGCTGCGGAAGTGGCACATCGTTTGTCGGGTCACAGAAACGTAGCTTCTTTAATAAGAAGTTCCGAATCTTCGGAAAAAAGGAAATCTGTTGGTGATGTTTGTAGTGGTAGGCAATTAAACAGTGACGAGGCGTTAGCTTATTATGTAGATTCTAGGTGCACCAGTCACGCTTATAAAAAGACGCGAAAGTGGTCATTGAAGGCGGGACATGAAGTGTTTCCATCTTATCATAGTCTCTGTAAAGCCAAAAAATCATGCTATCCTTCGGAGGAAGACATTTCTGTGACCGAAACGCGCGCTGATATTAAGCTTCAAGCTATTTTGAATAAAACTGCTGAACGTTTGATTGAAGTGCAAAGTGAAGTCATTAGAAATGTGTCTTCTTCATCATTTACATTAATTAGTAAATGGGGATGTGACGGGAGTTCCGGGCACAGTACATATAAACAGAAATTTGAGAACATTGACGCTACTGATGAGTTTCTGTTTGTATTTGCATTTGTTCCTTTGAAATTGATTGATGATGACCAAAATATTATTTGGCAGAATCCACGGCCTTCATCGACACTTTACTGCCGACCAATTAAATTTATTTTTTCAAAGGAAACAAATGAATTTACTAAAATTGAAACTGACAAAGTGTTAGAAGAAGTATCTCAACTTCTTCCAACATCTTGTAGTGTTGGTGAATCTCAAATTACTGTGAAGCATAATCTTTTATTGACAATGACAGACGGAAAAGTATGCAATGCTTTGACTGACACAACCTCTGCACAAAAGTGTTATATCTGTGGAGCTACTCCTAAAATGATGAATGGCGAATTAGAAGGCTTGGTTGATAAGAAAGAACATTACGGTTTTGGTTTGTCTACTCTGCATGCGTGGATTCGCTGTTTTGAATGCTTGTTACACATTAGCTATCGTTTAGATATAAAAAAGTGGCAAGTCAGAGGTGATGAAGATAAAGCTAGTGTGAAACAGCGTTCAGACGAAATCAAGCAAAAGTTTAAGAATCAAATGGGACTTATTGTAGACAAACCAAAACCTGGTTATGGGAACACAAATGATGGCAATACGGCTCGTAGGTTCTTTATGAATCCGGAATTGAGTGGGGAGATTACAGGATTGAACGTTAATCTAATTAAAAACTTTAGTATTTTATTAAGAACGTTATCTTCCGGCTACGATATCAATATTACCGAATTTGAGAAATTTTGCATTGAAACGAGATCTCTTTATCTGAGTCTGTATTCGTGGTATTACATGCCTGTTACTGTACACAAAATCCTAATTCATAGTACAGAAGTTATTAAAACTTCCATAGTTCCAATTGGGCAACTCTCGGAAGAATCTCAAGAGGCTCGAAACAAAGACTGTCGTAGATTCCGCGAGCACCACACCAGAAAACAGTCACGTAATTTCACGAATACAGACTTGTTGCATATGCTCTTGATAACGTCCGATCCTGTAATAAACTCACTCAGGGAAGTGCCGAGAAAGAAGACTGAGAAATTACCAGTAGAAGTTCTAAATTTGATTGTCCCTCCTTCAATACCAACACATCAGATAGCACGTAATATTCAACCGTGTGATAAAGAAGATTACGTGATATCTGATTCGACTGATTGTGAAAGTGATGATGAGTCTTCTGATGAATATTATTAGCATATATGGTATTATTTGTAAAATTGATATTATTTTTAAGTTGTATATATTATACTTTTTGTATATATTAAGTTTTGTTTATCATAAGGTAGTTTTTAGTGATTTAAACTGGTATTTTATGTTGCGTTTTATTTTTTTCTTTAACTTGTTATTATATTACTGATTTTAAACATATTATTTTCATTTAAATAAGTACATTTTTTATACCAAATTTGATTTTTTATTTAAAACAAGCGGATGAAACATGCCAAGTTTCATTTCAATCCATTCAGTAGTTTTTACGTGATGCGCGCACAAATATACAGACAAACAGATAAACAGACAAACAGACAAACAGACAGAAATTTCAAAAATAGCTTTTTTATGTTCTATTACTTATTCCTAACATCCCCTAGTTATTATTTTGCAAAAATCATTAATGTACAGATACGGCAAGTCTACGATTATATTATATAATTATTCAAAATTTTCCTGAAGCGTTTAAATAATTATTTTTGATAATTTAAGCAATATCACAACAAAATATCAATGTTCATAGCTATAATAGTTAGAATACACAAAAAAATGTTTTTGTCCACCTAGCTTGTTCTAGGCGATTCACTGTGCGGCGACGGCTTGAGGTGACCATTTTTTTCGAGGACAATGACGCAACATAACAAGCTTGTAACTTCGTTACTTTTCATTATATTTTTTTGAAATTTTGTATAAATATTTTTAATGTAAAAATATTTGACACGTGTTTCGGTTTTTGCGCAAAGTAAAACTAACGTTGTATTGAAACTGAACTATCCAACGCATCTGCAAATTTTGTTGTATACATCTAATCCATTGAAGTATATGCTGCTTAAATAGACCTAGTTTTCTAGTATCGAAAGAATTACTTGAAGAAGCTAAAAAGTTTTTAGTGATGGCAAGTGCTGAATAGGATAGGTTTGGTATTTTTTATATAAATAAAAATAGTTATAAAGCTTCTTCTAATTTAAATAATACTAACAATAATGAAGTAACTAAAATAACAATAGTTATTAATTATAAAATAATTTTAACTATTATTATTTATTTTTTGTATGCAAAATCAGAAAATTTCATTTTTGATATGCTTTTACGAAATAAATATCACTTTAAAAATTCTGCCGTTTCATTGTCTAGTAGCATGCACATTCAAAAATACGTGTCCAAATTTTCAATCCAAAAGGTCAAGAAACAAAAAGTAATGGATTTTTGAGACGGATAATACCGTTTGGTCCCATAGTGCGGCGTGGAAGCTACGAGAACAATCTATGAGCACGCGTCACGAGCAGGCCAGCCAATCAGCGGGCACCACGAGTAGGCTAGCCAATCAGCGGGCACTACGAATTTATATTCGGACTTTTGCCCATACAAAACAAGACGCGAATTCATTTTTGAATGAACTATTCGGGACGAAACCGAATGAAAATTATCCAAAACATCTCCATGATGCAGCTTATCTCTGTACCACTTTCTTCACTTTCATTTCAATTTCATTTTTTTTCATCACTTTACAAACACAATGAAAGGATATGTTACTGCTCATCCACACGTTCGCCAACATGCGGGCCCATCTTATGGCCCAATATGTTGGCCCAACGTGTAGAGCGGGAGTTGGAAGGTATTGGAACGATGGCCCGCAAGTTGGCCCGCAGGTTGGCCCGGAGCACGACCTTCCAACGTGTGGACGCGAACACAAACTCCTCGCCCAACACCTTCCAACATATCCGCCATCATGTTGGCCAACGTGTAGAGGCGCCTTTATACAGACAATATGTTTGGAACCAACTGTGTACAATACTTAAAAGACCCAAAAACTGATAGAAGCCAATTATTTTACTTTGCTAAACTTTTAAATTGTAACGTGGCGATTGCAACTAACTCGAGGCTTATTAGACGCCAATCATTTTGGAGAATTTCATAAGCTGTTTGCAAGTAAGTAGATGGAACATTGGAAACCATGTATGTAGATGGAAACAAAGTTTTCAAAAGAACGTGCTGAACATGGTACCATTACGTTTCTTTGATATGATCAACTTTACTTTGATATGATCACAATAATGAATGACAATGATTGTAAACCTTCAAAATCAATTATCAATCAAGAAAAACAGTGGGATCTCCATTAGACAAGACAATAAATCTGAGAACTTCGATGGTCTTACAGTGATCTTCACTCTTATCGCACCATAATTCCATTATGTTGAAGGAACAAGCTTGCTTGGATAAGCAAGGTTGTTATTCCTTGTACTAGACTTTTGTTGCTTGTAAACAAAATACAAAAATTGATAGACACTGGTGGACACAGCTAACAGTGCTCTTCACTACTCATGCACCATAATTTCATTATGTTGATGGAACAATAACAAGCTTGCTTGGATAAGCAATAGTTTTTCTTTTACTAGACTTTTGTTGCTTGTGGACAAAATACTAAAATTGATAAGACACTGGTGTTATTTTGTACAACAGCTAACTTTGACAACACCTCCGTAGAAAAGACAAACTGTGTGACATCTTCGAGACCTTACAGCGGTTTCACTAATCTTGCTATAATTCCATTATGTTGAAGGAACAATAAGCTTGCTTGGATAAGGAACATTTTTTCTTTTACTAGACCTTTGTTGCTTGTGAATAAAAAACAAAAATTGATAGACACTGGTGGCACTTTGTACAAAAGTTAACTTTGACAACACTCTAGTAGACAAGACAAACTGTGTAACATCTACGAAAGCTAACAGTGGTCTTCACTAATCATGCACCATAATTCCATTACGTTGAAGGAACAATAAGCTTGCTTGGATAAGCAATAGTTTTTCTTTTACTAGACTTTTGTTGCTTGTGGACAAAATACAAAAATTGATAAGACACTGGTATTATTTTGCACAAAAGCTAACTTTGACAACACTCGTAGACAAGACAAACTGTATGACATTTTCGAGACATTACAGCGGTTTCACTAATCTCAACATAATTTCATTATGTAGAAGGAACAATAAGCTTGCTTTGATAAGCAAGGTTGTTATTCCTTGTACTAGACTTTTGTTGCTTGTAACCAAAATACAAAAATTGATAGACACTGGTGTTATTTTATACATTTAAGCTAACTTTGACGAGACTCGTAGACAAGACAAACTGTGTAACATCTTCAAGACCTTACAGCCGTTTTACTAATCTCACCATAATTCCATTATGTTGAAGGAACAATGAGCTTGCTCGGATAAGGTTGATATTCCTTGTACTAGATTTTTGATGCTTGTGAAGAAATCACAACAATTGTTAGAGACATTATTTATTTGTTAAACATATTATTTTGTACAAACGCTGACTTTGAAACACTCTCGTTGACAAGACAAACTGTATGACATTTTCGAGACTTTACAGCGGTTTCACTAATCTCAATATAATTCCATTATGTTGAAGGAACAATAAGCTTGCTTGTATAAGCAACATTTTTTCTTTTACTAGACTTTTGTAGCTTGTGGACAAAATACAAAAATTGATAAGAAACTAGTGTTATTTTGTACAAAAGCTAACTTTGATGACACTCATAGACAAGACAAACTGTGTGACATCTTCGAGAGCTAACAGTGCTAATAGACAATAGACTAGACAATAAATCGCCTGAGAACTTCAATGGTCTTACAGTGATCTTCACTCTTATCGCTCCATAATTCCATTATGTTGAAGGAACAATAAGCTTGCTTGCATAAGCAAGGTTGTTATTCCTTGTACTAGACTTTTGTTGTTTGTAAACAAAATACAAAAATTTATAGACACTGGTGTTATTTTGCACAAAAAGTATCTTTGACAACACTCTCGTAGACAAGACAAACTGTGTTACTTCTTTGCCAGTGCTCTTCACTACTCATGCACCATAATTCCATTATGTTGAAGGAACAATGAGCTTGCTCGGATAAGCAAGGTTGATATTCCTTGTAAAGTTGTACTAGATTTTTGTTGCTTGTGAATAAATCACAACAATTGATAGACCTGATGGTGAAAACACTCTCATAGACAAGACAAACTGTATGACATTTTCGAGACTACATTACAGCGGTTTCACTAATCTCACCATAATTCCATTATGTTGAAGGAACAATAAGCTTGCTTGGATTGCAAGGTTGTTATTCCTTGTACTAGACAAGGTTGTTGCTTGTGGACAAAATACAAAAATTGATAGACACAGGTGTTATTTTGTACAAAAGCTAACTTTGACTCTCTCGTAGACAAGACAAACTGTGTGACATCTTCGAGACTTTACAGCAATTTTACTAATCTCACCATAATTCCATTATCTTGAAGGAACAGTAAGCTTGCATGGATAAGCAAGGTTGTTATTCCTTGTACTAGACTTTTGTTGCTTGTGAACAAAAAACAAAAATTGATAAGACACTGGTGTTATTTTGTACAACAGCTAACTTTGACAACACCTCCGTAGAAAAGACAAACTGTGTGACATCTTCGAGACCTTACAGCGGTTTCACTAATCTTGCTATACTTCCATTATGTTGAAGGAACAATAAGCTTGCTTGGATAAGCAACATTTTTTCTTTTACTAGACCTTTGTTGCTTGTGAATAAAAAACAAAAATTGATAGACACTGGTGCACTTTGTACAAAAGTTAACTTTGACAACACTCTAGTAGACAAGACAAACTGTGTAACATCTACAAAAGCTAACAGTGGTCTGCACTAATCATGCACCATAATTCCATTATGTTGAAGGAACAATAAGCTTGCTTGGATAAGCAATAGTTTTTCTTTTACTACACAAAAGCTAACTATGACAACACTCGTAGACAAGACAAACTGTATGACATTTTCGAGACTTTACAGCGGTTTCGCTAATCTCAACATAATTTCATTATGTAGAAGGAACAATAAGCTTGCTTTGATAAGCAAGGTTGTTATTCCTTGTACTAGACTTTTGTTGCTTGTGAACAAAAAACAAAAATTGATAGACACTGGTGTTACTTTGTAGATAAGCTAACTTTGACAACACTCTCATAACAAGACAAACTGTGTGACATCTTCAAGACCTTACAGCCGTTTCACAATTTCTCACCACAATTCCTTTGTGTAGAAGAAACAATAAGCTTGCCTGGATAAGCAACATTGTTATTCCTTGCTAACTTTGACTCCGATACAAACTGAACAAACCAACAGATTTGAAATTGAGCTTCTCAGGTGCACCCATGATAAAGTATTACAATGTAGTAGCTATAAATAGTGTGCAATTTCATATAAAGACTAGCGCAGACAAATTTAAAACATCAGAAGTGATAATATACCATTCTATTTGGTAGTGATGTGCCGATTCGATTATTTTGATAATCGATTAATCGATTATATTAATCGATTATAAAATAATAATCGATTGTTAATCGATTATTGATCGATTATGAAATAATTCTTAGAAAGAACTGAAAAAACAATTCTACTTTCTGGAAAAAATTCTGAACCCTTGCATTTAGTAGCAACATCTATATTATAACCTTTTAGACTGTTCTGAA
Source organism: Melanargia galathea (assembly GCA_920104075.1). Classification (NCBI taxonomy): domain Eukaryota; kingdom Metazoa; phylum Arthropoda; class Insecta; order Lepidoptera; family Nymphalidae; genus Melanargia; species Melanargia galathea. Next base: position 14,533,028 of record OV049877.1, read on the forward strand.
AAAAGAAAAACAAACACTATTTTTTAAATTTTTTGAAATTGAAATTAGAAAATTAAATAGAATTTTTAATTAAAAAATAATGTAATTGATCAAAATTAAATATACATACCTATTAGGTACCTATTTATCACACTAAGGCGAAAGTTTGTGTGTGTGTGTATGTATGTGTGTATGTTTATTACTTTTTAACGCCGCAACTACTGGACCGATTTGGCTGACATTTGGATTGGAGATAGGTTATGTCCTGGAATAACACATAGGCTACTTTTTATCCTGGAAAAGTGTTCCTGAGGGACTTAAATAGATATAGACTTCCAAAAACGAGACAGGTGCTGTTAAACGCTGATTGTTCTTAGGTACATCACGCTCACATAACAAATTATTGCAATAGTTTGCTGTCGTTGCATGCATTTGTATGCTTTTGCATGAATTTGCTGACGTTCTCGTTGCTAAGTTACTCTTAGATGATTTTGTTCAAATATTTTTTATGTGCACAAACTTATTAAATCACGGGTAACATCGCGGGGCACAGCTTGTACATATATAGATACTCATAGCGGGGGTAATTTCACTACAGTTGGTAAAGGCGTATCGTCGGTTCGGTGTGTTCGAAAAGTTGAGTATGTATGAAAAAGCTGTAAGCTGCATAACGCTCGCTCACAGTCGTCGGCTGACTATCCGTTTGGTGTGAACAAAGCCTAAAACTAACTTTGAGGGAATCCCCTTTTTGCAATGATAGGGTTGCCAAACCATATTATACTTTAGCAAGCAAATTAATAACAGAAAGTTGGTAGTAAAGGTAATTAACGTATATCTTTATAATCGATCATGATCGATTATGCAAAATCATAATCGATTGCAATCGATCATTTTAATAATCGATTAATCGATTATTGATAATCGATTCCGCACATCACTACTATTTGGAACTTATCTTGAAGATTTGACAACGTAGAGCCAGATCACTAATCACCAAGGGAAGTGGCATCAATTTAAACTCTGTTTTTAACAAAAGGTCATCACTTCAATTATTGAAGTTCCACTCGTAAAGTGCAAGTATGTTTCTAAGATGGCACAATCCTTACTGACGAAGAGTTTGGGAAATGTTGATCCTGTAGCAACAAGTAGACCTTTAGAAGTAGAAGTTCAGAAAGAGGTCATTTACATGTTTACACAAGAGTTTCTCAACTATTTAACGACTGGTAGAGCTTCACACAGCTTCTAAAGTGATCCAATGCTACTGCAATTAGCGTTAAAGAAGTCAAAAGATGTCTCAATAGAAGACAAATTAAAAAATTGCTACATATCAGCGGGTAGATAAGAGTAGGGTGGAATTTAGTAGGGAGTGGGTTGAATCCAACTTTATTCCTGTGGAGGGAAATATAAAGTTTTACAGTACCTATTAAAAGACTCATTGAGCCTCAATAAGTTACTTAGTAGAATTTCATGATTTATAATACTTTTAATTTTCCTAAGCAAGGTTGCAAATAGTAAAAACTTTTGTTGCTTGTGTATAAGAATTTGAAATTGATAGTCACATGTATTATTTAGTACAAAAGCTAATTTAGATATTATAGCCAATAAAAACCAAGGGTGGAATCACCAGTGAACAAAACAAATTACCTGACAACTTCGATTCGAGATTTTTCAGTGATCTTCACAAATATTGCACCATGACTGAAACAAGGGGCAAGCTCCCAGATTGTAGCCATTTTTAATAAATCTACGAAGGCTATACTGATAAAACACCTAAATATAAATAGAAGATACTTTGTCCAGACCTACTTGAATCACCTTTTTATTAATCCATAAGCTGTTACGCAATATTACACAGAAATAATTACCCATGTAGGACGAAAAATTATTTGGTCGATTTCAGAGAATGGCAAGATGGCTGACTGATGCAAGCGATGAAATAGCTTGCCGCTTGGTAGAGGCGACCACAATCATGTGAGAAAAGAAGTTACTGCAATTTCGTAGTTCAACAAAAATAAATTCCAAATCTCTTTTTAAATATTTCATAGCACTGTAAACTAACAAATAAAGCTAACTTCGTTTTATTTTGTACTACGCCAAAAGTCCCAAATGGCACAATGCACAGATCACTAATATACTAGTCTCTAAGACAGATGGGACAGTGGCAAAAATTTACAGTTAGTTCCGTTGCCTTCGCAAAGCGCTAGTGTCGCAAGAAGAAGTGATGGGACACAATCCCATCTTAAAATATCGATATCGATAGTATAGTGATATCCCATGACAAACGTTGAAATGGGGTACCACTACATTTTCTATTCTTTTTGAAATTTTTGGGTTTAAAATAAAACAACTTACTATATTCAATTTTATATTTCTTTTTTCTTAATCTATACGCTTTATATTAATCAAAAGTAATTTTTGAGAAAAGCATATATTTTGTTTCTTAAGTTTTTCTTGCACACCTCTTAAATTATATTTATTTATTATAATATTACACCAATTATTATACAGATCGAGGCATAAAATTAAATTAACATAAAATACAGAATATATAAAAACTATTCTAAGAGATTGTTTCCCACTTATTTTAAATATCCACAAATTAACATTGCCAACAAATTAACATTGCCAACATTTTCCTCTTCTCATCCTGCTATGGAAAATAAAATCTATTTTATGGATGTCAGTACAAAGTGATAAAGTAATGACTTTGTGTCTCTGTGCAGACCATCACATTAATTTGTCTTGCATAGACTTGTGACAGTGGCGATGGAAAGGTAAAAATATTATGTAAATCTTGATTATTCACAACTGGGCAATATATTAAGGCATCATGTACAAAAATTTTGTTTACAATCAGAAACCACCAGTCAGATATTGTTTAAACCTACCATCAATTATTTATCAAACTATAATAGCATAATTGTGATCACTCTTTTAATCTTTGGCTGAAAGTAAGATAATATCAATAAATTCTTTTCCAGAAATATAAAAGATCACTAATATGAATAGTCATAATTAAAGATGTGTTCGCAAGAAGAACGACAAAAGTTACTAAACATGGAACAAATAATTTTTTACCACCAACACAACAACCTTTTAACATCCCACAGTTGGGCACAGGCCTCCTCTCTCATAGGAGAGAGGGATTTAGAGCTTAGACCCAGCACGCTGCTCCAATGCAGGTTGGTGGACTTTAGCGACTATTATGATGATAGTAATAGTAATAATAAACAGGACAGCCTGCTTAACATCCTCTCCGAGGCACGGGGGTGAAATACCGCTAACAAACAACTCCGGGCCGAGAACTTCTTGAAATAAAACCCAATAAAACAATCAGTAAAACCTGTCTGTTTAATTCATCTTCACATCTGAATATCACATAGTTCACATCTGAAAAGAAACAAATAAATTTAAAAATAATTAATTGGTACTAATTATTACAAATATATACCATATATGAATAGTAGTATTTTTACTACCCTATAGGTAATAAATAGTAGCCAACTTAAGCACACCTGTTGGTATATCTATAAATATCAAAAGGTGTGCTTGTGTCTGTTTATGGATAATTAATTTATGGAGAATGAATTTTATAACGTATAGTATAAATCTAGTTAGGTTAGGTTGGTTATACGTACCGCGCAAAATTCCAGCAGGTTTAGGAAATCGAAACAACTTAATGTTGTTTTGTACTGGCGAGCAGCCACATTTCTCCTTGTTTTCTTTGTCGTCAGATATTTCAAAAAACACAACATAGGTACGAGTCTTGTTTCAATGAAACAAAAAAAGAGTCAACGTGCCAAATATAAATAGCACTACAGTATAAAACACAAACAGAGGAACAGAAGCTCGACTCGACGTATTTAAAGTTTAGAAGATTGCAAGAAATCAATAATTATTTTTATTTTTTTCGAAACACAACAACAACGAAGACGCCATTTTGAAAAAAACAATAATTACCACAGAAGTCAGAACACTTTAATGATATGACCAAGAAACATAGAACCTATGTAATCTGAGCACCACAGACCAGGAACAATCCAAACAAAATGTTGAAGCAAAGAAATATGGTCTTGAACAGGCTTTGTCTCGTTCTCAACAGACTACTTAAATAAAGTGTGTGAGATATAGAAAAACTAGAGAGGAAAAATAGCCCAGCTGAATGACTTTATCTTTATTAAAATGTTTCAGGCGCAGTATCCAGTGTCTACATAGAGAATATAACCTTCTTGGATATGACCTTAGAAAAGTGGTTCTGTGGTTGCGATACTAGCGCTTTGCGAAGTCCAAGGGAACTACAGTGTCACCCCCCTGGCACAATGAATGAATGAACGCACAAAACAACCATTAATTTAAAATTCTGTTTGTTGAGTTGTTGACGCCGTCAACTTGACGGACCTAGTGTTACCAACTCTCAAAAATAGTTGTCCCTAAACTAAGCATATTCAAAAATCCCTAAAATCCCCTTAAAATATTATGTAATATTATTAAAAAAATAATTAATTTTGAAATGAAAGGTTTTAATGTTGTTACGGCAAAAATATTGGTGGTAATAACGTTTTTAAACAAAACATCTGCAGATGAATTACTTATATTTTTTCAATACAGTTGTTAAACATGGCGTATAGTGCGACCAACCTTTCTGTGAAATGGCGAAAAATGGAACTACGGCCGCCATCTTGGAAAGTCATTCAATTTGACAACATATTAGTGTTGTCAGTTCCTTAAATATAAAATGCCTACCTAATTAATTATACTATGAAAAATCTTTTCGGAAATTAATAAAGAATCTTCTCATCCGTAATTATTTCTTAGCTTTAACGATACCAAAAGATATTAGAAGTGATGCCCGGAATAGAATTCTGAAGTTTTTGACAAGACATTTTTTGCAAGACAGCATCAGGCTCAGATCATTCCCTTAAATTAATATAACCAAATATAAAAGCGAGTATCTGCCAGTACAGTACAGCCCCCTGATTGTGTAACTTTTGACGATGAAATGGTATTCATTTGATGGCCTAAGGCCATTAAAGTAAATTATACCATGAATGTATTGATTTAAAGTCACAAATTCAGTACAACTGATTTCAACATGGAGCGTTATGGATCGTATCGTACATACCTAAACGTATAAGAATGGATACACGAAATTGAGCTCTATATCAATGTTATTATGGTTTATTTTACTTTGATGCCTTAGGCCATCAAATGAATGCCATTTCATCGTCAAAAGTTACACAATCAGGGGGCAGGTCAGTGCTATCAAGTAACCGGTTTGCAACCTGTTAAAAACCATTTAAAAACAGACTAAAACCATCAATATACCTACGTTATATATAAAATACTAGAGAATGCCCGCGGCTTCACCCGCGTGAATTTCGGTTTTAAGCAGATCCCGAAGAAATCGTGGATTTCCGGTTCCCGTTCCCGCACCCTTTATACCTACTATCAAGGAAGTTCGCTATAGTAATCTACCTATAGCTATAGCTATAGATTTTGGGTTTTTTAAAATCCTGTGGAAACTGCATTTTTCCAGTTTTAAGTCAGGGCATAATCTATCTCCATTCAAAATTTCAGCCAAATCGGTTCAGTAGTTGCGGCGTTATTGAGTAACTAACATCCAAACATTTAAACATCTAAACATCCAAACATCCACACTTTCACATTTATAATATTAAGTAGGAATAAGTAAGATAAACATGAAGGTGACGCTAAAGTAATGCGTTTTGGCGGGACTGTATGTGATGCGACGAGTCGCAGTGAGTCCCACATTGGGATTACTATTCGTGGACGACTTGCCGCACCTAGTACTGCTATGGTATTTCCGTAAATTTGTTGAAAGAATGATTGTATGGCAACACTAAAGCGACATAAGCGCTTGTTCAGACACGGCGGGAACCGCGCGTTTACCGCGCGGTTATGTCTGAACGATTACTTTATAACTCTTAAAAATAAGACCTGCGCGATTTCCATGCGATTCTATAATCGCGCGGTTCCCGCCGTGTCTGAACAAGCGCTAACGAGTAACGACCTCCCTCAGTTCACAGAAAGATTGGTCGCTCTGTACTTTCAGAGGCTATAATAATTATTATGATTCGAAAATTAAATCTTTTGTACAGGCATTACGCGGTCGTGACTTTTGTTTTCCGAGCTCGATCATTTGGTTTTGCAGTTTATTTTTATACGTCAATCTTAAAAAAATTAGTAGCAAAGAGTTTTCATACATAGAATAAAATCGGATAGATTATAAACGAGGAAAAATTAATAAGTCCGTACTTCTTAGCATTGAATTCTCAAAATTCTTTTAAATATTTGTTTATTATAATTAATTATATATTCAATTATGTACCAGTTTTAATTTAATTATTTTCACATCAACATTTGTCAAAAATCGAATAGGCTGTATATGCGTAGACCGTTGCCTAGTTTCCATGGGGATGAAACTGTCATACAAATTCGAAGTCGAAAATTTTCAAATATACGAGTGACCTCTAGCGTCCGGGGCGGTACAACTTTCAAGAAATTGTTTAAATGTGAAACTAGATGGCAGGATGTTCGCCTGATGCTTATCTAATCCGTCACTTGTCAAAGTTCAATTAAATCAAGTGTCAAAAACTGAAGTTTTACAAACTTTTACAACGGTTATTTGCAGTGCATTATTTCTTAGTTTTATCATTTTCTTTGTTTTATTAATAGTGGTTTTTGTTTATAACGACGACTTGGACTGTTAATGGACTCTGTGATTTCTTCTCCAAACGATTTTACCCGACTTTGCAAATTGATTTCTGTTTCCTGATATACTTATACGACATACCTGGCATCTATTTTCGGTTTCTTGACAAAATGCCTAAAAAATCGGAACTTCGGAACTATTGGAACGGAATTTTATTTTGGGTGTACTGTTGATGGTAAGTTTGTTTCTATAAAGTTTATACTATATTTTGTAGGTACTTAAATCCCACGTAAAAATCCAATGATATCCATATCATCTAAGATTGTGACCAATTCTTCATTTTTTCAGGTACATTGCATAGATTTCCTAAATGGGAGTATTCCCACAAGGAAAAGTTTGAAACTTGGAAGAGTGTGTTAAGTTTAACAACTCAAGGATATAACAATATATTGTAATTTTGATATCTTGTCTAAATGTAAAGCGCATTTTTCTAAACTTAAACTATTCATTATATCATTGACTATTAAACTAATACTTACTTCACAGTTGGTGTATGGAGGTAAACAAAATATTAAAAGATAAAATTACAATGTTAAAAAAAATATTATTTAATAAAAGAACATGCTTATATGTATTTATAACATTCATACAAAATTTAAAACAAAATAAATACTTTGTGTTTCATTTTTACTATTTTCAATTAAAAAACAAATAAATAATCCGTTTTAAAATTTAGAGTTATTTTCCAAAATATATTTAAAGGAAAATCGATCTGAATTTTAAAACGGATTATTTATTTACCCTGAATAGTAATTATTTATAAGCCGAGCCCCCAAGGTCGACATGTACGAAAAGCGCCATCTATTGGTCTATTTGGAATCTAAATGTGGTTTCAATACTAACGCCATCTTTAGACGGTGGAGGAAAAACTTTTAAATACATCTTAACGTTTCGCATCTATTAGCAGGTAGTAGTGTATTATCTATGCTAGTGTCGTTGTAAAGTGTCCAGTTGCTAAAACGCGCCCTTTTCTGAAAGTTTTTTATTTTTGTGTGATAAATTGATTATTTTTAAATTTTTTGTTAATATGAGTTCAAGTACAAGTGATGTTATGGAATTAACTCCATCTGATATTTTATCTGAGGCAAAAATTACGCAAGATGGAATTTTGCCCCCAAGATCCCGAATATAGGTTTATGGCGACTTACGAATACTATAATTTTATTTTATGGAAAAAACAAAAAAAAACTAAGTCATTCTCAGAAAATGTTTTGGTAGCTTATTTTCATGAATTGAGTGGAAAATAATTATAAACCATCTACATTGTGGTCAAGTTATTCCATGTTATAAACTACCGAGTCTACGATTTGAGCGATCTTTAACCTGTGCACAACAGCATATTTGTTATTTTTCTATTTACCTATGTACGTAATGTACATAATATGTTGAAATAAACATGTCGGCTCGTTGATATTGTAGTGTGAATAGCATTGCGCCATTACGTCATTATAGGAGAGAGGGCGCAAGCAACGACACATTCCGATCTGGGCTCTCGACGAGAGCGCTGCTTCGTTCGTGCGGTGTACTGTGTTATATAGGTTGTGTTGTACAAAATAGGTCGTATCGTGCGATGTGTGTCATGTAGCTTAGATTAGATTAGATTGGCTGGCGATGGTTCGGTAAAGGGGAGGTGGTGTACCGACTAGGTAGGGCAAAGTTAGTCAGTTAGTGTGTCAGTTAATGAGAAGGCTTTTCAATTAGGCCCGTACCCATGTGACGCCCACAGCAATGTAATTCGATCTACCCTGATAATGAACAATGATAATACTAAAAATAGCCTTCTGATGTCGTCCGCTGGTCCATCTCTGGTCATCATTGGCGACATCAGAAGTGGGATCTGAAGGGCAAATTGATGAGCCGGAGCCTTTAACTGCATTTGCGTTTGTCGGTCTCCTTCGTGGCACAAAAGCCTTGTAGAATCGGTGTTGTGTGCGCGACGCGGGTCGTTTTCATTTTGTTAAGATTTCGGTGCCGCGATTCGTCTCGTTAAAGAAAGTATTGCGAATAGGCTATCGGGTGTGAGTTATAATAAAATTGAATTACCGGTATTGAGAGTTCAAGTGTTAATAGTACCTTGCAAATTTTATGTGAAATTTTTAATTGATGGACACACCCACTTTACAAATTTTTGTTTGACGTTATATTAGATGAGTTTTTGCGTTAAGTCGTGATATTTTAAAGGCAGGTTGTGCAATGACTGCGGATACTTTTTCTATTTCAATGTGTAAAATAGTTTTCGGATATTGATACGGATATACCAGATGAGGATAAACCGCGACTATTGTCATTGCTTAACGAAAACTCGGATTTCTCGATTAACGGATTACCGCGTTTAAGGGTCACAACCGGAAAACTTAAGATTAGTTTAGTTGAATCCTCGTAAAACGGTTTAGCGTCATATGCACCGCCTTTGATTTACGGCAGGTGGTTCGTGATAAAATTAGCGAGATGTTATATGCGGGTAACCGACCCAAATGGAAATGTGAACTCAATTGTTCACCTTTTTCTAGGAATTTTTAGTTAATAAAAGCGTGACGGTACTGAGCAATTGTGTGTGGGTTTCCGAGAATTGATCGGCCACACTGTTACCGATTGTATCGGATCAAATTGCGCGTTTATGTGGTGTTAACTATAACTAGTGTTTAGATTAGAAACCGAGATAGTTTCAGGGGCCTGGCGGGCTGCCTAGGTTTTTGACGGCTTTTTGAAGTAGGGCTGGCGATCTCGGGTATACCGATTGCTGAGGATAATTAATAGTCGCTCGAGGACGATCGAATGTCAGGGTTGGCCGTGAAGGCTGGCGAGCTGTATGTCGATAACAACGGACAGCGCTAAGCTGATAACAAAAACCAACTAACAAAAAAAAAAAACCAAAAAAAAAAAATCGTGATTAATTGAAAGTAAAGTTCTACAAATACTCGCAGAATAATTAAATACCCGCTATTGAGATGAGTGATTAGTTTGACAAATGGTTTTGGTTGCTAACCAAATTCTGTTGTCCAGGTACCTTCATGGATGTTCAAAAGTAAGCAAGTTCGAAACGTGGTTGTGATAAAGCCGTAAAGAGGTTGTAGTTCTTAAAATGGTTCATCAAGATGATGTTATGATAAATGTTATATGGTTTACACGACTGGAACTAAAGAAATAGGACTGCGCTTACGGGAAGTAGTTTTTGATCAGTTATGTTAGAAAGTTAGACGCCGCCGAGTTTCTTACTGGTTCTTCTCGCTAGGTCGCGGCATTCCGAACCAGTGGTAGATTCGTTTTAGTGTGAACATGTAATTGTAAACGTAGGTAACTTTAACCGTGATATTTGATTGAGGGTTTGCGATAGCAATTGCACCCTAATCAGATGAGTGTTGCCATTTTCGGGACTTGGCAGGGAAAATGACGTGTGCGTGTGTGATGTAGTTAATTAAATGGACTGGCCTATATGGGTCGACGTTCTTGAGCAGATTATGGGTTGACTGTGATTATTATTTTGACTATGACGATGACTTTGACCATGTGTTACAAGTGAAGGGCGCTGACTAGTTGTGTGTGTTTCATGTTGTCTATCCTGGTAAGGAAGTGTCGTCCGGGCCAGACTCAAGGGAGTTGGTTGAAAGGACACACTCCTTCCAGATGTGTATTGCGATTGACAGCTGAAGTGATGACTGACAATTGACAGATTGAAGTACTGACTGGTTGGGTGTTATATTAGGTTCCTGAGTCTATCCTGGTAAGGAAGTGTCGTCCGGGCCAGACTCAAGGGAGTTGGTTGAAAGGACACACTCCTTCCAGATGTGTATTGCGATTGACAGCTGAAGTGATGACTGGCAATTGACAGATTAAAGTACTGACTGGTTGGGTCTGCTATACGTCATCACATGAGATGGTGGTTGGTTGACGCGATTGACAGCTGATGTGATGATTGACAATTGATACATGACAGACGGAGGTGACCTAGAAGCAGTGAAGTGTCAGGGATGGGCGAGCGTATTTAGAGGTGTACTTCACCTGTGTGTTGTTCTTTGTAGACATCCTTGGACGCTGGCAGTCGCACGGGGACGTGCGAATGTCAGTATGGCCGTGTCGGCTCGTTGATATTGTAGTGTGAATAGCATTGCGCCATTACGTCATTATAGGAGAGAGGGCGCAAGCAACGACACATTCCGATCTGGGCTCTCGACGAGAGCGCTGCTTCGTTCGTGCGGTGTACTGTGTTATATAGGTTGTGTTGTACAAAATAGGTCGTATCGTGCGATGTGTGTCATGTAGCTTAGATTAGATTAGATTGGCTGGCGATGGTTCGGTAAAGGGGAGGTGGTGTACCGACTAGGTAGGGCAAAGTTAGTCAGTTAGTGTGTCAGTTAATGAGAAGGCTTTTCAATTAGGCCCGTACCCATGTGACGCCCACAGCAATGTAATTCGATCTACCCTGATAATGAACAATGATAATACTAAAAATAGCCTTCTGATGTCGTCCGCTGGTCCATCTCTGGTCATCATTGGCGACAAACATTTAATTCTTCTATTTGTATTTTACTATTTCCCACAACTGTACTGAAAAACGTCGTGTGATACACGAGTGTATTGGTTATTGCAAGAAGAGGAGGTAGGTACATATACTATCTCTTAGGTTATTGCAAACTCGTGACATTAAAAACTTAAAAACCCTCACCTTCGGTTCGGCTCGTTTGCAATAACCAACATTCGGCTTAACGGTTGAATCGATTTTAATGGGACTTTCAAAATCTATACTAATATAATAAAGCGGAAGAGTTTGTTTGTTTGTTTGTTTGTTTGTTTGTTTGAACGCGCTAATCTCTGGAAGTACCAGTCGGATTTGAAAAATTCTTTTTGCATTTAGTAGTACAATTTTGGGGGCAGGTTATAGGCTATTTAATATCCCTAAAATCCTCCCCTAAGGGGGTAAAATGGGGGTAGAAAGTTTGTATGAAAGTCCTATGTTTTTAAAGTTACAGACCTGAAAATCGGTATTTAGATTATTAGTTTTAAATAATAAAACTCTGTATATTTTATTTTGAAAAATCTTCCCTTAATGGTGGTAAAATAGGGGATGAAAGTTTTAATGGGAAGTTATAATTGTATTATTGTTATAATGAACTTGAAATTTGGAAGGTTAATTCTAGAGCTCAAATATCAGCCTAGAAAATATTTCACAAAAATCCTCCCCTAAGGGGGTAAAATGGGGGTAGGAAGGTTATGTTTTTGAAGTTACAGATATGAAAATGGGCATTTAGATTACAATTTTTAAACGATAAAAACCTGTATAAGTTATTCTGGAAAATCTCCCCTTAAGAGTGGTAAAATAGGGGATGAAAGTTTTTTTGATGAATTTTTTTATGAAAGTCCTATGTTTTTAAAGTTACAGACCTGAAAATCGGCATATACAATATTAGTTTTAAATAATAAAACTCTGTATATTTTATTTCGAAAAATCTTCCCTGAAGGGTGGTAAAATAGGGGATGAAAGTTTTAATGGGAAGTTTTAAATTACTGTTATTATGAACTTGAATGTTGGAAGGTAGGTTTTTTATAGGGCGTAGATATCAGCCTAGAAAATATTTTATGAAATTCCTCCCCTATGAGGGTAAAATGGGGGTAGGACGGTTGTATGAAAGTTCTATGTTTTTGAAGTTACAGATACGAAAATCGGCATGTAAGCTATTAGTTTTAAATAATAAAAACCTATTTAAATTATTTTGGTAAATCTCTTCTTAAGGGTGGTAAAATAGGGGATGGAAGTTTGCACAGGGAAGTTTGAATTATTGTTATTATTGACTTAAAATTTGGAAGTTAGGTTCATCAGCTAAGAAAATTTTGTCGAAAATTCACCCCAAAGCTAAGGGGGTAAAATGGTTTAATTATATTATGACATCAGTTTATGAACTTAAATATAAAACAGGGATCCTGTAGGTACTAATTATCATGGGACATAACTACAGATTGACGTGATTTTTTGCAGTTGCATTTTTTTAGTTGAAAACCTGGAGAGTGACATGCTACTATTTTATCCCGGGAAAACAAAGGGTTCCCGTGGGACTTTTGAAAAATGTAGGTAATACCGCGGACGAAGTCGCGGGCAGCAGCTAGTTATATATATATGGTTGAAAATTATATACCTATGGAATGATCTAGACTAGTTTTTATCCCAGAAATGTATTTAGGTTTCCTTTTTCTATACATATAATAAAATCGTAGTCTTGCCGTATCTGTACATTAAAGATTTTTGCAAAATAATAACTTGGGGATGTTAGGGATAAGTAATAGAACATAAAAAAGCTATTTTTGTTGTCTGTTTGTCTGTTTATCTGTTTGTCTGTATGTTTGTGCGCGCATCACGCAAAAACTACTGAATGGATTGAAATGAAACTTGGCATAATGCACGGTTCCCATGGGAGAGGGGATGAAAGTCAAAATGTGTACTTAGCTGTAATTCATTAACGCGCAAGTCCGATTTCATTCATTCTTTTTTTGTTAGAAATACTTTAAAGATTACTGGCTAATCTCTCAAAGGCTGGATCGATTTTGATGGGACTTTCACTACCGGATGTTTACATTTTGATCTACCTAAACATCAGCCAGTGAACTTTTACGTGAACAGTTATCAGTTTTTAGCAAGGTATGAGCTCAAAGGAGCTTAGGAAAGACACAATGATTCCCACGGGATGTTTAAAAACTAATATCCACGCGAACGAAGTGACGGGTTTCCACTTGTATAAAAATAAGAACAAAAAGGAAACTATGTATGTAGGTACGGGGACACCCTTTAATTTCCAACTTTTTATTTTTTGGAATTTTTCTTTTATTTGTGCTGTAAGATTTGGCTTTTTGCCAAATTTCGTAATTCTAGGTCAACTGGAACTACCAAGGGTACTTCCGGTTGACCTAGATTTGTCAATTTTGGTTAAAAGCAAAGTCTTACAGATCAAGTAAATGGAAAATTCCGAAAAATAAAAAATTTGAAAGTTAAGGTAAATTTTGGTAGGTAGGTTAAGTACCTACCTACCAAAATTTACCTTAATTTGTCGCGACCACGGTCCATGTAACTGGACCGAAATATCGACAAAAACAAAAACAAATTAATCGTGGTATGTACCCGTAATTTTTTTTTACCCGACTGGGTATATGTGTTTCACCTGTGTGTATGTATGTCCATTCCTATGTCCGCTTGTAACTAATCAACGGCTCAACGGATTTTGATAAATGATACGTCATTAGATTTGTCTCAATGACGCGAGTGTTATAGGGTACCTAAATTAAAAAAAAATCAAAATGGCGGACTTTATGCGCTTTAATGTGCGAGCTGAAAAAAAATTTTTTCTTCAAGACCCTCGAGTGGGGTATCAAAATAAAGGGATTCAAAAGGCAAATACGAAAATGTATAAATTTATATATTTGGAAACAATTTGGAGTGATAAATCGTAGAAAATGACCGTTTCCTATGTCAGTTCGTAACTACTTAACGGCTCAACCTATTTTGATAAATTATACGTCATTAGATTTGTCTTGACGGCGCAAATGTTACTGGGTACATAAAATTCATAAAAAATCAAAATGGCGAATGTTATGCACTTTAATGTGCGGGCTGAAAAAAATGTTTTTCTTCAAGACCCTCGAGTGGGGTATCAAAATAAAGGGCTTTAAAAGGCGAGTACGAAAATGTATACAATCTATATGTTTTAAATCAATTTGGAGTGACAAATCATGAAAAACAAAATAAATAACAAGTACACTGTAAGTGGTACGGTGGTAGTTTATTAATTTTTTAGTTCGTTTTTTAGCATGGCAGTCGGGTTTTTTAATTTTTAAATTATAGCTTGTTACATTAGAATATGTCGATAAACCACGAAATAAGCCTTAAATCACTAGGTACTTACAAGTTTTCGTGAAAATCTACATTTGCCCATATCTTTTTATTGTGTGGACTCAGGACCTTAATTTTTATACACCTAATAGGGACCATAAACCTTAGTATCTGGTATAAATTTCAAACTGCTAAGTCTATCCGTTCCTGAGAAAATCGGTGTTGACACACGGACAGACGGACAAGAAAGTGATCTTATAAGGGGTTTTTTTTTTACCTTTTGAGGTAAGGAACCCTAACAAGCTACTTAAAAAACTAAACAAGCTACTTAAAAAAACAAGCTATAATTCGTCTTTGACCAACTTCAAAATTTCATCTTCTTCATCAGTCCACACATCTGGATCGGACGTCATTTGACCTAAGGCCTCCATACGTCTCTCCATAGTAACCTTATCCAAAATATGCTCCATTTTCATATGCATGCAATCGTTGAACACCGACGCATACTCGCATATTTCGAAAATCATTTCAACACCTCTAAAACACTCATCTATCGCAGATTTTAATCTTGACATAACTTCTTCATCGTCTCCATAAACCGCTCTATTGACTTCGAGAAGATTCTCTTCTGATATTCTGTTTTTCTTTATTATATTATTTCTTCTCAATATGCAGGCAACAAAGCATTTACCTTGCATTGTCGATTGTGGAACCCTTTTTAAGAAATTTTCGACGTCGACCGTCGAAGCTTTGACTTGACGCGCGCATTCCGTTAGATTCCTCCTAAACGGTTCTACATCTTGGTTCATCTTGTTGTATTTGACCATTTGTTCTTCTTTCGTTAGCGGTTTGAATGAGAACACAATATTATTTGAAAGCATTGTAAACAATATCAATGTTGTATTGAATTTTATTTGCTTGCGAATCATTTTCACGTCGGAAAACGTTGGTTTTTAATGACATACTTTTTAAAACTGAAGGTTTTGTTTTGCCATTGCTGCTTACTTAATTGGTCGTTAGATTGAGGTGTAAAAGTTATTGACTAGGTAGTTAGATAATTATGTAGTAGCAGTGGCGTAGCGTACCTTGGCGGGGCCCCGTATAAAAATTAGTTTTGGGGCCCTTATGAAGGGTAAGGATTTCTCACAAAAGAAAAAAAAATGTTTGCATAAAATTAAAAGCAATATTTCTCAAGATAGAGTGAAGCGCTGCAGTCGCAACAAAAATAACAGGCCAACTTTGAAAGCGCTGTGTGCGTATTACGCACACACGTGTACGTAGGCGCGCGTGTTTAACAAGCGCGCTGATTCATGTGGGCGTGCGCTGAGTGATACCAGTTCTTGAATATTTCCCATCAAGTAGGGGAATATTATATTTTGATTTTGAGGTGCATATTATCTATTATTTGTTTTAAATTTAATTATTTTACATACTTATTAGGAGTTTTTTTACAGTTTATTTAAACACTAGCATCTGCCCGCGGCTTCGCCCGCGTGAATTTCGGTTTTAAGCAAATTAAAAAAATAAAAGCTGATCAAGGTTTATATACCTACTATCCATGTATGTGGACGTATGTTTCAAAAACGGAAACTCTAAGTATGGACTTAAGGGAATATAGACGCCATTTTGATTTTTTTTGTTAATGGACCGAATTCTCTCAAAATCGATATCTGAAGTTCTTTGTGATCGTAAAAAAGAAAACTTATGTCAAAATAGCAAAAAATGGACGCCATTTTGATTTTTTTGTTAATGGACTGAATTCTCTCAAAATCGATATATGGGGTTCCCTGTGATCATAAAAAAGAAAACTGATGTCAAAATAGCAAAAAAAGGACGCCATTTTGATTTTTTTTGTTAATGGACAGAATCCTTTCAAAATCGATATATGGGGTTCCCTGTGATCATAAAAAAGAAAACTGATATCTAAATAACAAAAAATGGACGCCATTTTGATTTTTTTTGTTAATGGACAGAATCCTTTCAAAATCGATATATGGGGTTCCCTGTGATCATAAAAAAGAAAACTGATGTCAAAATAACAAAAAATGGACGCCATTTTGATTTTTTTTGTTAATGGACAGAATCCTTTCAAAATCGATATATGGGGTTCCCTGTGATCATAAAAAAGAAAACTGATGTCAAAATAACAAAAAATGGACGCCATTTTCATTTTTTTTGTTAATGGACAGAATCCTTTCAAAATCGATATATGGGGTTCCCTGTGATCATAAAAAAGAAAACTGATGTCAAAATAACAAAAAATGGACGCCATTTTGATTTTTTTTGTTAATGGACAGAATCCTTTCAAAATCGATATATGGGGTTCCCTGTGATCATAAAAAAGAAAACTGATGTCAAAATAGCAAAAAAAGGACGCCATTTTGATTTTTTTTGTTAATGGACAGAATCCTTTCAAAATCGATATATGGGGTTCCCTGTGATCATAAAAAAGAAAACTGATGTCAAAATAACAAAAAATGGACGCCATTTTGATTTTTTTTGTTAATGGACAGAATCCTTTCAAAATCGATATATGGCGTTCCCTGTGATCATAAAAAAGAAAACTGATGTCAAAATAACAAAAAATGGACGCCATTTTGATTTTTTTTGTTAATGGACTGAATTCTCTCAAAATCGATATATGGGGTTCCCTGTGATCATAAAAAAGAAAACTGATGTCAAAATAGCAAAAAAAGGACGCCATTTTGATTTTTTTTGTTAATGGACCGAATTCTCTCAAAATCGATATATGGGGTTCCCTGTGATCATAAAAAAACTGATGTCAAAATAGCAAAAAATGGACGCCATTTTGATTTTTTTTGTTAATTAACAGAATCCTTTCAAAATCGATATATGGGGTTCCCTGTGATCATAAAAAAGAAAACTGATGTCAAAATAACAAAAAATGGACGCCATTTTGATTTTTTTTGTTAATGGACCGAATTCTCTCAAAATCGATATATGGGGTTCCCTGTGATCATATAAAAGAAAACTGATGTCAAAATAACAAAAAAATGGACGCCATTTTGATTTTTTTTGTTAATGGACCGAATTCTCTCAAAATCGATATGGGTCAAAATCACCAAGGTGGCGAATTTGCAAATGTGAACTTTTGTAAAAATTATCACGTCTTAGAAATTCAAAAAATAACTTACAATGACTACGCTATTATCAATAACTACGCTGTAAAAGAAGCGCGCAAAATATACACATTTTATTTTTTTATCCAGGATTTCAATTTTTAAGTAATTCCAATCACTACCTACTACAATTTATGAATTTAATCATTTAATTAGTGTAAATTTATGAAATAAAAGTACTTAAAAGTAAAATCCTAAGAAAACATTATTTTTGAAACGGGCGTTTTCATAGTTCCCGAAATGAGTCATTTCGGGAACGGTCATTTCATGAACGTTCCCGAAATGACTCATTTGAACTCAAATGACTCATCCCGAAATGATTTTTCAACGCATCGTATTATTTTAAATAGTCGTAGACAATCTTGGACGCCAATATACAACACTAGCGGAAATAGAACAGCATTATTTAATGGAATTAAGACTAATTATCTTCACTTATTGTTATGTTAATAATTTTGAGCCGTTCCCGTTATGATGATTTATTGATGTACGGTACCAAAATACACAATTGAAATATTCATAACAAAAAAATTATTATTGAAAACTGCCATAAAACAACCGAAAGCTGTGTACATCCAAGAGATTCAATCGTGCGACTGCACAATAGCTCCTCGCTTGACATGATTGGGCACAATTTTTAACAAAATAGAGTGCATCCACGATGTGACTTACAAACTATCGGACAGAGTTATATGTAATACTGTACTGTACTGTACTGTAATACAAGTGTATCAAGCATGATTCAACATTTTATTTTTAAATCAGTATTTCAATGTTTTGTGAACATTTCAAAATACGGAAATGCGTTTTGGGACGCGTTCCCAAATGACATTTTCACTAGTTTTATGAGGAAAAAAAATGTGTTAGAATAATTTTGCAAAAAACAATGAAGGGTTTAGATAAAATTAACTAAATCTGATAATTTAAAATAATTGTGACCCAATTATTTCAAAGCTTTATTAGGTAAAATTGTGTCAGAACCAAATTTCCCACCTTGGTGATTTTGACCCATATATGGGGTTCCCTGTGATCATAAAAAAGAAAACTGATGTCAAAATAGCAAAAAATCAAAATGGCGTCCATTTTTTGTTATTTTGACATCAGTTTTCTTTTTTATGATCACAGGGAACCCCATATATCGATTTTGAAAGGATTCTGTCCATTAACAAAAAAAATCAAAATGGCGTCCATTTTTTGTTATTTTGACATCAGTTTTCTTTTTTATGATCACAGGGAACCCCATATATCGATTTTGAAAGGATTCTGTCCATTAACAAAAAAAATCAAAATGGCGTCCATTTTTTGTTATTTTGACATCAGTTTTCTTTTTTATGATCACAGGGAACCCCATATATCGATTTTGAAAGGATTCTGTCCATTAACAAAAAAAATCAAAATGGCGTCCATTTTTTGCTATTTTGACATCAGTTTTCTTTTTTATGATCACAGGGAACCCCATATATCGATTTTGAGAGAATTCGGTCCATTAACAAAAAAAATCAAAATGGCGTCCATTTTTTGTTATTTTGACATCAGTTTTCTTTTTTATGATCACAGGGAACCCCATATATCGATTTTGAAAGGATTCTGTCCATTAACAAAAAAAATCAAAATGGCGTCCATTTTTTGTTATTTTGACATCAGTTTTCTTTTTTATGATCACAGGGAACCCCATATATCGATTTTGAGAGAATTCTGTCCATTAACAAAAAAAATCAAAATGGCGTCCATTTTTTGCTATTTTGACATCAGTTTTCTTTTTTATGATCACAGGGAACCCCATATATCGATTTTGAGAGAATTCGGTCCATTAACAAAAAAAATCAAAATGGCGTCCATTTTTTGTTATTTTGACATCAGTTTTCTTTTTTATGATCACAGGGAACCCCATATATCGATTTTGAGAGAATTCGGTCCATTAACAAAAAAAAATCAAAATGGCGTCCATTTTTTGTTATTTTGACATCAGTTTTCTTTTTTATGATCACAGGGAACCCCATATATCGATTTTGAAAGGATTCTGTCCATTAACAAAAAAAATCAAAATGGCGTCCATTTTTTGCTATTTTGACATCAGTTTTCTTTTTTATGATCACAGGGAACCCCATATATCGATTTTGAGAGAGTTCGGTCCATTAACAAAAAAAATCAAAATGGCGTCCATTTTTTGCTATTTTGACATCAGTTTTCTTTTTTATGATCACAGGGAACCCCATATATCGATTTTGAGAGAATTCGGTCCATTAACAAAAAAAATCAAAATGGCGTCCATTTTTTGTTATTTTGACATCAGTTTTCTTTTTTATGATCACAGGGAACCCCATATATCGATTTTGAGAGAATTCTGTCCATTAACAAAAAAAATCAAAATGGCGTCCATTTTTTGTTATTTTGACATCAGTTTTCTTTTTTATGATCACAGGGAACCCCATATATCGATTTTGAGAGAATTCGGTCCATTAACAAAAAAAATCAAAATGGCGTCCATTTTTTGTTATTTTGACATCAGTTTTCTTTTTTATGATCACAGGGAACCCCATATATCGATTTTGAAAGGATTCTGTCCATTAACAAAAAAAATCAAAATGGCGTCCATTTTTTGCTATTTTGACATCAGTTTTCTTTTTTATGATCACAGGGAACCCCATATATCGATTTTGAGAGAATTCGGTCCATTAACAAAAAAAATCAAAATGGCGTCCATTTTTTGTTATTTTGACATCAGTTTTCTTTTTTATGATCACAGGGAACCCCATATATCGATTTTGAAAGGATTCTGTCCATTAACCAAAAAAATCAAAATGGCGTCCATATTCCCATATTCATACTTAGAGTTTCCGTTTTTGAAACATACGTCCACGTACATGGATATAGTATATAAACCTTCATCAGCTTTTATAAAGACAATTAATTACTATTGAACCCTAAGGGTAAATTCGCAATCCAAACTTGACAACACCAAAAAACGACGCGTTGGTTTTGTGAAAAAATGTATCAATATATTAGTTTTGTTTTTGTAAATTACTATTAATTATGAGTTACTTACTGATGGTAGGAGATTTTGTTAGTTGCTCGTAAACGTCCTTTGTAATTTCTGCAGATTTTTATCGCGCAAGTAGTCATTTTCACCAAAATAAACGAATGCAAAAAATAAGCCGTGCGTGCGTATCCCTTGAGGTTACAATCGACACTGCGGAGCGGGGAGCGCTTTAAAGACTAGGAGTTCCCCCATATTTTTATCTACGCTGTGGAACCACCGTCGCTATATCTTCAATATTTATTCATCATAATTATTTATCTATCTGTCACTTTTTCTAAAATTTTTACAAACAATTCAAATTAAATACCTAAGTATATACCTACTCTCCTTGCCTTTTTTCGACAAACTAATTTATTAAATCATTTACAGCTGATGATGACTTTAGTTTTTCTAGAGATTCTGCCTCTATGGACAACTTTTTGGACAACATTTTTTTTACTTTTGTCATTTCTGAAATAAACAAAAATTTGGGAAGTTTTGTTAATTTTTGCTTACGCACGTCGGGGGCCGTGGCTTGGGGGCCCCGTATTATTGATACGGCATATACGGCGCTAGCTACGCCCCTGTGTAGTAGTAAAACTTTGCGCAATGGCCCCGCAGTATTGTTTCAGAAACTCGATTTTTTTTAAACCGTTTATTCCCGATTGTGCGATAGCAAAGATAAGTAGGATGTGTTTTTCACGCGAATCTGGGTATACGTACAGGTACCTATATATGGGAGTCTTTATACCCTCGAAAATTTCTCAATGCAAAAGAGTAGTTATTAATTAAAATGTAGGTAGTAAGTAAAGCACGCAAAAAACGACGGGGTGTTATAAGTTTGACGTGTCTGTGTGCGTGTGCGTGCGTGCGTGCGTGCGTGCCGTGACGTGTGTCTGTCCGTCTGTCTGTCTGTTCCACCGTACCGTTCAAACGGGTGAACCGATTAGAATGCGTTTTTTTTTTTGTTTGAAAGGTGAATTACTCGGAAGTGTTCTTAACTTCTTAGCTATATTTGAAAATCAGTCCAAGAAGGCCGATTCCACAAAATGGCGGATTACATATTTTTTCACAACTCCCTCAATATGGGTATCAATCAAATGAAAGGGCGTGACTGTGAATAGCTCTATGCAAATTCAAGATGGCCGCCACCACAAAATGGCGAGTGTCGGGGGTTTTTTAAATAAATAAAAATAAAGTAGGTATTAAACTAAAAATCTAAGTAGTTACCTGTTGTTAAAATGTTTAGAAATTCGAGTACAACAAATAGAGAACATTAAAAATACTTCAATAAACATGCTTTTATTAAAAAAAATTATGAAGTAACTATTTTTTAAACAATGTTTCTTTTACAATTTCCGTTTTTATAGTTAGTTTATGCACTTACACAATTATACCTATGTATTTAAATTATGTTAAGTACAATGCTCAATAAAATATAAAACGGGTGATATTTAACTGCATTTATAGCAATAAATCCCTATTATATCGAACTAATATTATTTAGTGTAAAAAAATACTCCAAGCTGTACCTACATCAACATAAATAAAACACGTGGTGTATTTAATTAGAATAAAAAGCTTTTGATTGATATTAACTTAATATTTCAGGGGGGCTCCCATGTACAACAAACGTGATTTTTTTTGCAGTTTTTATAGATAATGGTACGGAACCCTTCGTGCGCGAGTCCGACTCGCACTGGGCCGATTTTTTTGATATGCAATTAATTATTACCCGTTTTGAACCAATTCCAGCTACGATACAATATATTTTGGGCCTACAAAGATCTAGATATATCCTTCCCAAAAATACTATCTGTAACAAGTACAACATTTATATTGGTCATTCACTTAATGTATTAGAAAAAATTAAAAATTATATATAGGTACTTGAAATACCTGGTCAGAGCTTAGGCTTACATCATACAGACTCTAATAAATACTTAGCTAGAACAATTTTACTTATTTATAGCTTAATTTTATTTGTTATTATTTCTTGTCTTCAATGTACAGGCTCAATAAAAAAGAACGATAAATAATTATGTTAGGCTTAAAAACCGAATTCACTTAATGAGCGAAAAAAGCACCTCAAGTCTCATGGTAGGGGAGCCCATGATGCTAAATGTGGATTTACTCGAGCGTCGTCGCGTCGGGATTTATTATTCTTCCTATCAACTACAGACTACTTCACAGACCAGTGTCGATAATTTTTGAAAAAAAAAGAAAATCACAGTAGGATGAAACCAGTGGCGTAACTACAGGGTGGCATTTCGGCAAAATGCCACGGGCCCCGAGCCGAAAGGGGCCCCCGACCCGAGAGGGCCGTGAGCACCGGAGTATACTAACATTTAATATATTAATTACATCAATTTATCATTATTAATTTGTTAATTATGATTTTTTATAACTATTGAAAAATCATAATAATCCTGTAAATCATATGATTTACATACATCAATTATAAAAAATCATAATTAACAAATTAATAAACTTTTACGAAAATTTATCACAGGATCTTATGAAGTATATATATCAGAAGGGCTCCACGAAATTTAAAATTTTTAGGTCAATTTTTTATACCTTTCATCACATTGTTTAAGCCAACGGAAATTGGGAACAAAGTTAGTTTACAATTGAATATAACTTATTGAAAAATGGTGATTAAACTTTTTTTTCTTCAGGGCTCGATGTTTTCAAGTGTTAAGAAGATACTAAATTTTTTTCAAATTTTTAAAATCACATTTTATGTTATAAAAAATTATTTTCATTGCTGGAGGCTCGCGCGCGCATGCCGTAAGTAACCGCCGCGCGGAGTCCTATTTTCAACGTCAAATTAAAGTATAACTTTATAAAGTTATCTTCTATAATATAATAAAACTGTAACAGATCCAATTCTGTACATTGAAGATATTTTGAAAATTTTTATTGGCTGGCACTCTATAATCGATACTGAAGCCAAAACTGCAATTTTTTTCATTTTTGTCTGTCTGTCTGTCTGTCTGTCTGTATCTTGGCCGCGCATCACGCCGAAACTACTGAATGGATCGAATGAGCTATCGCTCATATTTTTAGGACCTTTATCTGAATTTTTCACGTTTTTGAATTTATTGACTAGTCTATTATACTTGTTGCAAAATCCTACTTAATATTATAAATGTGAAAGTGTGGATGTTTGGATGTTTGTTACTCTATAACGTCGCAACTACTGAACCGATTTGGCTGAAATTTTGAATGGAGATAGATTATGACTCTGACTTAAAATATAGGCTACTTTTTATCCTCGAAAAATCCACAGTTCCCGCGGGATTTTAAAAAACCCGAAATCTATATCTACAGCTATAGGTAGTACAGCTATAGCAAACTTCCTTGAAAGTAGGTATAAAGGTTGGAAAAGGGAGCGAAAACGGAAAGCAGATATCCAAGATTCCCTTAGGATTTGTGAAAAATTGAAATTCACGCGGGCGAAGCCGCGGGCAAAAGCTAGTGTTTAATAAAAATTTGTTAAAAATGTTTCATAAACATTTAGAACTTTGCTAACATTTGTGACAAAATGTTAACTAACAATAATGTTTACTAACATATTTTGTAACTGCGCGGCGGTGTGGACGGTGTAGTGTGTGTAGTGTGGCAGCACCATAAGACGAATATTGCATCACATTTTTTGTTTCAGAACAAAATGTTCATAAACTAAGCAAAATGTTCGTCCATGCTCTTAAATTGAAAGTTACTAGAAAAACAACTAATTTTAATAGCGTTTTATGTACCTACCTTCTTTACGTACTTACATGATTTATCTATACTAATAAATAAAATTGAAGTGTCTGTCTGTAATATCGAAATAACTACCTCATATTAAGCTCATATGGTTATTTGAACAATACTATAACCGAATCACACGTTTTTAAAATTTTTGTCTGTCTGTCTGTCTGTCTGTCTGTCTGTCTGTTTGAACGGGCTAATCTTTGGAACGGCTGAACTGATTTTGACGGGACTTTCACATACAAGTAGAGAATTAACCAGGGAGTAACATAGGCTACTTTTTAACCGACTTTCAAAAAAGGAGGAGTTGTGTTTTTCTACCTATGTACACCGATATCTCCGAGATTTCTGAACCGATTTGCGTAATTATTTTTTTAATCGATAGAGAAACATTGCGACACTGTGCTACAAAAAATTTGGATTCCAACTCCTCAATCCTGATGCTGTAGGGGATCTGATCCCCAACACTAATGGGATTTAGGACCTGTCGGTTATTTAAATTGATATTGGGGATACCAATTAGACTTTATTATTGAATGACCTCGAGTAGGTACATGTCCAACTCCTCAACCCTGATGCTGTAAGGAATTGCATTCCGAAATCGTAAGGATCCCACGGAATTTTTCCGTTTTGTGGACGGGTTACTACTTACTACAGATAGGCTACTTTTTGTTCTGGAAAATCAAAGTTCCCACGAGATTTTTACAAACCACACGGGTGAAGCCGTGGGCATCATCTAGTTATTAAATCTATACCTACTAATAAATAAAATTGAAGTGTCTGTCTGTAATTTCGAAATAACTACCACATATTAAGCTCATATGGTTATTTGAACGATACCATAACCGAATCACACGTTTTTAAAATTTCTGTCTGTCTGTCTGTTTGAACGGGCTAATCTTCGGAACGGCTGAACCGATTTTGACGGGACTTTCACAGACAAGTAGAGAATTAGCCAAGGAGTAACATAGGCTACTTTTTTAACCGACTTTCAAATAAGGAGTTGTGTTGAAATCGGTAAGTACCTATGTTAAAAAACGCCCTGATAGGTAAGTATTTTTCGGCCGACGCGACGCTCGCGCTGCACGGAACTCCCCGCGCCGCGCCGCGCGGGTGGACCAGAAATCTACTTATCCCTCAGGATTTGTGAAAAACCGAAATTCACGCGGGCGAAGCCGCGGGCAAAAGCTAGTTTTAAAATAAAATGAATATACTTTATCGTTAGTTGACCTTCTGAGCAGAAGGGGCCCCATCTGATTAATTTGCCACGGGCCCCCATCGGTGTAGTTACGCCACTGGATGAAACCCATTGGAAAAGGAGGAGAATATTATAAAAATACAAGAAAAATAATTTACGGGCGATCTGAGCTCGGGAAAAAAAGTCAAATATAAGGAGAAAAATTAAATATTTCAAATCAAATAAATTACAGTGTATTTGGGACATAAAAAGGTAAGTTTTCACCAAATTCCGTGAAAAAAAAATATTTATTGTAAAAGATAAAAATAAAAACACAAAAACTTGGTTTTTTGAACTTTTCACATACATTATGAGGTTATGCGAAAAAATGTAAATATAAAAGTTGTAGATCTTTTTATTACCTACAACTTTGCCATTCGATTTTTTTTCCATAGGACTTTTAGTTTTGCCGGATATCGAGATAAACCGTTTTTTACTCTTAAAACTCCCCCCTTTTTTTTCCCGAGCTCAGATCGCCCGTAAATTATTTTTCCTTGTATTTTTATAATATTCTCCTCCTTTTCCAATGGGTTTCATCCTACTCTGATTTTCTTTCACTTTTTATTATTTTTAAAGGGATCCATCTATAATAGCACCTAGGTACATAGTATAAAACAAAGTCGCTTTCTCCGTCCCTATGTATGCTTAAATCTTTAAAACTACGCAACGGATTTTGATGCGGTTTTATTTAATAGATAGAGTGATTCAAGAGGAAGGTTTGTAAGTAGAAAAATTGGACCCGGTAGGTGGTGCTAATAGCGGGCAGGACGACGTCTGCCGGGTCCGCTAGTATATTATAAGTAGTTGGTAGAAAGAATAATGTTTCTCCTTTCAGTGGTGGGGAAAGCTTCTAGCTGCATGTTCTCATCTTCAATAGATGATTTTTATTAGTTACTTACTTCGGCTTGTGGAAATCGGCAGATTATATTTTTTGTTATTTTTGTATCATTTTCTTCAAAATTTTGAAGTTTTTTTTGTAAAACCTCCCACTCTCGTACGTTAAGTACATTCAAATAGTCTGATTTTCTAAATATACTTTTTTTTAGCTCGTAATTAACCCACCATACCACAATCAATCTGACGTGCTTTATTATTTTTGACCATCGATTTTTTTTACGCGCGGCCCTAGTTAAATGGCTTTTATATTTTTAGGGTTCCGTAGTAAACAAGGAACCCTTATAGTTTCGCCATGTCCGTCCGTCTGTCCGTCTGTCCGTCCTCGGTTAATCTCAGAGACTATTAGTGCTAGAAATCCGTAATTAAGCATGAGTATAAATATTAATCACGCCGACAAAGTGGTGAAATAAAATTTTGATAAATATTTTTTTTAGGGTAGCTCCCCTACATGTAAAGTGGGGATGAATATTTTTTTTCTCGTCTACCCCATAGTGTGGTGTATCGTTAAATAGGTCTTTTAAAAATACTGTGGGTGTGGGAACATCATTTTTCGATTTCTAGATCCGTTTGTAAAATATGATGTTTTAAAGTGCAAAGGAGAATGCCCAAAAATCTATGGGCGTGTAACCCAGTCGTTTACAAACGTGTTGTATGCAGCATTTATTGCAGATTTATACCTGATAACCAAACTCACCATTTTAATACCTCTAGGACTTGTAGTTTTAAATAAATCTAAGTTTAAGTTTGAAAATGA
The DNA here is from genome assembly GCA_920104075.1 of Melanargia galathea. Taxonomy (NCBI): domain Eukaryota; kingdom Metazoa; phylum Arthropoda; class Insecta; order Lepidoptera; family Nymphalidae; genus Melanargia; species Melanargia galathea. The sequence goes on from OV049877.1 coordinate 14,560,359, forward strand.
TTCTAGGTTATGTGTAGTTTATAATTGTTAAAGTAGTAAGGAAAGCCGTGTATCTTTCCTGCCGATTTGAACTATTAATTGTTTGGCGCGCACTATACTTAACATACCTGTCCAACGATATCCAATACAAACACAATAAACCAAATTAATATTGGTCTCCGGTGTGCTACAATAAACATTCAAAATGTAAATAGAGTAGACGTCACTAGCGTCACACACAACTAAAACAATGACATGTCATATTGACATCTTGAAATAAGTTTCTTTACACATAATCAAAAAGGTTGTAGTTATATTATATTCCATTGCACAAAACGCAACGAAGTTAAAACAATATTATAAAAAAATAATAATATTAATTATTACTTATTTACTTTAAGCATATATTGTACGATTTACAACAAATAACAAATAAAATAATGTATTTAAATAATTAATATCCGTTCTATTTTAAATGAAATTATTTAAAAAAAAATAACAAACCTCTTTTTATTTGGGCATGTACCTATGCGTAGAATGTAATGCAAATGGCGGTCAGACTTAAACGGGAAGTTAAAAAGACGGTTTAATTCCTTTTTTATTACATTTTTTTATCGTGAAGTGTAGCATTAATAATTATTAATTTTCAAATTGTCATATATTCGTAAGATAATTTTTAATAAATTACATTTTGTGTAAATGTTTGGGTCAGGGGTGATCATTCTCCTTTTTATTAGAGTCAAGTGTCCCCCCCCCCCTCTATCAGCCAAATGGCAGTATATAGGAACTTGAAAAAATTCACAGCAATAGGGTATATAATCAATTTTAAAGGAAAACTATCACGGCTAAGTAGGGTTCACAGGTTAAGGAGTTATATCTGTTTTTCGAGGATTGTGACTACGGAACCCTACACTGCGCGTGGCCCGCCACGCACTTGGCCGGTTTTTATATTTTAGAGGTTACTTATGTACAAGTTATTAAGTATTTCGCGACCCAATTCAAGAATAATACAAGTCAATAAGAATTGCAAGCACAATTCAAAAGTTATATTATTACCTATACCCTGATTTCTAATTCCGTGGAATTCTGACGTTTCGTAATGTTACCAGAGATAAAACAATTCCCACAAAAAAGATAAAAAATTCAAAACTTATGTAAATAAAAATCAACTGCCGCATGTAGATATGACAAATGCCTAACAGACACTTCATGATGAGAATGTCATTTGACTTCCATTTTTGAATGAATTTTTTCAGTGTGCTTTTTTTGTTTTCTATTGCTGTTAGTGTGCACTTTCAAGTTTCCACACTTGGTGTTTTCTATTTTAGGGCGAAACGACTAATATTATTATACGGCATATGGCTTTTTATGATGACAGGGAATTAAAGTAGTTTGGGGTAAAATCGTACTTCGTAGATGTTAACCCTGTCCTCCATACAATGACAATGACAGCTGTCAGAATTCCACGGAATTAGAAATCAGGGTATATTTAAACAGAAAATCATAACTGGTGAACTTGAGCAACTTTGCCAGTTATGGACTAGCTAATATTAATAGGATAACAATTTTTATACGCCGTTTTCAACCTTATTCCTTAGATGATAAGTTCTCGAACATATCACATGAAAAATTACAGGTTTGGAACTATAAATATTAATTAAAAATGTTACGAAAAAATTACTTCGTGACGTTTTAAAGTTTATTCTACTCTTTTCTTTTTAGATTGCTTGGCCTTGGAAACTCTTATCGTTCTTATGCCACCATTTCAAACTGGTTTTGATATCAAAATGGAAATTTGTTATTTAACTAAATTACCTAATAATATGAAGTGTAGGTAATTAATAATTATGCAATAATATTCAAATTTTATCACGTCTGAAAGTAAATTATTGTAATTTCTCCTGAAGTAGGTAGGTAGGTACAAACATTTCTTAATTTAAGTTAGTTATAACTAGTTGGTAGGTAGGTATATTATAACAGATAACAATTATTGCATTACTAGCTGACCCCCGCGACTTCGTTCGCGTGTTTATAGGTTTTATATAGGATCGGATCGGATCCCATAATTCTTTTATGTACCTACCTAAACTAAATGTAGACTAAGTTACTCCTTATAACATCACCTACCTGCCATTGGAAGTTCCGTTAAAATCGATCCAGCCGTGTCGGAGATTAGTTGGAACAAATAGACAGACCAACAAACATAAATTTAAACCCACACCAGTTTAAAATAAGCCGTACGTTCAAAGATCCGAGTCCCAAGTTATTTGAACCCAATACTAAGGGTTGTAATGTCTGTCATTTCTGAACTAAAAAATCTATGACCTTGAAATATTTACGGGACAATACTACCTTTCTAACAAAAAAAGAATGAGTTAAATCGAACTACGCGTTAATGAATTACAGTTAAATACACGTTTTAACTTTCTTCCCCTCTCCCAAGGGAACCGTGCTGGATTTCGGGATAAAAAGTATCCTATGTCCTACCTCGGAGTATAAACTCAAATCTTACCAAGTTTCATTCGAATCCGTTCAGTAGTTTCGGCGTGATGCGCAGCCAAGGTACAGACAGACAGAGAGACAGACAGACAGACAAAAATGAAAAAAATTACAGTTTTGGCTTCAGTATCGATTATAAAAATGCCCTCCAATAAAAAATTTCAAAATAGGTATCTTCAATGTACAGAATTGGATCTGTTACAGTTTTATTATATTATTATTGCATTATAATAGAACTGGTACGGCAGCCCTGGAACAAAATTTTTAGTGATTAATAACAAGCTGAATTTTCGTGAGCAGGTTCGTTTCGAAGAGACGAACAACTTTTTTATCTATGAAAATTCTCGATGGAGGTAGCTAATCGAGTGGGGAGGTGTTAAAAATTTCGATTCACTCGAGTGGGAAATCGTTCCACTAAATTTGTAGGACTATAATATGACCATTTCATTATAAAAGTATTTACTAAGCTGCATACAAAAAATCAGCTGGTTATTAATAATATTCTACAGCGTCCTCCACTCCGAATATTTCCAAAAAATGGGGTTATAAAAATGATTAAACATTATTAATAACTAGCTTTTTTTTGTATGCAGCTTAGTAAATACCTGTATAATGAAATGGCTACATAGTCCTACAAATTTAGTGGAACGATTTCCCACCCGAGCTAATCGAAATTTTTAAAACCTCCCCACTCGATTAGGTACCTCCATCGAGAATTTTCATAGATAAAAAAGTGGTTCGTCTCGTCGAAACAAACCTGCTCACGAAAATTCAGCTTGGTATTAATCACTAAAATTTTTGTTCCAGGGCTGCCGTACTAAACTAAGTAGCTACTTACCTACCTAAGAAGATATAAAACGTAAGTACCTACTTATTGAAAAAATTGTCACTCACAATGTTTTGATTTAAAGCAGTCACGAGTAGGTATGTACGAATTTATTATTATGTAGGTTAAATATGTAGTTAAAAAAATCTATTATTTTGAGACATATTTAAGTTGGAAATTGATATAGAAAGTTAGAAACTAGTTAGAACTATTCAGATAAGTCCCCTAGGTCTACGTATATCACAATTAACAAATGGGGAACATTTTTGTGACTAGTCAGTTAATAACACAAAAGTTCGCAGATTCAAGAAGTACAAGCTCGGGCTGGCATGTGGGCGCGAACGCGATCAACTTTCGTACATCGCACCACAAACCGCGCTCGCAAAAACCGCCAACTTTCACTTTCAGCATCATTGCAAAACAAACATAACCTCGATCGGGGTCTCTCGAAACCTCCCGAGGTGCGAAAACAACCGGATCACACGAGGATTGCAGTCTTAGCTCTAGGCTAAGGCTGGGCTTAGCTCTCGTCCGTCTCGAGCAGCACCGGCAGATGATGCTGGCAGGTCGGCGAGGTGAGAAAACAACCGGATTACACGATGATTGCAGTCTTAGCTCAGCTAAAGCTAGGCTTAGCTTAGCTCTCGTCCGTCTCGAGCAGCACCGGCAGATGATGCTGGCAGGTCGGCGAGGTGAGAAAACAACCGGATCACACGATGATTGCAGTCTTAGCTCAGCTAAGGCTAGGCTTAGCTTAGCTCTCGTCCGTCTCGAGCAGCACCGGCAGGTGATGCTGGCAGGGCGGCGAGGCGTGCGCGGAAAAAGCCGACAGCCAAGCATCCACATCTCTCTCGGAGCACATAAACCTAGCTGACACAGCATTGTCGTAACCCTTCTGTCTCACGGAGAACCCGTTCGCTCCGTCTCGCTCCACCGCGGTGTTCCTCAAATTGACGACTCCCAGGGGCTTCGACAGCCGCTTCCTCGGGTAGATCACCGCGAAGTGTTCGAGGGTGGTTCTGTAGACGACCACGCGCACGTCTTTTCTCATCCCGCTTTGGCTCAGGACCAGGAAGCCGGACTTCTGCTCCGCGTCGCACGTTTTCCTGCTGAAGCCGGGCCCGAAGTGTTCCGCGCGCCAGGACATCACATCGGTCGGCATTTTGCAGTCCACGGTTAGGAAAGCGTGTAACGCGTCGCGGATCGCGGCAGGTCCTGCCCTCTCGCCGGTCTGCAGTCAACTGGGGGGCATTGGGGGGGTCGCTCGCGGCTCGACGGTCGTTTTTCCCGTTTCCCAGCCGGCAAAAACTAGCCAAGGAGGTAGCGCTGCAATTGTTCTAGTGATTTTTAAACTGAATGAATTTTATTTCAAGCATTAGTTTGATGTTCATTTCTTCAGTAAAGTGAGCGTCAGTCGTCGCACCCACGGTGGAACTAAAACATACAGCATGAAAAAGTTATTGTATTGTTAAGCGCCCCAATCATAGGACGCGCCGCGAGCCGCACCCGAACCGTCGACAAATCCGTCATCGCCCACACACTACGCGAGCGTGCCAATCGCTTGTGAAGTTCACAAGCGTGAGGAAAGATACGTGTGAGGCTCGCCACAGTTCACAATGTGAACTGTGGCGAGCCTCACACGTATCTCTACTGCTTGCTAACACCGCGCGCGTACCGCATGACCGTGTGTCAATAGTCGTAAAGTTCAATTCAGTTCAGCCTCGAGTTCGCGGACAAATCTACCGCGCGCCCACGGTTTTTAAAATTTGTAAGATTGGTCCGCTGCCTTGTCGCCAGCGACAAATCTCTCGGATTGGTGCGCCCGTGAATGGTAGGCCTTACGGGAAACCTTATGACAAGGGAATAAGGTTCATGATCGCTTCCCCGCCGCTCGTTCGTGATCTTTCGTTCTTGTTTTGATGTCGTAGAAAAGATCACGAACAAGCGCCGACTTTTTCATGCTGTTTTAGTTCCACCGCTATCGGAGCAGCTGACGTTCGGATCTATTATCAGTTAGGGGGAAACTATTATTGTTATGATTTTCAGTGGGTATAAAATGACTTGCTCAACTGAGCGCTACCTCCCATACTATGCGTCGAGTGCACTCGGCTGTATTCGTCATTGCATTCACTCGACCCACGAGACGGCACATAGCGATCCGAAGGCTTCGCGGGATAAAGCTAGGTGTACATCACTACATAGGTACAGATATTATAATAGTCTCCCGCCGCATCTGTCTGTCGGTCTATTCGCGATAAAGTATAAAACTACTGAATGGATTTATTTGCGGTTTTCACCAATAGACAGAGTGATTCATGAGGAAGGTTTAGGTGTATGTATAATTTGTAAAGGTTTTGTGTCAATTGCTTGAAATATGACGATATTTAAAATTGTTGATAAAAATTATTGAAAAAAAAACTGACTTCAAACGGCAGTAAAAAATATATAAGTAAATAACTTTTGTTTGTACACGTATGTTGAAGTAGAGCGAGCGTCACGCATCGGTTTCATCGTTTCCTTATATGCGCCCCACTTCAACATACGTGTATAAACAAAAGTTATTTTTATAATTTTTAGTGCCGTTCGAAGTCGGTTTTTTATTTTTTTAATATTTTTCGTTCTATTGCTGAAGCCATAACTGCCGACTGTCCTGAATTATTGGCAAAGGCGTAGCCAGAATTTGCTTTACATGAGAAGTGGGAAGAACCGCAAAGCCATGATTACGTAATTAATACAAGTATAAATTTAAAATTTAAAAAACCCCCGACATTCGCCATTTTGTGGCGGCAGCCATCTTGGATTTGCATAGTGCTATTGTACTAGTTAAGCCCTTTCATTTGATACCCATATTAAGTGAGTTGTGAAAAATTATGTAATCCGCCATTTTGTAGCGGCGGCCATCTTGGACCGATTTTCATCAAACATAGCTAACAACACTCTCGAGTCTCGACTAATTCACCTTTCAAACAAAAAAAACGTATTCAAATCGGTCCACCCGTTTGAGCGCCACAGGGGAACAGACAGACAGACAGACACACACGCACGCACGCACACACACACACACACACACACACACACACACGTCAAACTTATAACACCCCGTCGTTTTGCGTCGGGACTCGGGGGTTAAAAACAGGCCAAGCGCGAGTCAGACAACTCTAATTATTTCACGCGGTAATTTTGAAAGTGTTCGGTTGCTCATTACTTACTTTATCTAGGGTGGGACAAGTGCACCTCCAAGCCACACAGCCGCCATGTCTTTGATTTTTGGCGTCCATCCATTTGACTTCAGTCCATCGAAGTCACGTCAAGTAAGTATGACCGCGTGAATGCCCAGCTTTATGCTTCATTATGAAAAATCGTACGTAATCAAACCAGTAATCAATAATTAAGTGAAGGGCGATTGTTATATTTTTTTTTTACAAACAAGTTTAATTTTTATTGTATTTTTATATGACATTTAAAGAAGTCGTTTGGTAAAAATCAATTACAAAGAACGAAAAGAACGAAAAGAACGAAAAGACATTGTTAGCCTATCTCTTGAACGCATTACTGAGCTGTCTTGTGTTGAGCTGGAGCGATATATTATAGTTTGCGTGTACCGTCCTCCCACAGGTGACTTTGTGCTCTTTGAGGATATCATGGAGGAGGTTCTAAGGAGGATATGTAGGTCATCAAAAAAAATAATAATTTGTGGAGATTTTAATATTGATATTTTGCTCCACACTCCTTTTACGGGTAGACTGCTAAATCTTTTTAGAAGCTTTAATTTAGAGAATATTTTTGTTGAACCTACAAGAATAACTGCGAACACAGCTACTTGTATTGACAACATTTTCTGTGATTGTAAAATCATCGAAAAATCAATTATCAGTAATCTAAGATCTGATCACTGCGGACAAATGATATCTGTTCCTAGTAGTGAACAGAATAAAGCAAAAGTAATAAAATATAGGCCAGTTACCACTAAAAAAGTAAGGCAATTCAAACATACTATCTCAACTATATTACCGACACTTGACCTTACGCAGGATGATCCGGATGAACTTTATAGCACGTTTTTTGATGTAATAAACACTCAATTTACCTCCATCTTTAAAATCATAGAAAAACGATTGTTTAAAAATCTTAAATTTAGTGACTGGGCAACTGTTGGCATTTATAAAAGTCGAAACAAGTTGTTTGACCTGTATGCAGAAAAACAATATAATTATACCCCCGCGTTTATTGAATACGTAAGAAATTATTCCAAATTGTTTCGAAATGTTTGCATACAGGCAAAATCTCTTTATATAAAACAGAAAATCATGAATTCTGATAATAAAATAAAAGCAACTTGGGATATCATCAGTGATGAAATGGGGAAACATAAAGTACATACTAATAAACTGGAGTTAAAAATTAATAATCATATTATTGACTCTGATATAGAGATAGCAAATACTTTTGAGAACTTCTTCCAAAATATTCCAGTTACCACGACTAATTCCCTGAATTCCTCGCCAACAGAAGCCTATAATATCCTGAGGGGCAATGTTTCTGAGTGCAATGTATTATTTCGATTTAAATACGTAACCCCATATGATATTATCAAAACATTTAAATCTTTGCAACACAAAAAAACAGGAGATTTATGGGGAATATCAGTAAAAATAATTCACAATATTATTGATGTTATTGCGCCATATCTTGCTGTAATTTTTAACAAGTCCATAGATTCGGGATCATTTCCCGACCTCATGAAATGTAGTAAATTGATACCTCTGTTTAAGTCGGGAAGTAAAACTGATCCAAATAACTATAGGCCGATTTCAATTCTACCAACTCTCAGCAAGATATTTGAAAAAATAATGCTCAACCAACTGCTCCTGCACTTTAATTTAAATAAATTACTTCACTCTGAGCAGTATGGTTTTACTAAGGGTCGTTCAACAACCGATGCGGCCGCAAGGCTGTTACGGCACATTTTCGATGCTTGGGAAAAGTCACAGAATGCCATTGGTATCTTCTGTGATTTGTCAAAAGCATTTGATTGCGTTGAGCACGAGACTCTTTTACGAAAATTAGGCCACTATGGTATTAAAGAATCTGCACTCAGTCTCATTGCGTCTTATCTCGGTGATCGTATACAAAGGGTATGCATCAATGATGTTAAGTCATCCGGATCAGCCTCAGTAATGGGTGTCCCCCAAGGCTCTATTCTAGGTCCATTCATGTTTCTGGTTTATATTAATGACTTACCACATTTCGTCAAAAATGCTTGCGATATTGTACTATTTGCTGATGATACGTCTTTAATTTTTAAAGTCGATAGAACTAAAGACAATTTTGACGATGTAAATAATACTTTATCTCAAGTTTCACACTGGTTTACTATAAATAATCTACTTTTAAATGCTAAAAAAACCAAGTGTGTCGAGTTTTTATTGCCCAATACAAGGATTACTAGCAACAATTTAAAGATAAGTGGTCAGCCATTGAAAACTGAGAACACAACTGTGTTCTTGGGAATAACCCTAGATGCAAAGCTTCAATGGGGCACCCATATAGCAACACTTGCTGGCAAGCTTAGCTCTGCTGCTTACGCTGTTAGGAAGATTCGACAGTTAACAGACGTAGAAACTGCAAAAGTAGTTTATTTTGCATATTTCCATAGTATTATGTCGTATGGAATCTTACTATGGGGTAAAGCAGCTGATATTGGAAAAATTTTCGTTTTACAAAAAAGGGCAATTCGCGCAATTTATAATTTAAAACCGCGGGATTCCCTTCGAGAGAAATTTAAAGAAATAGGTATTCTTACAGTAGCTTCTCAATATATTTATAACAACATAATTTTTGTTAAGCAAAACATTCACAGTTACAATAAAAAGTGTGAATTACACGGCGGTTAAGAAATAGAGATGGACTAGTGATTCCTCGATTACGCCTCAAAAAGGTCCAAAGGTCGTTTGTGGGAATGGGCGTAATGTTCTATAACAAAATTCCACAACAAATCTTAGATTTGCCTTTACACAAGTTTAAGAATTCTATTAAAAGTGTGCTCATGAAAAAAGCATATTATACAATTGAAGATTATATAAATGATAAAAAAGCATGGATTTAATTTATTCGCTTTATACGCTATTATAACTTGAGGAGTATTCGATTATTGGTGTTCAATTCGATGCTTTAATCATGGGTAGCCTAAGTATGTCACGCTCTCTTTAAACATTTCTGTGGTGGTGTCGTGTGGTGCGGGTTGTTACGTTCCCTCAAATATGGTTGAGCGAAGCAATGGCTGGATCATGCGTCATGCTCGTGAACGGGTGCCGCCGTCGGAAATGGGGCTACTTTTGTCTGCCCTTCTTAACGTGTAGAATTGTAAGCACCATTCCGAACCAGTGGTAGATTCATTTGTCGATTCAAAAGCACTTGTAAAAGTTTATCCGAATAAAAAATATGTCTTAGACTTGCCTTTACACAAGTTTAAGAACTTTCTTAAAAGTATGCTCATAAAAAAAAAGCTTATTATACAACTGAAGATTATATAAACGATAAAAAAGCTTGGATTTAACTCGTTCCAGCAATGCGCGAGACGGCATTTCAATCATGTGCATTAATAATAATAATTGTTATAATGTTATTTTTAAAAAGAGCAACCGCCGAGTTTCTTACAGGTTCTTCTCGGCTGGAACTGCATTCCGAACCTGTGGTAGACTCAATCGACGATTCAAAAGCACTTGTAAAAGTTTATTTGAATAAAAAACTTTTCTATTCTATTCTATTCTATTCTAAACAAAACAATTAGTGGAATGGAGTCTAGAACAAAGAAAACCAGCGCAGTGGAATATTTCCACGCGATGATTTTGTTGCGATCCTAAAAATAGTAGGTACCTACCTACTTAGTTATGTAGATACTTTTGTAATTTATTTATTTCTTTATTAAGGACCGCAAACAGAGCAACATATCAAAAATCATGCCAAAACAAAAATTACAGGTACCTACCAAGCAGATATGCCACCCCAACTAAAGGCAGCCACAGCATGAAATAAGAAGAATATAAGTAATATGAATTAGGTACTGCCGCATTCAGTCGTTAAAGAATTCCTTATAATGGTATAGATTTAAAAACACTCGCTAGTTAACTCTTCATTAGTACTTAACTATCTACAGCCAAAAATGACAGCTCATATTTTAGAGATTATGATATTTAGTTAATGGCTCATCTATACATATAATAAAATCGTAGAATTGCCGTATCTGTACATTTAAGATTTTAACAAAATAATAACTGGGGGATGTTAGGGATAAGTAATAGAACGTAAAAAAGCTATTTTTGAAATTTTTGTCTGTTTGTCTGTATGTTTGTGCGCGCATCACGTAAAAATCAGCCAAGTGCGAGTCGGGCCTCGCTCTTTCAGGGTTCCGTACATAATTATGAACAATATAATATTTTGGGTCTAAGAAATATTTAATTTCCGAGTTAGACATCGCAAGAAACCGTGAAAGAAAAACGCAAAATAAGTTCGTTTGTTTTGGTCACAGCTTATAAACTATTTTATGAATCGTTGTTTTCAGTATTTGTTGTACAAATAGAGCATATAGTACATAATATACCGAAATATCATATTCCTAACTAGTTTAGTTTTTTAGATAGCCCCCGTCACAAAAATGGTCTAAAATTGACAATTTTGATGACCCCCCATTTCCTTACTTTTTAAGCAAAAAATTAAAAAAATATATATTCGTACTCTACTCAATGAGCTCTAAACAATGATACCCCACAAGCTAGGGTAAGAAAAAAAAAATTTTTTCCGGCTCCTTTCTCATGTATGGGAGCCCCCCTGAAAAATAATTTAATTCAATTTTTAATTCAATATTTGATTTTAGGTCAACGTTCTACACCAAATACCAAAATTTCAGGTTTGTAACTCATTTCGTCTGCGAGCTAGAGACCTGTGACCGGCGGACAGACGGACAGACAGACTGACAGACTGACAGACAGACAGACAGCCGAGTGACATTAATAGGGCTCCGTTTTTACCCTTTGGGTACGGAACCCTAAAAACTACTGAATGGATTGAAATGAAACTCGGCATGATTTATGTTCATACTATGGAGTAACATATAGGATACTTTTCATCCCGAAATTCAGCACGGTTCCCTTGGGAGAGGGGATGAAAGTCAAAATGTGCACTTAGCTGTAATTCGTTAACGGGTGGTCCGATTTCATTCATTCTTTTTTTGTTAGAAAGGAAATACTTTAAATATTACTGGCTAATCTCTGAAAGGCTGGACCGATTTTGATGGGACTTTCAGTGGCGGATGTTTACATTTTGAACTACCTAAACATCCGCCAGTGAACTTATAACAGTTTTTAGCAAGGTATGAGCTCAAAGGAGCTTAGGAAAAACAAAATGATTCTCACGGGATTTTTAAAAACCAATATCCACGCGAACGAAGTCGCGGGTGTCCGCTTGTTAGACATAAATAATGATTCTGATAGTTAGCAATAATTACTTAGGTATGTAAAAGTTACGAAAAGTGAATAGGTAAACAAACATAACGTAGCTTAGGCAGGTAGGTATACATGTGCATATACTCGTAATTTGTGATGCTGTCAAGGAGTCTGTCTGACAAACGGACAGATAAAACAAAGCCAACGACACCTTAATTTATCAAAATCGTACGAGTAATTTGCAAGTTAAAATAAATAAACACACATAGAACTGTCAAACGATATAAAGATACCCTACCCGGCCTACTTAGTCGAGTAGAAAACCGCGATTTCAGCTCCTCGTAGTGGCCTATTTTTGTACTATGCTTAAAAACATAGAGCTATGTAATGCGGTTATAGCCTAGTGGTTGAGACTTTGGTCTCCCTTTCGGGGGGGGGGCGAATTGGATGCCTGGCACGCACCTCTAACTTTTCGAAGTTATGCGTTTTAAGCAATTAAATATCACTTGCTTAAATAACGGCGAAGGAAAAAACATCGTGAGGAAAGCTGCCTGAGAGTTCTCCATAATGCTCTCAAAGGCGTGTGAAGTTCACCAATCCGCAGTTGGCCAGCATGGCGGACTACGGCCTAAAAACCCTTCTCATTCTGAGAGGAGAACCATAAATTGCAGTTGGTCGGCAATGGGTTGATAATGAGCTATGTAATGCGAAAAACCGCATCTAAATCAGTCCGGTAATTTTCGAGCAAAACAATCACGCAACCTCTTAGGTACCCCAAACGGACGTATAGTTAGTCCGTTTCAATAGAGTTGAGCTATAATGTAAACTAACACACCTTTTTGCTAAAAAAGTACAGAATGGATTGAAATGAAACTTGGCACGATTTAAGTTTGTAGTATAAACTTAAATCGTGCCAAGTTACATTTCAATCCATTTTGTAGTTTTTTAGCAAAAAGGTGTGTTGGTTTACATTTTAGTTCAACTCTATTGAAACGGACTATAGGTACCGTTCCCGTTTTGTCGTGAGCAAAATCGGGGAATAGAACGGAAAACCACTAATTAATTTAATTTCTAACCACTGAGCTCAACTGAAGCCTTGTCTAATCGACTAAAGTAGAGACAAGAAATATTTTGCATGCAAGAGAGCTATTTCATAATATTGGATTAGGTAGAACATCTTTTACGGTTTCTTACAAAACTATTATAATACTAGCGGATGCCCGCGACTTCGTCTGCGTGGATTTAGGCTTTTAAAAATCCCGTGAGAACTCTTTGTTTATCTTAAACAATTATCCTACTAATATTATAAATGTGAAAGTGTGGATGTTTAGATGTTTGTATGTTTGTATGTTTGGATGTTTGTTACTCAATCACGCCGCAACTACTGAACCGATTTGGCTGAAATTTTGAATGGAGATAGCTTATGCCCTGACTTAAAACATAGGCTACTTTTTATCCCGGAAAAGTATTCCTGTGGGACTAAAATAGATATAATCTTCCAAAAACGCCATAGAGGGCGCTGACTGTTCTTAGGTAAATCACGTTCACATAACACATTATTGCAATAGTTTGCTGTGTTGCATGCATTGGCAACACATAGGCCACTTTTTATCCTGGAAAAAATGCACAGTTCCCATGGGATTTTGAAAAACCCGAAGTCTATATCTACAACTATAGGTAGATTATTATAGCGAACTTCCTTGATAGAAAGTATAAAGGTTGGAAAAGGGATCGGGAACGGGAACCGGGAATCAACGATTCCCTCGGGATTTGTTCAAAACCGAAATTTACGCGAGCGAAGCTGCGGGCAGAAGCTATCACACATAATCACAATACCAATCCTACTAATCCTACTATCCTACTATCCTACTAATCCTCCTACTATCCTACTTCCTACTAATATCATAAATGTGAAAGTGTGGATGTTTGGATGTTTAGATGTTTGGATGTTTGGATGTTTGGATGTTTGTTACTCAATCACGCCGCAATTACTAAACCGATTTGGCTGAAATTTTGAAAGGAGATAGATTATACCCTGACTTAAAACATAGGCTACTTTTTATCCCGGAAAAATCCACAGTTCCCACGGGATTTTGAAAAAAACCGAAATCTCTAGCTACAACTATAGGTAGATTACTATAGCAAACTTCCTTGAAAGTAGGTGTAAAGGTTAGAAAAGGGAGCGGGAATGGGAACCGGAAATCCACGACTCCCTCGGGATTTGTGAAAAACCAAAATTCACGCGGGCGAAGCCGCGGGCATTCTCTAGTGAATCTATAAAATTAATTGTCAGTCAGTGCTTATCAGCCGTTAGCAAATTAAACTTAGTAGGTACAACTTAGTTACCTAACTACATAAAAATAGTTTCAAATAGAAAATCTAAATTTAAACAAGTATAAATTAAAAATTAAAAAACCCCCGACGTTCGCCATTTTGTGGTGGCGGCTATCTTGGATTTGCATAATGCTATTCTACTAGTCAAGCCCTTTCATTTGATACCCATATTGAGGGAGTTGTAAAGGCGGCCATCTTGGACCGATTTTCATCAAACATAGCTCAGAACACTCCTGACTAATTCACCTTTCAAACAAAAAAAAACCGCATTCAAATCGGTTCACCCATTTGAGCGCTACGGTGGAACAGCCAGACACACACACACACACACACACACACGTCAAACATATAACACCCCGTCGTTTTTGGTTAAAAATGGTCGGGAGTTTCAAATAGAAAAACTAAATTAAATAAATATACGGAAATAATATTCAGTGTGCAGCGAAGAGTTGAAAATCTAGTGCAAACCTGTTGACATAATTGCTAAAGTGGGCAGGCAACGCTTTTAATGTTTTTAAAATGTGGTTTGTGGCTTAATTAAAATTCTAGCTCTGCGTATAGTGAAAAATTTTAACCGACTTCAGAGAAAGATCTTCGGTTTTGATACTTGAGTCTTGATGTTGGCAATCCCTTAAAGTTTGCCAGACGCCCTTAAAGTTTGACAGTTCAAGGGTGTATGGCAGGGGGTTGCCACGACACTAGGTAAATGTCTGGCAATGCATTACGTGATTTCTAATACTTACAATTCCGCAGAAAATATAAAAATTTGGACTTTATACTTTGACGTATGATTTTTACACCTTTATCTTACCTGTTAACTCCCAAAGCCACCATGATCTCAACTTCATAGTCGCTGATCGGTCCTCCATGTGTTGGGGGCAATATACAAAGAAACTTTAAGCTTTTATAAAATAAAGAAGGTCTGGCCGTCGTCGTGGGCTTTTGCTCTAAAAGCACTTTTGATCGGTCCTTTAATTATATAAAACCACTATAAAACCATTGTAGGACCGCGGTCCAAAGACTTGCGTATTCTGGGTTCAAACCATATGTGCACATTTTCTCATCTGGTAGGTAAATAATAATAATTAACTTCTTATAGGCGTCCAAGCAGTTATTGTTAATAATATATGGAATAATTATGGAAATTGTTATGTACGTAACTTTTGTTGTACATATTACATGTACATTAAGTAAATAATAATAAATAATTAATTAATGTTGAAGTCGAGCGACTGTCGCACGTCGGTTTTGTCGTTTCTTCTTATGTACTTACAAACAAAAATCATGTAAGGTGGTTTTTTTGAAAATAATTTTTTACTGTAAGCTTTTTGCGTTGTTTAAGTCAATTATTCACAATCGATAGTTCCCGAATCGCTACGTCTCAGGAGTACCCTGCGGCATCAGGGTCGAGGAGTTGGGGCCTGGACTCTGGAGTTCGATAGTACCTACCACAGAGTACATTATATATACTTTATGTACCTACGT
The DNA here is from genome assembly GCA_920104075.1 of Melanargia galathea. NCBI lineage: Eukaryota > Metazoa > Arthropoda > Insecta > Lepidoptera > Nymphalidae > Melanargia > Melanargia galathea. Next base: position 14,575,923 of record OV049877.1, read on the forward strand.
AGATAGTACGTACTTAGTATATCGATAAATAAGTAGACAAGTTATATTTCAGGAAAATTTAACACCGAGAAGAATTTCCAAATCGGCCCAGGCGTCTTTGGGTAATCGGGGGAACATAAGTAGGTACCTATATAAAATTTTTTTTTCACTTCTCTTCATATTCACATAACTTCTCAATTCAGACGAATTGAGAAGTTTTTTTTTTAAGTTGATTAAAAACTTAAAAAAACTTAACCTAAGTATCGAATACCGACTTTTGAAATCTAAAATTAAACTTTCGATCTGCCTAGTTCACACAACACTTGGGTGAAAGGCTAGACGTTCCACTGAACAATGGACCGAGAATAAAAGATAGCGTAGAGAACGCAAAAAGCGGCCATCTTTGCGAATTTGATTCGTGAAATTGCTTTTTGCCTCGACTTATCAGATTTAAAGATTACTGAGAAAATTGTTAAGGTCAATGTACATAGGTACCTATTGTAGGTAGGTACTTACTTAACAAGCTATTTGTATGCGAGTAAGTAAAATGAAACAATTTCAAACATCCACGTTGAACTGTAGCGCCTAGAAACATACCTAGGTATCTAAAAATCTCCTCTGAGATGATACGTCTTGTGTAATGCGAAAAACCACATCAAAATCGTTCCAGCAATTTTTCAGGAGAACGAAACAATCTCTTGCATACGCCAAACGCCTGCCGCGTTCGTTCGAATAGTTAGCAAGTTGCGAAAATTCCGAATAGGTACTTATAATTTTGCAGGTAGCTACGTACGTATATCTATACCTGAATATAGAAATGTGTTTTCAATAGGTTTTCAAAGACTTCGAAACCGAAATGTGCGCAAACTTATTTGATTTGCACAAAGTTGTTGACGAATTGTACATAAAATTCATGACGTCACATGAATCATAAGTGAGTTCTGATGTGGTATCCATTCCGTTATTTGAGAGTTAACTTCACAATCCTCGGTAGTATAGTGGTAAGTATCCCCGCCTGTCACGCGGGAGACCGGGGTTCGATTCCCCGCCGGGGAGGCTCTTTTTTCTTTTTAATTCTATTTCTTTTAATAATAATTATATTCTAAATTCTAGTTTTTTTGGTTTTTTCAAAATTATTAAAATTAAGATAATTTTTACCTTGAACAGAATTTTGCAATTATGTATTTAGATTTCTTTTTTCTTGTACTGTTCCTACGGAATAAAAGTCGGGAACTATATGTGACCACCACCACCACTAGAGCCTTTTAACGTCCCACTGCTGGGCACAGGCCTTCTCTCTCAGTGAGGGATTTAGAGTTTAGACCCGCCACGCTGCTCCAATGCGGGTTGGCGGGTCTTTGTCAATTATCACAATATGATAGTGATAATAACCGGGACCGACTGCTTAACGTGCTCTCCGAGGCACGGGGGTGAAACACCGCCAACTACCAACTCCGGGCTGGGACTGAGAATTTCTTGACAGAAAACCCAATACCCAACAATTATATTGCCCAAACTGGGTAGACTAAAGACATCAGACGAGTAGCAGAGAGCCACTGGATACAAGCAGCACAAGGCTGCGGCGTGTGGAGCACCTACATATATCCATTGCTGGACATTATGTTTATCGGTTTGACCTGAAGGGAATCAAATAAAAATCTCAAAGCATTACGAAGAAAATGTTTATTTCTCTCCACAGCACAGGTGAACTAAAACTTTCCGATATGGTTTCCTTATTTATACAAATAGCTCAGTTAGTAAAACATACAGAACCAACCAGTGTTGTATTTAGACACACTATCAACTAAATTAAGGAGTATTTTTTTCCAATCTACTTATCGACTACTTGAATCCCAGTATTCTTATCTGATGTTAAAAATACTTTTTCATAGTCTATATTCCCTTAGCTTACTTCAAAGGTGAACACATCGCTGCCCGCGGAAACGCGTAAGCGACAAACTTTTTAACGGCGCTTAAAACTTTCTTACAACCGATACAATGATATTATAATAAATCACACAATAAAACATCTTAAGTTGGTTACGCATTTTGTGTAATATCGTAGGATTTTTTTAACTTTTAAGTTAACTAAGGAAAATAGATTATAACTACATCTTAGGGCATGTCCAGACTGATTACTATTTAAATTAACATTTATAAATTATTAGTTTTCAAAACTGCATTCCAATTTAAATTGTTCCAAAAAGTAAAGTAAGACAATGAAAAAAAAAATACTATTAAACTTTTTTTAAAATCTGCAACTAATGAAATGTCTATCAGTCTGAACTTCGAGCCTTACATTATTTTCAATTTGATTAGTCTATACTCTATGCTTTAGGTAAAAAACTGACACATAATTAGGTATTTATAATAATAATATGATCTAAATTTTGCTAATATTTTAACAAGTTTATTTTTCACAAAATTTCATGTTTTTCTAAAAAAACAATTTTGTAACACCCATAACTACTAATAAACTTTTGTTTAGCGATTGTATAGTTGTATAATACTTTTGTCTTCTTCTTTTGAATGTCAAATTACAGGTATGATAGAAAGAGGGAAATCGTGTTATATTTATTTATTTATTTAACTATTCACCTGCTATACAACGTTCATAAGTAAAGAATAACATTATCATAATCATAATCATTGATTTGTGATTTTAACTTTCATAAATTTTCAAGTTTACCTACATAGTATTTTATTTGTATCAATCATTATTTAAATTTAAAACTATGACATCCATTAAAAATACTTATCCAAAAAACATTTTTGAGTATCATGGCTAGTCAGATATTAATTCACGTTCTTTAAAAAAAACATGTTACACAAATTCGTTGTTTGAATACGTGTATGAATTAAATACATTTAAAAAAGGATTAAAATTTAAAACTATTAAAAAAAAGACAATTTCGAATAAATACTTAAAATAAAATCAGTTCTTTTTGACCGCCGAACTTAACTGAATGACTACCAAAGTCATTAAAAAGTTTAAAATTCGATAAATACCAAGTAGAAAAATTCCAAAAAAATTGGTTAAAAATTTGATTTACTAAAATTTTGAGCGTTTTAATAATTTTTATAAACATTTTCATTTCAGCGAAACTTGAGGATTTCATTAAATATATAAAAAAAGCAATATAATGCTACTTGCTGGGCCTTCTTTCGCATAAAAATAGTTTAAGGAACTTAGGACCCACCACCACGAAAAGAAATTCATAATTATGGTTAAAAAGTCGACCCAAAATTTAGTCGGAATAAATAATACAAACTGTTACAGTTTACCTACATATCGACCTAAATTCTATATTTATACATATCACTAGTAAAAGAAACAAAAAAAATTTAAAATACAGTCGCTTAATAATACATTATACAAAGATCGATTCAATTTTACGCTAGTTATGAAAAAATTCATCATTTTTTATACAGTCTTACACTTAAAATTTCTCTAAACAAATTTTTGAAAACATTTAAAAACTACTTTTTAATTAATTAGGTACTTACTTACTTAATTTCATATATTTTGTAAGAAAAATGTAACTTGATTCCATAGCATAGTATATCTACATTCTCTAGCCTAAAACTAAAATTAGTGTCCGATCGAAAGAAGCATTTGGCCTTTTTGGGTGTATAGTTTAACCGAGTTCAAAATGCGCGAAATATATACCAAAAAAAAAAAGCATAAAAATCTATACAGCTAAATAATTAAAAATAGCGCAAATTAGTCTAGAAATCACGGAGACATAGATGTATGATAGAAAAAGAAAAAAATTCGCGCCAAAAAACCTCCTTTTTTGGAAGTCCGTTAAAAATTGAAAAATGACATATTAAGGGACTATTTAAAGACAATGTACATTATAAATGGAAGTAATCTATACTAATATAATAAAGCGGAAGAGTTTGTTTGTTTGAACGCGCTAATCTCAGGAACTACTGGGCCGATTTCAAAAATTCTTTCACCGTTGGATATGTACGTGATCCCTGAGTGCTATAGGCTATATATATTATGTACCACGGGCGAAGCCGGGGCGGACTGCTAGTAGGAAGATAAAGCTCCTTTATAGAAGGACCATCTAACACACAGTCTGTAATAATCTATTTAACATCGATAACCGTAAGTATAATATTCTGAGACTAAACCATATTATGGTCGATGTTTCAGTCTACCCGTCGATCGGACACTAAGGACTATACTAATCTATAAAGCATACTCTGACTTTTTTTTAATTCAACTACAAGTTAGCCCTCCGCTGCAATCTCACCTGATGGTAAGTGATGATGCAGTCTCAGGTGGAACGCTAACTTGAAAGAGGTATGCATATTGCATACCCCTGATTGGTTTGTACACGGCATCGTACAGGAACGCTAAATCGCTTGGCGGCACGGCTTTGTCGGTAGGGTGGTAACCAGCCACGGCTGAAGCCACCCATCAGACCAGACCAGAGACAATTCAGAAATTATAAAATCCCAAATTGCCCCTGCCGGGAATCGAATCCGGGGCCTCCCACTTATAAGACCACAATGCTCACCACTGCGCCAGGGAGGTCGTCTGAGTTGAGTTAAAACGGAACATAAATATGGCCCTGACATAAAGCCTTCCACTAACCAAGGCGGTCTGCGGTCGCGGTCAGATATTTTAGGTGTTTGAAATTCTCCTACAATATTTGACCGCGACCGCGACCGCAGACCGGCGCTGTTTGCGAAAGTAATACAGTCATTTATTGTAATACTAGCTTCTGCCCGCGGCTTCGCCCGCGTGAATTTCGATTTTTCGCAAATCCCGAGGGAATCGTGAATTTCCAGCTCCCGTTCCCGCTCCCTTCCCCAAACCTTCATACCTATTTTCAAGGAAGTTGGCTATAGTAATCTACCTATAGCTGTAGCTATAGATTTCGGTTATTTCAAAATCCCGTGGAAACTGTACATTTTTCCAGGATAAAAAGTAGCCTATGTGTTAAGTCAGCGCATAATCTATCTCCATTCAAAATGTTTGCCAAATCGGTTAGTAGTTGCGGCGTTAACTAACGGCGGAGTAACAAACATACACACACACAAACTTTCGCCTTTATAATACTAGTGTGATAATCATTAATGATTATTATATTACTGTTTGCGAAAGGCTTAAATCTATCCCGTTTTTACTCTGTCTTGGGTCTGTGAAAAGGCAGAGTACGCTCCATAGATGTCACCTTGACAAAATCACATAATAAATGTGATTTTGACTCTAAGGGCGTTTGTGCACTTACTCGTTTTCGATTCGTTTTCGATTTATGTTCGTTTTTTTAATGAACATCATAAAAACGGATACGAAATTCACGAATGACATTTGTGCACTTAATCGTGATTTCACTATACGTTTTAAGCATTTCGTAGATAAAACCGTGTTCATAATGTGTGCTGCATTTAATCGTCGTCAGCTTTTCGCCCTTTTCTTATACATTCGTAGGCGCCGGAGAATGAAAAATTTGTGGATACATCCTATAAACAGAAGTATTCTAGGAGCATTTATCGATCATCACTTATTGAGATATCATGAAAAATATTTTTTTAATTACAATCGAATGAATGTTGCTACTTTCGATATCATACACACACACGGCCATACAAACGTTTTAGAGAATGCATAACTGCAGAAGAAAATATATTCAATGTACTCTGTGAAGAAATACTGGCAGTAACACTAAGGTTAGTGATTATGAATATCGCACACACCTTTCCGCACGCGTCCTTATTTTAAAACGATTCGATGTGAAAAGTTCACGAATTTAAAAACACGAAAACGAATCGAAAACGAGTAAGTGCACAAACGCCCATACAGTTATAAGGAAGGTTATGTCGAATCGTGTTTTCACGAAACACGAAAACGAATCGAAAACGAATAAGTGCACAAACGCCCTAAGGCCCGCTCGCCCGTTAAATGTGTCAAAGTTAAATTTTCCATATACTTCTCCTGTCCTTTCCCTGTAAATCCTGGAATGGACCCGTCAAAAAGTGCATTACAAAATTTAACGAAACCACACTATAACCCCCGGCACGTAAGTCGAGCGGTGACCTTCAAGTGCGCACAGCGTCGTACGAGTGAGCGGGACACAATACGATTGGAGAGCCAATCAGCGCTTACGAGGGATCCGCGATAGCTAATCAGTGCTTACGAACGATCCCCACGCCCTCCCCGCGACCCCCTCACACCTCGACATACCTCATTTTCGACTTCTGCGCATTGAAGGTCAACGCTAGACTTATTTGCCATGACTTGTAAACAGTTAGCTGCGAGCCGGCCTTATAAGTAAACAAGACGGTGAAAAATTTCCCAAAACGGAAAAAGGTTTCTAAATCTCGTTTAAACGTCGTTAACGACATTTTCACTAATATGGCAGTGTTCGGAGTAACAAAATGTTAACCTGTATTCCGTATCGAAATCAACTTACGAGTCCAGCTTCATATTGTATACAACGTTAGTTTTACTTTACGCAAAACCTGAAAGTAGTTTGTTCAGAATCAGTAACAAAATCTAATCCAACCATTTATATACCCTGTTATATTTTGTCCAAAAATATTTTGAAATCCTACAAGCTTAGGCACAATGGTTTACCGCGCATCAGCTGACGGTCGGCACACAGCGGCGGTCATTCAACTCGCGTCGATCGCAAGTCGCTGCGGCGACGGCTTGAGGTGACCATTTTTTTCGAGGACAACGCCGCAACATAACAAGCTTATAACTTCGTTACTTTTCATTATATTTTTTTGAAATTTTGTATGAATATTTTTAATGTAAAAATATTTGACACCTGTTTCGGTTTTTGCGCAAAGTAAAACTAACGTTGTATAAGTAATAACCTCCTTTTTTTGAAGTCGGTTAAAATGATTTTACAGTGTGACGATAGCATTCGCCTCACTCTCATTGGCTGAAATGCATTGTAGCAGTAAGTATACCATGAAATAAGCCAATCACCGCAATTTAAATTGTAAATTTTTGTCATATAAATCGATGAACGCCGGCCGCACGCACGAAAAAGCATGACTCATTGTCACGTACCGCGTGAAAGCGAGAGCGCGGAACAAGCGATAGAAGCACGATCGGCCGGCATAGCCGCGCGTGCAAGCGAGAGCGCGGAAGAAGCGATAGAGACGCAATGTTTTCTTATGACGTTATCACGTAAAATTATCGTCCTGCGTCCATACACAGACTACAGACAACCAATTTTTTAATTTTAGACGGACAAAGTTTCTCGTTATCCCGGTAAATCAGAGTTCTCACTGGATAAATAATCTTAATTCACGCTAAAATCATCAAAAAAGTGTACTTTACAGATTCATACCGTAAAAAATTGGATAAGGAATCTAAATGCTAACAAAGTGGCCAGCGTCATAAAAGTGTGTTTTCAGATTTATACACTAAAAATACATTTAAAAAAAACCAGTCAAATCGATAACCGTCGTTTTTAAAATCGGTTAAAAATGAGAGTTACACAAAGGGTCTCGGAACACAGGCGCGAGTCTTAAGGTGGTACGTTTTCCATACTAATTTATTATTACCATTTAAGAACGAATGGATTATATATTTACACTGAAATTACATCGCACAGCCTTAATTTAATGTTTAATTTGCGGAAAATTTTATTTACATAAAGAAAACATTACATAAACAGCTAAAGGTGAAGTAAAGCCATCTCGGTCAGCTACGCAAAACAGCATTTAATAGATGGCTATTATAATAATTAAGCTGTCTATGTCATGTTTTCTTTATGTAAATATAATTTCGCGCAAATTAAAAATTATATTTAGGCTGTGCGATGTAATTTCAGTGTAAATATATAATCCATTCGCTCTTGAATGGTAACATGAAGTTAGTATGGAAAACGTAACACCTTAAGAAACCATTTTACTAACATAATAAGCGTATTATTGATCCTATAAAAATAAATTCATTCATCGAATCGTTATATCAAAAACATTCCAGAATATTCTGAATTAAAATCACGAGTCTCACACCTGTGTGGCTATTCTCTAACCAACAGAAAATGGTTGCCAACGAATTAGTTCGATATACATTGCTGTTTTAATGTGTGGAAATGAAATCACTGTTTATATTTCCCACAGTAAAGCAGCAATGTATATCGAACTAATTCGTTGGCAACCATTTCCAGTTGGTAACTAAGTTAGAGAATAACCCATCTGAACAGTTTAACGTCTCTTAGTTCTTAACAGCTACTTAAATATTAAGGCCTTTTTAGGGTTCCGTACCCAAATGGTAAAACGGGACCCTATTACTAAGACGGGACCCTATTACTAAGACTCCGCTGTCCGTCTGTCTGTCTGTCACCAGGCTGTATCTCGTGCACCGTGATAGTTAGACAGTTGAAATTTTCACAGATGATGTACTTATTTCTGTTGCCGCTATAACAAATACTAAAAAACAGAATAAAATAAATATTTAAGGGGGCTCGCATACAACAGACGTGTTTTTTTGCCGTTTTTATAGATACGTAGCAGTGCGGAACCCCTTATGCGAGAGTCCGACTCGCACTTGGCCGTTTTTATTATTTAAACCGCTATCGGAAACGAAGACAGGTAATAGTAGGTAGTGATGATTACTGACAAGATGTATTCTGTATCCTGTATTTTTAAAAAGTCGCAATGTAATGCAATCAGCTGACGCTAGAGGTCAATGAACGTTGCATAAATACCTGCCGCGATGAACGTCAAAAAAATCACTTGATATTTGAGGTGGCCTTAGCAGTTAGTCGACGTATAAACATTTGTTCCTCTTTAGTCACAAACATATTTAAGGGGAGGTGTGAGATGCCGCAATTTCAATTCAGAATATCTCTATAATTAAACACTATCTAAAGTTAATATTAATTAGCTACAAAATCATGCTGATTTTGTTGTACACAAAACATGGAGTGAACTTTTTTTAACCATCGGATTGCCATCTTGCCATCCTTTTTTTCAATAATGTGAAAAGAATTACATTATTTTCAGGGAATTAAAGTGCAAGTCATACGGCGAACTAAACTTAGCTTAGCTCATGTTTAAAATTTTTTCTTCACACTTCAGGTCACACCGCGATACTTACGGCCTGTTTCACCATCTTCTGATAAGTGTCGGATAGCCTAACGGAATCTGGTGAAAACAAATCAAATAAACTTTATTCAAAATTGGTACACTGTACACTTTTTGAACGTCAATTTAGGTACAGGCAATGGTGATAATTATTTACGGAAACTTTAAACTAAAACTACGAGGGTTCCAAACGCGCCCTGGTCTGAGAAGAGCCCACAACAAACTCAGCCGGGTTTATTTTTTTTTATTATCACCATCTTACAATATGGTATAATAGCCATAAAAATGATTTGAACTGTTGGCTTTTAGAGCAATCTATGTCCATGGATTTTTGTCATTAAAAAAATCTTTTAAGCTATAGTAAGACTTTTCAATTAATTTGCGTTTAATAAAACCTTTGAACTTATTGAGAGACATATCCAAAATGTTCTCTGGCAACATATTATAAAAAAGTACAGAATTACCAACAAATGCCGGTAATGGGTTGATCATGATGTAGCTTTATCTGACCTGACTAACCCACAGTTCATTAGCGCGCTAAGCTAGCTAAATTCCGGCTAAGCTCAGTGAACTTTGTCACATTAACCTCCCTCCACACCTGCGCCGCGCGTCGACTGACAGTCCGTAATCATATAATTTAGTTTTCAGTCTGAATCTGTATTTTAGCTCGCATCCCTGCGTTTAGGTCGCACAGTTGGTGGCAAGCTTAGCTACGTGAGCTAAGCTAAGTTAGTTTAATTCGCGTTATGACTTGCTCTTTTAAATAGTTAAGTTTGATTTGTGTACAACAGAATAAGCACCGAATGGTATTCGAGCGTACCAAAACTAAACCTCGCATCTCTTTCTACTGTTTTCAGTTTAATAAGAAAGAGATAGAAGGTACCGTCACATTTTTTTACATAATGTTAATTTAGTTATAGTATACGCACGAATCATATTACATCTAGGGTATTGAAAAATATCTATTTAAAAATATACTAATTGTTACATACATCAAACGTGCGTAGTTTCCTAATGTGTTTGAATTAGATCGAAATTGATGATAATTCAGTGGAATAAGAAACTAAATTGACAATTCCAAAAGTATAGAAATCCTTTTCACACAATGTTTTGACATGATTTTCGGAACTCTCGTAATTTATATAATTACGTTTTTCGAAAACATAATTAGCATCGATTTTGTGGTGTGTGTATTTTTCACAAATTCAAGTAACGGTCAATTCGGTGTTTTGAAGTTTTTCCCCAGTTTTTTCTGGTGTATATAGGGCAGTGTAAAGCCTTAAGCCAGTAGTCAGATAGATAGTTTCTGGTGTAGTGGTACAGGGCGATATAAAGCAGTTATAGATTGTTTCTGATGTACTGGTACATGGCGGTATAAAGCTGTTATAGATTGTTTCTGGTGTACTGGTACATGGCGGTATAAAGCTGTTATAGATTGTTTCTGATGTACTGGTACATGGCGGTATAAAGCTGTTATAGATTGTTTCTGGTGTACTGGTACATGGCGGTATAAAGCTGTTATAGATTGTTTCTGGTGTACTGGTACATGGCGGTATAAAGCAGTTATAAATTGTTTCTGATGTACTGGTACATGGCGGTATAAAGCTGTTATAGATTGTTTCTGGTGTACTGGTACATGGCGGTATAAAGCTGTTATAGATTGTTTCTGGTGTACTGGTACATGGCGGTATAAAGCTGTTATAGATTATTTCTGGTGTACTGGTACATGGCGGTATAAAGCTGTTATAGATTGTTTCTGGTGTACTGGTACATGGCGGTATAAAGCTGTTATAGATTGTTTCTCGTGTGGCGATATAGGGCGATAAAAAACCATTAGATTGTTTTTGGTATGGAGGTACAGGGCCGTATAAATCCGTTATATATTGTTTCTGGTGTAGTGATAGAGAGCGATATAAAGTCGTTATAGATTTTTCCTGGTATAGTGGTACGAGGCGGTATAAAGCCGTTATAGATTGTTCCTGGTGTAGTGGTAGAAGGCGGTATAAAGTCGTTATAGATTGTTCCTGGTGTAGTGGTACACGGCGGTATAGTCGTTATAGATTGTTCCTGGTGTAGTGGTAGAAGGCAGTATAAAGTCGTTATAGATTGTTCCTGGTGTAGTGGTACAGGGCGGTATAGTCGTTATAGATTGTTCCTGGTGTAGTGGTACGGGGCGGTATAAAGCCGTTATAGATTGTTCCTGGTGTAGTGGTATAGGGCGGAGTAGAGGCTGGCGGGTGCGCGCGGCGTGCCGGGCGCGCGCCGTCAGTCGGGCGGCACGCTCTGCACGAAGGAGGCGGGGAAGAGGCCGGTGCGGCCGGTGCGCTGCAGCGTGCCCTTGTACCAGCCGTCGCCGCGCTTCTTGCACACCACCACGATATCGTCCACCTTCAGCTCCAGCTCGTACTCCGAGTTGGGCGGGTACGGCACTATGCAGCGGAACCTAGAATTGGGAGAGTGCGTGTGGTATAAACTGGACTCAAATAGCATAGTAATAAAGATTTAAAAAAAAACTTCTTTCCGTTATCGGGAGAGTGAGTGTGGTTTAAACTGGATTTAAACAGTTAAGCTAATAATGTGGCCGATTCTGTTGTACACAATTTCTAAACTAAACTAAAATGACAGGTCTAAATATATTCCTGTCTCTTTCACAATCCTCCCTGCTGAAGGGGATAGCACTATTTTTAGACCTGTTAATTTAGTTTAGTTTTGAGATTGTGTACAACAGAATTAGCCACATTATAGATTTAAAAAAAAATCTTTCCGTCAACTTTTCGTGTCGACAGAAAATGAAGGGCACATCGGAAGAACGTACCGCGTGTCACCCAGAAAATGAATTGAGAAATTCATTTATATTTATTTATTTATAACAAAAAAAATCTTACAAAGATCATTTCTTCATGCTCATAAGCGCTTATACTAAGCTTGTCTTGTTGTCTTGTCACTGGCCAAATGCCTCTTAATGACAATTGACTTAGGTTTATAATACAAAGGTGGATTTCGTACGACAATATAAAAATGAAATAAAGACATTAAGGGCCTGTTTCACCACCTTCTGATAAGTGTCGGATAGCCTAAACGTAAATTTTGTCTCTGTCTTACTTTATAACAAGTGACAAAGACAAAACTTGTGAATAAAGCTATCCGACACTTATTAGGTGGTGAAACAGGCCCTAAATGATAGCGAATGTTCACAATATGTAGGTAGTATAAAAGTTACATGTAAGAACACAGCGTAGCAATCAGGTAGTTTATGAAAACTTTACAGGCAAACAAATTTTTTTATTTTTATTAAAGCATTATAGAATGTGTTTGATGTACAGAGAGGTACAGAGCAGTTGGTAGTGCGCTATAGATTGTTTCTGATGTAATGGTCCAGGGCGGTATAAAGCCTTGGTAGTATGTTATAGATTGTTTCTGATGTAATGGTCCAGGGCGGTATAAAGCCTCGGTAGTATATCATAGATTGTTACTGATTTAATGGTCCAGGGCCGTATAAAGCCTCGGTAGTATGCCATAGATTGTTACTGATGTAATGGTCCAGGGCGGTATAAAGGCTTCAATTTAGCTAGAGTAACTCCCATGTATACATATAGTCGGTCACCCTGCCAAGAGTGAACGAATGAAGAGAAGAATCTCTATCTTGATTTTTAACCCCCGACGCAAAAACGATGGGGTGTTATAAGTTTGACGTGTCTCTCTCTCTCTGTGTGTGTGTGTGTGTGTGTGTGTGTGTGTGTGTGTGTGCGTGCGTGCGTGCGTGCGTGTGTGCGTGCGTGCGTGCGTGCGTGCGTGCGTGCGTGCGTGCGTGTGTGTGTCTGTCTGTTCCCCTGTAGCGCTCAAACGGGTGAACCGATTTGGATGCGGTTATTTTGTTTGAAAGGTGAATTAGTCGAGAGTGTTGTTAGCTATGTTTGATGAAAATCGAACCAAGATGGCCGCCACTACAGAATGGCGGATTACATATTTTTCACAATTCCCTTAATATGGGTATCAAATGAAAGGACTTGACTAGTAGGCAGCCACCACAGACTGGCGAATGTCGGGGGTTTTTTAAATTTTTAATTTATACTTGTTGCTTACTTCTCTTTCACGGGTTGCGAATGATGTCTGTCCCTGCGAGCCGTGACGTCGAGGGACGCAGATTTTCTGTGTCCCGCCCAATCGCCACTTTCTCCAGAGCCCCTACTGTAAGACGAAAATAGATAAAAAATACTATGTTTTCAATTATTATGATTTAACATACCTATAAATAAGAGTATACTTTCTAAAAGAGTAAAAAAAGACGAGACAAAAATAGTTAAAACACCTACAATGTTTTTCAATCTTATAAAATAACATATCGATAAATAAGAATATACTACCTAATAGACTAAAAAATACTAGATATTTAGGCTACAGTTAAGGTATTGGTGCCGAAACTCTACACGTGATTTGCAAGATAGGAAAGTGAAAAGTGATTCAATATGCAACAAAATAGTGAATTTGCTAACTGTATCAATGCAACAAAAAAGTGATCAAGCAAGTAGCACAAGTAACAAACACTGTGCAAATGGAAATGTTTGAACAATGCGCACTGTTCTTATATCTAGAAAGAAATAATAAAATTAATAAGGATATTATATACTCTTGGAAGTGAATCGGAACAGTATCCGTTTTTTTTTCATAGAAAACGATACAAACATACTGATTTAAAAAAGGTATTTATCCGACTTAGATGATTGATGAAATTATTTTGACGTGAAGTTGTATTGGAATTATTTTGAATTTCTTATCAAACTCATAAAAGATACATACAAGGTTTTTGTCAGATAACCATCAGTCTACAGAGTTATCGAACTAAATAAACATACATCGTTTTTGGATTGTATTAGAAATTTAGGATAATTTCAATACAATTTGATGTCAAAACTAATATCATCCATTTTGTATGCATAATTAAATATTTTGTTTGGAAACAGTATTTTTTTGCAAAATTTTCTACGAGAAATGGACCATGTTTCGATTTATTAGTTTTCAAGATGTAGTAGAAATTAAATCGTAAAAGTAGTAGCATGCATCGAGCAGTGCAATTTGCAGTAAAGTAAAACCTTTAGGATGTTAATTTTTTTTTTTAATTATTATATTCCCACCACTGGGCCACTGCTGGCTACAAGCCTCCTCTCTCATAGGAAAGAGGGATTTAGAGCTTAGACCCGCCACGCTGCTCCAATGCGGGTTGGCGGGCTTTAACGACTATTGTCACATGATAGTGATAATAACCGGGACCGACTGCTTAACGTGCTCTCCGAGGCACGGGGGTGAAACACCGCCAACAACCAACTCCGGGCTGGCACTGAGAATTTCTTGACAGAAAAACCCAATACCTAACAATTATTTGCCCGACCCAGGAATCGGACCCAAGACCTCGTGATCTGCAGTTTACTATGCTGTATATCAAAGTCATTGGCACTATATTTATATGTTGGCAGCGATGTTTTCGCATGTTAGTTTTAGGCATGATTACAGTCGAAAATCAAATGAAAATAAATGAAAAAATCTGCGGGAGCGTTTTCTCGTGCTAATATGGTGCCAATGACTTTGATAGACAGGACAGCCAACATAACGTCATAGGTACTATTCGTTGCAACGATCTCTAGTGGCCCAGTGTGCGGGGGCTGTAAGGGACCTTTCAGATAGACCGGCGCGGAGAGCAGAGCAAATTTTAATCACATTTAAAATAGAATCTTAAGACATTGAAATAAGCTTTATTTTTACATTTTATCTCTTTTATGATAAGAGAATGCTCGAGGATGCTTCCAATACGCTCGGTGTGAAATATTAAGAGCAGCCGCTCGGCTGCTCGTCGAGCCGGTCGGCTGCTCCATGCTCGCGCTCGAGCAACCGACCGGCTCCGTTCGCATGCTCTTTCATGCTCGCGCAGCCGACCGTAGGCCGAATTGCTGTGAGTACAATCCGGCCCAAGACTCAAGAGCGTACGCTCGGCTCCGAACGCATCCGCGTGTCCGTTCACACAGACCGGCGCGGAGAGCAGAGCAAATTTGAACGGCCGGTCTGTGTGAAAAAAAAAATGCTCTCCGACGCTCTCCGCGCCGGTCTATCTGAACGGTCCCTTAGTGTTTGAGTGAGTGGCGGTGTGGTGCGGGTGCAAACCTGTGGTCGCGCTGGTCGTGGCGGCGGGGCGCGCGCGCGGCGAGCGGCGCGGCGAGCGGCGCGGCGAGCGGCGCGGGCAGCGCGCGCAGCAGCTGCGAGGGGCACGAGCCCGACCTGCGTGCGTGCGCTAGCTCTATACCTATACCTATGCTACCCGTGCGTGCGGGGCCGGGGGTACACGTGTACGACGAAATACTAACTACCAGATACTTTTGGATACTTTTGAATACTTTTGAATACTTTTGTAAAAAAATATGGCAGGTATACAATAAAGTAGAGATGACATAATGTTATTTCTCAAACAAAAAGTGGCGGCCATGTTAACATCTTTAGATGAGATAATTTTGTAAAAAAAAAAACAGGCCGCGCCATAAAGTAATAGTAAGTAGAGATGACATAATGTTATTTTTCATATAAATAGTGGCGGCCATGTTGCGGCCGATCCGCCATCGTCATGAGATCAATTAAAACGTGTGAACCAACAACACACGCACATATTCGAGATGTCAAAATGAACATGCGCCATTTTTAGTATACCTACGGATTGTGCTTGTGTGAGGAGTGTAGTTTTCTACATGTTTTTAAGTAATTTTTCCAAGGTTTGCTATGATATCTGGTGGGCCTCACACAGTCAATCTGAATCAAAATCGCAATTATGTATATATTTGGCAAATGATTAGATGGCCGTTACTTAACTAAAGAATACTTTGCGTCGACTGTGTATTGATATAGTATTACAACAGCTCAGTACCTATTATAAAGATTAATAATTATGTATCGTCGTATACGTGTACGTACATATTTACATGCGATCAAATAATATTTCAGTGTTTGAACTATAGTGAGTTATATCCATCTGTGATGGTTTCGAAACTAGTCGGGCTAACTCCGGCATACGTATGACGTCAAGACGTTGTGTTATTTACTTAGTTGTAACAAATACAAATAACATTTGCTTGCATATAAATATGATTAGTTTAGGAAATTGTAAGATATATGTACAAATCTCATGAACATGTTAAATGTAATTATGCTGCACTATTTAAAGCACTGGTTTGTTTCGAAATACAAAGACCTCAAGCTAGATACATGTCGATAATTATGCATATTTAATTTTTGCTGATTCAACAAACCAATGCTTTAATGACAAACACACACAATGCAAATATAGTGGACAAGTGATGTTATGGGGGTTTGCCTTCGATCAATAATGAATAAGCGAATTTTTATTTATCCAACACTTTATTTGTGGACCACTATACAATACAGATATTAATGAAAACAAGAAAGCTCTTATATTTGCTTTTTTATTTCTCGCAGGCAGGAGAGCTAATTTTTCACTGATAATTTCTCAGTTAAATGTAGAATACAATATACAATACAATAGTATATTATATTCTGTATATTGTATATTGTACGTTATTGATCGAAGGGATCGGCAGACGGGATAACAACGCAAGTTAACACAAACCATAGAGTTATAGGAAGTAGAGATGACACAATGCAACTTTTTAATATAAATCGTGGCGGCCATGTTGCGGCCAATCTGCCATGTCATGACATCAATTTTATTAAATGCATGTCTTTTTATGGACACTCACACACGCACAAACAAGACGTCATAATGAGCATGCCCCATTTTGTTTAGTGCTCCGATTGTGCTTGTGTGAGCGTAGTTTACGTCAATTTTTTAAAGTAGTGTAATTTTCGACACGTTTTCATAGCAGTTATGCCATGTCTGCTCTCTAGACGTCTGTGACACAAATACATGCGGGTGCATATACTCATACAATGGTTGTATTCATGTGGTAGGGGGTAGTCTACTAACTGTGGGATATGCTTGTAGAATACCTTACAAGGGGCAGGGGGCTATACTACTATGCTTGCAACTATAATAATATTTCTGAGATTTTCAAAGCTGATATTTGATTTTATGTTACAAGACACACGTAATGAACTATTGCGTCTGTCTGTTTCAGATTTCCGTTAAAGTATATAGCTATCGCTTCCATTCCGAACGATGCCGAATAACGTAAATTTACAACTGTAAGGGCCTGTTTCACCATCTTCTGATAAGTGTTGGATAGCTTATTCACTTGACATAAAGTTAGAAAGTGACAAAACTTACGTTTAGGCTATCCGATCCTTATCAGAAGGTGGTGAAGCAGATGCTTGGAGTTAGAGATGGAAATGTTTAACACCTGGGCACTCGAGTAGCTACCTCCAAGGAGAATTTTCATAGAGGGAAAACTTGTTCGTCTCGTCGAAATGAACCTACTCACGAAGATTCAGCCTGTTATTAAAGACTAAAAATTTGTTCGCCGGCTGCCGGACCAAAAGTCAAATAGATCTAAACTGGCTTGTTTTACATTACTAACGGCCTGTTTCACCACCTTCTGATAAGTGTTGGATAGCCTAAAGGTAAGTTTTGTCACTTTCTTACTTTATGTCAAGTGACAAAGACAAAAGTTGTAGATAGCTATCTAATACATATCAGAAGGTGGTGAAACAGGCACTAAGGGTCTGTTTCACCACTTTATGATAAGTGCCGGATAGCCTAAACGTAAGTTTTGTCACTTTCTTACTTTATGTCAAGTGACAAAGACAAAAGTTGTAGATAACTATCCGATACTTATCAGAAGTTGGTGAAACAGGCCCTAAAAATGTTGTAATGTGTAGCGAGGTGGTACTGACCGCACGCGTGCGGCACTAGTCAAGAGGTCATACTGACCATTTGTTCCTTACTAGTCAAGAGGTCATACTGACCATGTTTTCGTTACTAGTCAAGAGGTCATACTGACCATGCGTCCGTTACTAGTCAAGAGGTCATACTGACCATGCGTTCGTTACTAGTCAAGAGGTCATACTGACCATGTCTTCGTTACTAGTCAAGAGGTCATACTGACCATGCGTTCGACTAGTCAAGAGGTCATACTGACTATGCGTCCGTTACTAGTCAAGAGGTCATACTGACCATGTGTTGTGTACTAGTCAAGAGGTCATACTGACCATGCGTTCGTTACTAGTCAAGAGGTCATACTGACCATGCGTTCGTTACTAGTCAAGAGGTCATACTGACCATGCGTTCGTTACTAGTCAAGAGGTCATACTGACCATGCGTCCGTTACTAGTCAAGAGGTCATACTGACCATGCGTTCGTTACTAGTCAAGAGGTCATACTGACCATGCGTTCGTTACTAGTCAAGAGGTCATACTGACCATGCGTCCGTTACTAGTCAAGAGGTCATACTGACCATGTGTTGGGTACTAGTCAAGAGGTCATACTGACCATGCGTTCGTTACTAGTCAAGAGGTCATACTGACCATGCGTTCGTTACTAGTCAAGAGGTCATACTGACCGCACGTGGTGCGCGTGCGCGGTGGCGGGCATCACGAGCGAGGTGGAGGGCCCGTCGTCGAACACGGGGTTGTCTATGCTGTAGCCGGCGGGCGGCGGCGACTTGCACTTCTTCATCGCCGCCAGACGCTTCATGAGGCTCACGCCCGACGATATCGACGACTTCTCCGCTTTGCACTTGTCTTTTGACTGAAACAAGTATAAATTAAAAATATAAAAAAAACCCCGACATTCGCCATTTTGTGACGGCGGCCATCTTGGATCGATTTTAATCAAACAGAGCTAACAATACTCTCGACTAATTCACCTTTCAAACAAAGAAAACACACACACACACACACACACGCACGCACGCACGCACGCACGCACGCACGCACGCACGCACGCACGCACGCACGCACGCACGCACGCACGCACACACACACACACACACACACACACACACACACACACACACACACACACACACACGTCAAACTTCATCACTAGTGGCCCAGTGTGCGGGGCCTATTAACGCCAAACAAATATTCGTCCTTGAGCTTCGTGCGAGAGCGAACTCGCACAGGTTCGCGCTAGCTCCGTCCCTTTCTGTCCCCCCACTGATACCTAAATATGCTATTGCGACGCGTCTTTCGGTTATACTCAGAGGCGAATATTTGTTTGGCGTCAACTATACGATCCTCAAGGTCCACAAGGAGAAATAAAAAACTAAAGGCCTGTTTCACCATCTTATAAGTTTTGGATAGCCTAAACGTAAGTTTTGTCACTTCCTTACTTTATGTAAAGTGACAAAAACATATACGTGAATAAGGTATCCAACACTTATCAAAAGGTGGTGAAACAGGCCCTAGTTTTTTATTCTTCTTTGTGGGCATCGAGGGTTGTATAGTTGACGCCAAACAAATATTCGCCTATCAAAATTTGGGATTCACAAAATCGGCTCCATTACAAAAACTTTCCACTGGGAAGTTAATGATAGCATTTTTTTAACAAGCTATAATTTGAAAAAAATAAACGGATCTCAATATGCCGAAATAAAGAATAGTGTCCATATTTTGAAAACTGAGCCAATTTTGATGAAACTTTGCACTGTTCCCTAAGTTGAAGTAAAGAATGGTCACAATCAGATTAATAGTTTTATCAACAGAGATAATTATATTAATGACGTTTGAAAATTAGTGTTGCCAGTGGAAGGAATTAGGTCTTTGATTTTCCTGGCCTCGATTCATTTTGCTGGTCAGGTTATGAGTAATAATAGTAAAGTGTACCTTTTCAGATCTCGGGGTGCCTTGTTGATTTTGCAAGGGAGTATTCCACGGATATGTCAAAGGCTGTACTGTAAATGAAAAATACAGAAGTCTTTTAATCGAATCTTTGTTAAGAAGTGTTTTCTATAACAATTAACATATTGTATTTTAAAATAAAAAAGCTGTGATAGCCTAGTGGTTAGGACAACCAACTATAAAATAAAAATCTTCTTTCGTAGCTGGTTACGAAACTTGGTTACGAAAACGACATATTAATTCTGTTTTCGTAGCTGGTTATCAAAGGAAGAAAAAAAATTCTTCTTTCGTAGCTGGTTACGAAACTTGGTTACGAAAACGACATATTAATTCTGTTTTCGTAGCTGGTTATCAAAGGAAGAAAAAAATTCCATGTTCGTAACTGGTTACGAAAGTTCAGTTACGAACGTGGATTAAAGGGCCCGGAGTTGGTAGTTGGCGGTGTTTCACCCCCGTGCCTCGGAGAGCACGTTAAGCAGTCGGTCCCGGTTATTATCACTATCACGTGACAATAGTCGTTAAAGCCCGCCAACGCGCATCGGAGCAGTGTGGCGGGTCTAAGCTCTAAATCCCTCTCTCCTATGAGAGGCTTGTGCCCAGCAGTGGGACGTTAAAGGGCTGTAGTGGTGATGGTGGTGGATATGTTCACATACTGGTGGTGATGAGGGGGCTCGTGGCGCGGGGGGGCGCGTCGGGCGGCGCCGCAGCGCTCGAGCAGCTCGAGCTCACCGCTGTAGGCTTGACGGCGGCCGCTGCAGCGCTGGATGCGCTCTGGAAATGTATTAGCTTCGGTTGTATGGGGAGTTACGTCATCGCATATTGTGTGTCCATCAGACCCTGAGAGAAGCCCTGACACACACTTAATAATAATATGTACAATCTATTGTTCCTTTATTTCTGAACTAGCGGACACGGCAGACGTCGTCCTGCCCGCTATTAGCGCCACCTACCGGGTCCAATTTTTCTACTTATAAACCTTCCTCTTGAATCACTCTATCTATTAAAAAAAACCGCATCTAAATCCGTTGCGTAGTTTTAAAGATTTAAGCATACATAGGGACATAGGGATATAGGGACAGAGAAAGCGACTTTGTTTTATACTATGTAGTGATGTACCAAAAACCAAAGGGGCATGTGTCTTAGAGAAGAAATGGCGAAATAAACTCCAGAGCATCCATCCTTTCAAATATTTCACATTCAATACAGACACGACCGAACTTCACGCGTGTTCAAGAGAGAATGTCCGATTCACCAAGCTGCAATCCCTTATATTACGTTGCCTACTTTGTTCACAATTTTTAGAACTACCGTCTTTTTCTAATATTAATTATTTAAATAAATAACGCGGACGTACAGTGGTTTAAAAGCTAACGCGTGTAAAGAAGTATAAGTTCAAAATATACTGCAGTGCGTCGAGCATGTTCGCCGACGCCAGAGTGCCCGATTATTTTGCGGTTAATAGATCTCGGGTTGCGGACGCCAGAGCGCCCGATTATTTTGCGGTTAATAGATCTCGGGTTGCGGACGCCAGAGCGCCCGATTATTTTGCGGTTAATAGATCTCGGGTTGCGGACGCCAGAGCGCCCGATTATTTTGCGGTTAATAGATCTGGGGTTGCGGACGCCAGAGCGCCCGATTATTTTGCGGTTAATAGATCTCAGGTTGCGGACGCCAGAGCGCTCGATTATTTTGCGGTTATTAGATCTCGGGTTGCGGACGCCCGAGTGCCCGATTATTTTGCGGTTAATAGATCTCAGGTTGCGGACGCCAGAGCGCTCGATTATTTTGCGGTTATTAGATCTCGGGTTGCGGACGCCCGAGTGCCCGATTATTTTGCGGTTATTAGATCTCGGGTTGCGGACGCCCGAGTGCCCGATTATTTTGCGGTTATTAGATCTCGGGTTGCGGACGCCCGAGTGCCCGATTATTTTGCGGTTATTAGATCTCGGGTTGCGGACGCCCGAGTGCCCGATTATTTTGCGGTTATTAGATCTCGGGCGGGTTGCGGCTTTTTGGTCCCGCATCCGCGATTCAGAGAATGAAATCCTCAGGGTATGCTCCGAGTGCCCTGAAAATCCCTTCTTGAAGTACTGGCTTGCCGTACATCGAGACAGCAATTGTAAATAGTACGAACCCCTTTTTGGGGGCAATTTTAATGTTAATTTCTCTTTTATTTTATTTTGTATTGTTTACATTTTTTGTATTTTAGTACTGAAATGGGTAGAAATAGCCTGAAATAAATGACTATTATTATTATTATTAAAATCACCTTCTCGTGCTTGACCCTGGGCTGCAGGGGCTGCAGGGGCGTGAGCGGCGCCACGTAGTTCCCGGGGAACACGCCGCAGCGCTGCGCGCGCTCGCAGCACCCCTTGAACCAGCCGTCCCGGCACCGCTCCGTCACCGTGTACACGCCTGCAAAGCGTTCATGTACTGAATCACCTACCCCATATCAATATCTGGGCCATATAACACCCGCCGCACTGCCAAATAGTTTTTAACGTTAAATTAAACAGCCAAAATTTAACGTTTAACTTTGAAGTCATTGTTTCGATATGTAATATTTAGCAAAGTTTTCGAGGTGCGCAAACTGAGACTAACAGATGAATAGAATAGAAAAAAAAATTAGTACAGGCTTACCTCCTTTTTTCAACTCCAGTTCATCTGGTTTCTGCGGCTTGTACGGATAGAGGGCGATGTAGGCCGCCGGCAGAGGTCTCTCGTTGCTACGAGATCTCCTCCTGCGCCTCTCTCTCTCCCTCTCCGGTCTGTCCCGCTCTCTCTCCAATGCGTGATCCAGGAGACTCGTCGCCAGGATCTCTGCGGAGTGCCTGCAATTATTGTTTAGCGACATTTTAGGGTCGAGGCAGAGTCGAAGCGTATCGAAGCGATTAAAAAAACCCTTAACTCTACAAAACAAGGAATTTTCTATCAAAAAAAAAAGACGCGCGAATGCGCGCGTATTCGTACGACCTCTTTGGGCTTTCTTTTGTAAAGATAGATGCCAATATGCCATGCTTTTTTGCTTGACTATTCCTTATACTTTATAATTATTAATCACTAAACCAACGATACAGCTAAATAATACAATTTGTCTGGGATCGAACCAGCGATAATTTAGGGAGGAATTCTACAACTCATTGCCACTCTAAAAATACTATATAATAGGGTGCACCCCCCTCCCCTTCCTAGGGACAGCCATTTCAATTTTGTTTGCATATACCCACAAAGACGCACCCAATGTAATAACTTCAAAGTCTGTTGCGTCACAGGCCATCAAATGGCCTTATTCGATTGGATACAATATTTTCCATCGCTGAACACCTATAGTGTATACTGTATATACCCACAAAAACACACACCACATTGAAAAAGTGCGCCCTATTAAGTAGTATTATTTAAAGTGGTAATGAGTTGTAGAAGACCCCTAAATTATTGCTAGTTCGATTCCGGACACACTGTCTATGTGTTGACTCACCTATTCTGTGTGTGGTTTCCTTGCAAATGCGTAGACGGGGTCAAACTGTGCCTCTTCTCCCTCTCTCTGTGATGGTGGTCCTTGTGACCCCTTGCCATGTAATTCCCCTCTTTACCATGAGACGGTGATAGGGCAGCTTGCAGCCCCAAACCGAATGTCAGTATTGAATCCGGACCACTGGACCTCAATAAATTTTTACTAGAAGTCGGCACTTCAAGTCTTGAAGGCTCATTATTGATTGAATTCTCTTGATTATCTCCTTGATTCTGTAATGAATTACTCCCGCCTGATGCATTCAATTTTGGACTTTCAGACGGAGGCAAGCTCACATTCAGAGAAGTGTTTGTTGCTGTGGAACTTTCGTTTAGATTCAGGACTCCTAACGATACGTTGAGAGATGAATCCTGAGCTTCTTGATTGTCTGTTTCCGTTGACTGAGTATTTTCATTTGTGGTGGGTAATACGTTAGCTTGTTCAACGTTATCCGGAGAACTGGGTAAGCTTGGTTCAGCGCTCTCACACGTACTGGTATTCGAGCTGGTGTTAGGAGTTGTCGTTGAACTGATAACCCCAGCCGAGGGTGTGTTCACGCTAGAACTTGAATCCGAACTGTTGTTCGTGAAATTCACAGACGTCACAGGGAAGTGCTCGTGTGCCCGTTGTACATTTTGATATGTCGTCTCCACTTTGTGCACCGGAGTTGAATTGTAGTTATCGAATTTGGCTGTACGGAGTCTATCGTAGTTTTCACCAATTCGTGAAACACTTTGAACACCCATGGTACTCAGTTGGTGAGTCTTGTTGTGCATATTCGTGAAGTGTATTAGGTCTAACGAGTGCTTCGTTGTTGGTTCCATTATGTTCCTCGGTAAGGCAGTGGTTGTAACCAAGCTACCGTGGGTTATGGTCGAGATTTGTGGGTTGATGGGTTGCGGGATTAGTATTTGGGTTGGTTGTGTGGTTGTGGTGTGGGTCGGGTGGTAGTTTGGGTTGGGGTGGGATTGGCTCATGGTCGCTATGTTCTGGTAGTTGGCTTGACTTGAGTTCGGTGTTGAGATCGACATCGGCTGGTATCTGTTTGGATGCTGAAAAAAAAAACTTTACAAGAAACCAGATAAAGTTCTAAAATAAAAACCAGACTACGCCTACTCAGTGTTTTCGTATTGTAATGTAGAAATTATATTTTGTTCGAACAAACTAGCCTCACAACTTAAGGGAACTGGTAACTTACAGTTCTCCAGATTAAAAAGAAAAATTGTGATCCATTAGAGATGTGATGCGAGTGAAGGGAATTTACTCAAGCTCAGAAAATTTTTAGATAACCTAATGGCTTATTCTTTCAGCAAATCAGAAAAAAACAGATCTGACAAAGGGGAAAAATAAGACCTTTCCTTTGATATCAAACTTGATAGAAATATCTCAACATTATTTTTTTCTTTGTTTTTCGTATCCGCCATATTGAATTTGTCATGACGTTATATAGCCTATGACATCACGGACCGCTAACACTAAGCCAACTATACCTTATATATAAAAATCAAAACATTGACCAAAACAGCTCCAGTGAAGTGGGCTGCCTGGGCAGCGACACAGGTACAAATTACCTGCGCATGATGTCTATGTTCGGAGTGGCCTGCCCTGGTGTGGTCTGGCAAAGAAGGGACAGGTCGATTTAAAGGTGCTCTGAAATAAAAGAAGATAATATTATTACTCTTTCGACGACATTTTGTAAAGGCTTATTTAAATTCGCTCGATTGGTGAGACACATTCGTCTCCATTCTCCCGTCTCGCTCTCGCTAATAGGAAATATTCCCACATCTCGCCCAGTTCTCGTCCACTCGCCCATGCAATGTGATTATTGCTATGATATACCGCGGGTAGTACTTTTCATACGTGTTCATTGCCGCTTGGCTGAGCTCGACCAAAGCGATGGAGAATATTCTCACTCACTGGTCGAGACGAACTTCCGCCCAGTTCTCGTCCACTCGTCGATGCACTGGGATTAATGCTATGATAATATATACTGGGTAGTAAAGTTTATATCATACTTACGTGTTCATTAGTTGTCGAGCCGCCTGGTTGAGCTCAACAAAGGCGATGGGGAATATCCCCACTCGCTGGTCGAGACGACCTTCCGCCCAGTTTTCGTCCACTCGCCGATGCACTGTGATTATCGCACCTGGAATTTTAAATACAAAGATTTTATTAACCTGCAGAATAAAACTAGCAACTAATAATAACTGGTCCAGTGCGTATCAAAACACGTTTAATGAAGAGCTCCATAGTCATGTCAATAAAGAATCCCAATGACCTTAAACAGAGATGTTAGAAAAAAACTGAACAACAAGTTTTCTGTGTCGTGTTTTTAACCTGTCTAGCCGCCTGATTGTGCTCGATAAAAGCGATTGGGAATATCACTACTCGTTCGGTCGAGACGATTTTCCGCCCAATTCTCGTCCATTATTTTTTCAAAGTCTGACTGCAGTTATAAGAAGAGAAGAAGACGAAGATTTTTTTCAAAATAGATGCTAAAGAAATATACACTAACATGGTTTCAATATACCTTTATCGAAAGCTAAGCAGCCCTCTTCATCAGGCGCCGACATCCTAAAGTCGTAAAGCGCTTTACATAGGGCGGTGGGCACTGGCAAAGGGATTACCACCTGGAAATAACAAGCTATAGTTTTAAAATAAACCGTTTGTTGTGGGCTCATCTCAGATCAGGGCGCGTTTGGAACCCTCGTAGTTTTAGTTCTTAAAATGACATTCAAAAAATGTACAGTGTACCAATTTTGAATAAAGTTTATTTGAATTTATTTGAATTGAATTAATATGTGGTACACCGTACAAGTCACGGCAAATAAGTCGACCGGTGACCTTCAATGCGCAGAAGTCGAAAATGAGGTATCTCGGGGTGTGAGGGGGTCGCGGGGAGGGCGTGGGGATCGTTCGTAAGCACTGATTAGCTCTCGCGGATCCCTCGTAAGCGCTGATTGGCTCTCCGATCGTACTGTGTCCCGCTCACTCGTACAACGCTGCGCGCACTTGAAGGTCATCGCTCGACTTACGTGCCGGGGGTTATACAGCTTTTTTTTTAATAAACATTTTTTCTTTATTTGTTCTTTCTTTCCCATATAGATTTAGTTGGTGTACCTGGACAAAGGTGATGGGAAACATGCCGGTCCGGCCGGAACACTCGCCGTGGTACCAGAACGGGTCCAGCTTCTTCTGTAGGATGATCGTCTCGCCTTTTTTGAAGGAGAGGTCACTGGAAATAGAATATGTATCGAATCAGTATGCTTAGTCCCAAAAACGGCATAACATTAAATTAAATTTTACAGAAGGAGCAAAAAATTATTCAAAGTTGTTAAAATTTGTTCGAAACCAACAATTTTAGGATGCAATTTTAATGCAGTTTTAGGCCGTTTTCAATATAAATGAGTTGAGATTCGTATTCAGCAGACTAAAATTGACCAGATTTAAAAAAAAAACGTATTTTGACCAGTAGCATAATTATGTCGTTTTGGTCGCCAGCTCCTCACTTGGTGCTAGCTGAATCACTCGGTGGCTCGTTTTTACTAGTGGATGCAAAGACCGGATGATTCACTCTGTCTATTGGTGAAAACCGCATGAAAATCCGTTCAGTAGTTTTCGAGTTTACCGCGAACAGACAAACAGACAGACGCGGCGGGGACTTTGTTTTATAACATGTAGTGATATTGAGATAAACAAAGTACGCGTATACGTACCCTAACTCCTTAGATAAGTAGTCGTACATGGCACGCGCGTGCGGCGGCGGCTGCTTGCCCTCCGAGCGCATCGACTGCAGCTGCGCCTGCGTCTGTAACAGTGCATTCGTTAACAGTCAATATGAATCCACCCTGAAAAAATAAATATAGCGGCAATAGAAATAAATCATCTGTGAACATTTCAAATGTCTAGCTATCACGATTCATGAGATACAGCCTGGAGACAGACAGACGGACGGACGAACGGACGGACGGACAGCGGAGTCTTAGTAATAGGGTCCCGTTTTACCTTTTGGGTACGTGTGTGTTAAGGTAAGTGAGTTTGTTTGTTTGTTACGCTTTCACGCGTACTGAACCGATTTTAACGAAATTTGTTACAGATATAGACTAGACCTTGGAGAAAGACAAGCTACTTTGCATCCCGGAAAACCAACGGTCAAAATCCACGCGAACGAAGTCTCGGGCATCGGCTAGTTACCTATAAATGCGAAAGCAACTCTTTCTAACTGTTACGTTTTCACACCTAAACCGCTGAACCGATTTTAACGAATTTTGGTACACAGATAGACTAGACCTTAGAGAGATATAGGCTACTTTGTATCCCGGAAAAACCAACTTCAAAATCCACGGGGACGGAGTCGCGGGCATCAGCTACTAGTATAATTTTTTTGTTCACCTGCGAGTGACCACCACTCCTAGCTCTGGGCCCGCTGACCTTCCGGGGCTGATTCTTCATGCCCTCGAGGATCCTCATGAGCAGCACGTTCGGAGGCAGCTCCTCCACCCTGGCCTCCACCAGCACGCGGCACTCCGGGCATCGCAACTCCTTGTGCGACTCTACTATCACCTGAAAAGTTACATTCATTTCGTATCAGTATTAAATATTCCATCCATAAATTACATTACACGTTAAGGGGAGGGTCGACGAATTGTGACACTGTGTGAGCAGTGTGACAAGGGGGTGGGAGGGGCCCCAAATTTTGTAACGTCACATTTAAAAATCTAATATATTTAAAGTATGAAGGTACTAT
Organism: Melanargia galathea; assembly: GCA_920104075.1. NCBI lineage: Eukaryota > Metazoa > Arthropoda > Insecta > Lepidoptera > Nymphalidae > Melanargia > Melanargia galathea. The sequence continues at coordinate 14,604,023 of OV049877.1, forward strand.
TTAAAGTGATTAAACAAAAAATATGAAAAAAATACAAGTACTTATAAATTAAAAATTTAAAAAACCCCCGACATTCGCCATTTTGTGGTCACGGCCATCTTGGATTTGCATAGTGCTATTCTACTAGTCAAGCCCTTTCATTTGATACCCATATTAACGGAGTTGTGAAAAAATATATAATCTGCCATTTTGTAGCGGCGGCCATCTTGGATCGATTTTTATCAAACATAGCTAACAACACTCTCGACTAATTCACCTTTCAAACAAAAAAAAACCGCGTTTAAATCGGTCCACCCGTTTGAGCGTCACAGGGGAACAGACAGCTACACACACACGCAGAGAGAGAGACACGTAAAACTTATAACACCCCGTCGTTTTTGCGTCGGGGGTTAAAAAAGCGGTAACTACGAAAAAAGTACTTAAATACTATTGAAAAAAATTTCATTAACTACCTACCGAGATTCTCGGAAAAATCTTTTTGTTTACAATTTTCAAATAAAACCGCAAGTCCACAAATATGTACTATTGGAAACACTGAATTTGTAAAAATATAGCTGAGCAAATGGTGAATAATACTCAAATAATGCACATTCATGGTAAAATCATCAGAGGTGACAATGACGTCAACGGTAAACCAAGTTTAAAACGAAACACGTACTTAAGTTGTTCGTTTCTATAATTGATATTATGTGAAAGGGAAGATGCTCTCAAAGTCATAGATAAAAAGTTTACTCTCTTAGGTCTGTTTTACCACCTTCTGATAAGTATCAGATAACCTAAACGTAAGTTTTGTCACTTTTTTACTTTATGTCAAGTGACAAAGACAAAAGTTGTGAATAAGCTATCCGGCACTTATTAGAAAGTGGTGAAACAGGGCCTTAATATTCTTTGCGCAAGGGTGCGTTAAAAAATATCCTGTACAAGTCACGGCAAATAAGTCGACCGGTGACTTTCAATGCGCAGAAGTCGAAAATGCGGTATCTCGGGGTGTGAGGGGGTCGCGGTGAGGGCGTGGGGATCGTTCGTAAGCACTGATTAGCTCTCGCGGATCCCTCGTAAGCGCTGATTGGCTCTCCAATCGTATTGTGTCCCGCTCACTCGCACGACGCTGCGCGCACTTGAAGGTCACCGGTCGACTTACGTGACGGGGGTTATACGCGTCAAGTTAAGAACCTCCTCCTTTTTTCGCCGGTAAACAAATAAATACAACGTTGTTGTCAGGCGTCCAACGTGAGCGAACTCAACGCAATGCGATGCGATGCGGCGCGATCGCACTATTGGGTTCTACATAGATCGTATTGGGACAGCACGTCACAAAATTGCAGTTTCGAATTTCGATGCACTTCTATTGCAGTTGTCATAACGTTATGTACCTACTTTCTTGTAGTTTCAATTTTATTTAGACTATTCTATTTTTTGTCTCACAAAATCGAAGGTTTTTGAATACTTTTCAAAACATCGGATATTATAATTTTATAACCTCAAATAATATGAAAACCGCGTCCTCACCACGCTAATATCTTAACCAAGCGACCACGTTCACTTCGCAGTGTGGTCTAAGCCATGTGTTACCACGATTTGCGTATATTCGCTCACTTAGGACACTTCAAGGCCGCGCCGCATCGCATTCGCTATTGCGTTCGCTCACACAGGACGCCATGGTTAGGTAGCATACTGATTAATAACAATAATAATAATTCATGTAAAATATCTAATCTTTTATCTCTCCTTATCTAGGATGTGAGCCAAGGTGCTCCAACTTTTCTGCACTATCGACGAATTAGAAAGGATAAACATAAATCGCTATCAATCGAATGTCATGTATACGTATGTACCTACGTATTGGAGTGTTTTGGAAAGTCCTCACTTGTCACCTTGAACCGAATTATACAGTTCATACTTCATCATAACACGAACAAGCTAGCCTAGTTGCTAACTTATACCAAAGGAAAGTTGATTTATACGTAAGGGACGGTTATTTAAGATGAAAATATTATAATTAATAAGTAGGTATAGCGAAATATTTACGAATTTATCTTTTAATTGATGATAATATTATGAATTAATCACTTGTTTAGTCAAGGCAGATATTTAGTTGATAAATAAACAAAAAAGTGTTTGTCGGAGACACATTTATCAATTTCAATTTTTCGGTCGTCTACGTTTTACTCCAGACTGTGTAAGTTGTAAATCTGTCGTCACTCTCGCCACCACTACAGCTTTTTAACGTCCCACTGCTGGGCACAGGCCTCATCTCTCATAGGAGTAGGATTTAGAGCTTAGACCCGCCACGCTGCTCCAATGCGGGTTGGCGGGCTTTAACGACTATTGTCACATGATATTGATAACCGGGACCGTGCTTAACGTGCTCTCCGAGGCACGGGGGTGAAACACCACCAATTACCAATTCCGGACTGGCACTGAGAATTTCTTGACAGAAAAACCCAATACCTAACAATTATTTTGCCCGACAGACGTTTTATTTTGCCCGTCGGAGACACATTTATCAAATTAAATTTTTCGGTCGTCTACGTTTTTCTCCAGACTGTGTAAGTTGTAGGTACGTCTGTCGTCACCCTCGACTCGACAGTCGACACTGTATCGATTTTAAAATGTCCCACTGACAAACGGTCGCTTCAATTCATACTTTAGTCATTAGAAGTTAGAAGTTATTTAATACTAGCTAGTAGTAGCTGATAATTATAGTTCGCGTGGATTTCATTTTTTTTTAATACCCTCGGGAACTCTATTTTTCATGATTTTTCGGGATAAAAAGTAGCATATTATGTCCTCCAAGGTCTAGTCTATTTATGTTCCGAGTTTCGTCACATTCGGTCAGCGGTTTAGGCGTGAAAGCGAAAGTCACTTTATCAAACACACACACATTTTGTCAAAGTCTATTTTTCGGTCGTCTACGTTTTTCTCCAGACTGTGTAAGTTGTATGTCTGTCGTCACCCTCGACACTGTATCGATTTTAAAATGTCCCACTGACAAACGGTCGCTTGTGTATTTTTAGCTGAACACAAATAGCACCCCCTGTATAGAGCTAGCTACCTACCTACGCTCCACACTCGGTTCATACCTTTCAACGTGACTTTGTTTCGTTCAATTCATCTAAAAACAAATCCTACTATAATATTATAAACGTGAAAGTGTGGATGTTTGGATGTTTGTTACTCAATCACGCCGCAACTACTGAACCGATTTGGCTGAAATTTAGAATGGAAATAGATTATGCTCTGAATTAAAACAAACTTTTTATCCTGGAAAAATCCACAGTTCCCACGGGATTTTGAAAAAACCGAAATCTATACCTACAGCTATAGGTAGATTACTATAGCAAACTTTCTTGAAAGTAGGTATAAAGGTTGGAAAAGGGAACGGGATCCGGAAATCTACGATTCCCTCGGGATTTGTGAAAAACCGAAACTCACGCGGGCGAAGCCGCGGGCATTCTCTAGTTCATAATATAATCTTTATTCAAAATTGGTACCTAGGTATACTCTGATTTTTAATTCCATGGAATTCTAACGTTTCTTAATGTTACCATAATGTTTTTGTGGAAACTGTCTTAATAAAACAGTTCCCACAAAAAAGTAAATTCATAACTTACACAGATAAATAAAAAAATCAGTGCCACATGTAGATAAAAAAATGCCTGACACTTTAGTTTGGGGTAAAATCGAACTTCAAGTGTTTGTTTGTTATTCCTGTTTTCCATACAAATCATCATCATCATCATCATGATCAACCCATTACCGGCTCACTACAGAGCACGGGTCTCCTCTCAGAGTGAGAAGGGTTTTGGCCATAGTCTACCACGCTGGCCAAGCGGATTGGCAGACTTCACACACCTTTGAGAACGTTATGGAGAACTCTCAGGCATGCAGGTTTCCTCACGATGTTTTCCTTCACCGTTAAAGCAAGTGATATTTAAATACTTAAAACGCACATAACTCCGAAAAGTTAGAGGTGTGTGCCCGGGATCGAACCCACGACCTCCAATTAGAAGTCGGTCGTCCTAACCACTAGGCTATCACAGCTTTTTTTTTTCCATACAAATAACTCATTCTATTTTTAAATGACAACTGTCAGAATTCCACCGAATTAAAAATCAGACTATACACTGTACCTATATACTTTTTGAACGTCAATTTTTACAAATCACATACAAAGGCGAAAGTTTGTATGTTTGTTACTCTTTCACGATCTCTTGCAAGGATCTATCCAGCAGTGGAAGTCTGCCGTCTGTTTGTCTGTATGAACTCATATTTCACAATCTATACTAATATAATAAAGCGGAAGAGTTTGTTTGTTTGTTTGTTTGTTTGAACGCGCTAATCTCTGGAAGTACCGATCGGATTTGAAAAATTCTTTTTGCATTTAGTTGTCCAACTTTTGGGGCAGGTTATAGGCTATTTCATATCCCTTAAATCCTCCCCTAAGGGGGTAAAATGGGGGTAGAAAGTTTGTATGAAAGTCCTATGTTTTTAAAGTTACAGACCTGAAAATCGGCATTTAGATTATTAGTTTTAAATAATAAAACTCTGTATATTTTATTTTGAAAAATCTTCCCTTAAGGGTGGTAAAATAGGGGATGAAAGTTTTAATGGGAAGTTTTAATTATAATTTTGCTATTATCAACTTGAAATTTGGAAGGTAGGTTAATTCTAGGGCTTAGATATCAGCCTGGAAAATATTTCACGAAAATCCTCCCCTAAGGGGGTAAAATGGGGGTTGGAAGGTTATGTTTTTGAAGTTACAGATATGAAAATAGGATATGAAATTATAATTTTAAATGATAAAAACCTGTACAAGTAATTCTGGAAAATCTCCCCTTAAGGGTGGTAAAATAGGGGATGAAAATTTTTACGAAAGTCCTATGTTTTTAAAGTTACAGACCTGAAAATCGGCAATTAGATTATGAGTTTTAAATAATAAAACTCTGTAAATTTTATTTTGAAAAATCTGCTTTTAAGGGTGGTAAAATAGGGGATGAAGTTTTAATGGGAATTAAAAACGATTGCAGCGCCCTCTGGCGGTCTAACTTGAAGCGATCATAGCGCCCTTTGGCGGCCAAAACTGGAAACTAAAAAACGATCACAGCGCCCTCTGGTGGCCTAAGCCGGAAACTTGAAGCAATAGCAGCACCCCCTAGCAGCCAAAACTGGAAACTATAAAAAAAAACGATTGCAGCGTCCTCTAGCGGCCAAAACTGGAAGCTAAAAACGATCGCAGCGCCCTCTGGCGGCCTAAACTCGAAACTAAAAACGATCACAGCGCCCTCTGGCGGCCTAAGCCGGAAAATTGAAGCAATAGCAGCGCCCTCTAGCAGCCAAAACTGGAAACTAAAAACGATCGCAGCGCCCTCTGGCGGCCAAAACTAGAAACTAAAAAACGATCTCAGCGCCCTCTCGCGGTCTAAGCCAGAAACTTGGAGCAATAGCAGCGCCCTCTAGCAGCCAAAACTGGAAACTACAAAACGATTGCAGCGCCCTCTTGCGGCCAAAACTGGAAATTAAAACGATCACAGTGCCCTCTTGCGGCAAAAACTGGAAACTAAAAAACGAACGCAGCGCCCTCTGGCGGCCTAGGCCAGAAACTTGAAGTGATTGCAGCGCCCTCTTGCGGTCAAAACTGGAAACTAAAAATGATCGCAGCGCCCTCTAGCGGCCTAAGCCGGAAACTCGAAGCGATTGCAGTGCCCTCTTATAGTCAAAACTCTTGCGGCCGGAGCTCGAAACTCGAAGCAATTGCAATGACCTCTGACGGCCGCAGGCGGAATATCGATACGACAGCTGCGCCCTCTGGTGGCCGAAGGCAATTAAATAAATACTAAATTAATAACTAAATCAATAAATAAATAAATAAATAATGTAAAGCTATATAGTTATTAAATAATTATCTAAATGTGAAAGTGCGGATATTTGGATATTTGGATGTTTAGATGTTTGGATGTTTATTACTCTATAACGTCGCAACTACTGAACAGATTTGGCTGAAATTTTGAATGGAGATAATGCCCTGACTTAAAACATAGGCAACTTTTTATCCTGAAAAAATCCACAGTTCCCACGGGATTTTGAAAAAATCCAAATCTACTGCTATAGGTAGATCAATATAGCAAACTACCTTGAAAGTAAGTATAAAGATTGGAAAAGGGAGCGGGAACAGGAACCAGAAATCCACGTTTCCCTCAGGATTTGTGAAAAACCGAAATTCACGCGGGCGAAGCCGCGGGCAACAGCTAGTAATGTATAAATTAACATACAACACCCAACGTCCCACGCGTATCGGCTATAGTTATCTTGCCGTAGGAGCATGAAATAGAACAATCATTTTGAAACATCCTGTATCCTAGTAAATGCATTATTGTGATAATTTGAAGTGCCAAATTGGGGCCAAGCCTAATTTTGTCAATCCACATATTGGATGGCCACTAAGAGAAATTATACCCCTCTTCTTGATGGCCAGTATTTATTTTGAGCCGCCTCGTTGGTCTAATGTTTAGCACATCCGAACACAGATCACGAGGTCCCGGGTTCGATTCCCGGGTCGGACAAATAGTTGTTAGGTATTGGGTTTTTCTGTCTAGAAATTCTCAGTGCCAGCCCGGAGTTGGAAGCTGGCGGTGTTCCACCCCCGTGCCTCGCAGAGCACGTTAAGCAGTCGGTCCCGGTTATTATCACTATAATGTGCCAATAGTCGTTTAAGCCCGCCAACCCGCATTGGAGCAGCGTGGCGGGTCTAAGCTCTAAATCCCTCTCTCTTATGAAAGGAGGCTTGTGCCCAGCAGTGGGATGTTAAAAAGCTGTAGTGGCGGTGGTGATGGTATTTGGACCAGCATTGAGGTCAGTGTGGAGCCAGAGTGGGAGCAGATCTATACGGCAATATTGCAACGGATGCGGTTTGAATCTACCACCTTTCAGATTTCAGTCCAGTTTTAGTTTTAAGCGTTGAACTACTGAGGCGACATCAGCGGCGCAAGACAACGTGTTATACTATACTAGCAGATGCCAGCGACTTCGTCCGCTTGGATTCTTATAAATCTCACTTGGGGGTGGAATTTCCAAAATTCCTGAAACACGTAATTCTTTATTTTTAACCGACAATACAAATACCGATTTTCATTGATATAACTTTAACAAGTATAAATTGAAAATTTAAAAAACCCCCGACATTCGCCATTTTGTGGCGGCGGCCATCTTGAATTTGCAATAGTGCTATTCTGCTAGTCAAGCCCTTTCATTTGATACCCATATTGAGGGTGTTGTGATAAAATATGTAATCCGCCATTTTGTAGCGGCGGCCATCTTGGATCGATTTTCATCAAACATAGCTAACAACACTCTCGACTAATTCACCTTTCAAACCAAAAAAACCGCATTCAAATCGGTCCACGCGTTTGAGCGCCACAGGGGAACAGACACACACACACACACGCACACACGCACGCACGCACGCACGCACGCACGCACGCACCCACGCACGCACGCACGCACGCACGCACGCACGCACGCACGCACGCACGCACGCACGCACGCACGCACGCACGCACGCACGCACGCACGCACGCACGCACGCACGCACGCACGCACGCACGCACGCACGCACGCACGCACGCACGCACGCACGCACGCACGCACGCACGCACGCACGCACGCACGCACGCACGCACGCACGCACGCACACACACACACACACACACACACACACACACACACACACACACACACACACACGTGAAACTTATAACACCCCGTCGTTTTTTCGTCGGGGGTTAACAATGACGGACTGTCATACAAACTGTAATCCCCCATTTAACCCACTTGGGGGTAGTTTTTCCAAAGTTTCTTAAACGCGTAACTCTTTATTTTTAACCGAAAACCTAAATACCAATTTTCATGGATATAACTTGAAAAATGACGGACTTTCATACAAACTTTTATCCCCTATTTAACCCCTTTAGGGATGGAATTCGCAATAATCCTTTCTTAGTGTGAGCCTATGTCATAAAAGGAAGCTACTGTGAAAACAAGTTTATCTACTCTCATATCTTAAAATCCCGAATATGAAATCAAAATGTGTCATATATTGGACTACTTTATTCACATACATCTATAATATTTAAAAAAAAAAATAAAAAAATCATTATAACACTACTTTGTTAGGAAATTATTGCAAAGTAATGTTATAAAATAATTTTTTCTACATTATAGTACAGGCGAACTGGGTTCTGGTATTTTTGAGCCATGGCGGGAAATTCGTGCGACCTCCTTACAGTAGATGTGTGTAACTGTACAAACGCGTTAAACATTGTGAATTGTGTTAAATTGCAGAAGAGTAACTACTAAAAATTAAGTTTACTTAAAATTAAGTAACTACTAAAAATTAATAACTATTAAAAATTAAATTTTTGATAAGCTTGAGCTATTTTCCGATCCACTAATTTCTATAGGACATTAGGACTCCTCTACTACTATTAATTTCTCTATGGTAACCCAGGCTGTATGGTCAACGATCTTGGCCTGTCCCGAAAGGGACAAACCGAAAAAGAAGAAGAATCTCTATGGTAACAACTGAATTTTGGCGCCATACGCTAGTTATAATATTTAAATTTTTTATTTGTTACTCAAAACTTTACAAGACATGGTTTTTATTGTGCGGAAAAATGTCTAGCAGTGATACTGAAGAGAATTTAACTCCACCTGACCACCGACCAACAATCTTTTGCCAGCAAAATCAAAGAAAACTCACGACAAATATTACCAAGATTTTATGGTTTGGATTTTAAGATATGAGTTTAGATAAAGTAGTGTATGAAACTCTACATAATTAGTTATTAAAACACTCGTGTAATACTATTAAAAAACTCGCCTGCGGCTCGTTTTTTAAACTAACACTCATGTTTTAATAACCTCTATTATGCAACCGTTTCATAAACTACTATTCTAGCTTCAGTGGTTTTGGCTGTGCGTTGATTGTCAGTCAGTCAGGACAAGCTACTTTATATTATTATACTAATACTTATAGGTATGAATGCAGAATTAATGCTCAAAATTTTTATAACTACGTCTAGGTTTATCGGTTTGAGTTAGTAAAAATACTCGTTTTAGTTGGTCGATTTCAAGCAATACCACTGGATTCCGCGGTATATGTGTATTGTATATCCATTTTTTGCGCTCACTAGAACCTGTCTCTCCCTACACAGGTAGATCTGCGATCACTCACGAGACAATTTGCGTAAAAAACAAAAGGCCAACCGTTTTCGCGGAGAGATGTTGCGCTACTAGAGCGCGCAATGTCCCGCAAAACTGTCGCAACTTGGAACTCAAACTTTTTGACGACCTCCCTGGCGCAGTGGTGAGCGCTGTGGTCTTATTGGGAGGTCCCGGGTTCAATTCCCGGCAGGGGCAATGTGGGATTTTATAATTTCTAAATTTTCTCCGGTCCGGTCTGGTGGGAGAATTCAGCCATGGCTAGTTACCACCCTACCGGTAAAGCCGAGCTACTGAGCGATTTAGTGTTCTGTTACGATGTCGCGTAGAAACCAATCAGGGGTTTTATAAAAAATTGCCATACCTCTTCTAAGTTAGCCCGCCGCTTCTAAGTTAGCCATACCGCTTCTAAGTTAGCTTCTAAGTTAGTTAGTAATGAATTTAAAAAATCCGTGTAATTTTTATAGTACAATCTGACAGCCCACATACACAGATATTAGTTTTTGAAGCGTGTCTAAAAATTTTATTCACCTTGATTTGTTAATATTATAATAAGAATTAAACTTCGTTTGAATGGCGCGCGCTCGGGAGCTCTCGAGGGTGACTTCTCTTAAGTCTTTAATGACCATTAGGTGAGGGCCCTGTTTCGACGTTTATTGTATGAGGTTTGCTCCTCCATACATTGTATCTCGCTGGTGTTCGCTAGACGCGCGTCGACCGTAGCGCTCTGACCTAGAACACCCGAGGCCCTTGCCAAAAGGCGAGGCCTTCAAATGTTTCACCCATTTATAAAGATACACATTTAACTGCTAAAAATATCTACTCTAGTATATTTAACCAGCTGATGCCTGACTTCGTCCGCGTGGATTTTAGGTATAAATTTTAAAAAGTCTTCTTTTTTAACCCCCGACGCAAAAACGACGGGGTGTTATAAGTTTGACGTGTCTGTGTGTGTGTGTGTCTGTCTGTTCCCCTGTGGCGCTCAAAGGGGTGGAGCGATTTGAATGCGGTTTTTTTTGTTTGAAAGGTGAATTAGTGGAGAGTGTCGTTAGCTATGTTTGATGAAAATCGGTCCAAGATGGCTGCCGCTACAAAATGGCGGATTACATAATTTTATCACAACTCACTTAATATGGGTATCAAATGAAAGGGCTTGACTAGTAGAATAGCACTATTGCAAATCCAAGATGGCCGCCGCCAAAAAATGGCAAATGTCGGGGGTTTTTTTAATTTTTAATTTATACTTGTTAAGGTTCCGTAGGTACCCAAAGGGTAAAAACGGGACCCTATTACTGAGACTCCGCTGTCCGTCCGTGTGTCTGTCTGTCTGTCTGTCTGTCCGTCTGTCGCCAGGCTGTATCTCATGAACCGTGATAGCTAGACAGTTGAAATTTTCACAGATGATGTATTTCTGTTGCCGCTATAACAACAAATACTAAAAAAACAGAATAAAATAAATATTAAAGGGGGCTCGGCTCCCATACAACAAACGTGATTTTTTTGCCGTTTTTATAGATAACTAGCGGACCCGGCAGACGTCGTCCTGCCCGCTATTAGCGCCACCTACCGGGTCCAATTTTTCTACTTATAAACCTTCCTCTTGAATCACTCTGTCAATTAAAAAAAACCGCAACAAAATCCGTTGCGTACCTACTTAGTTTTAAAGATTTAAGCATACATAGGGACATAGGGACATAGGGATATAAGGACAGAGAAAGCGACTTTGTTTTATACTATGTAGTGATGGTACGGATAACGGAACCCTTCGTGCGCGAGTCCGACTCGCACTTGGCCGGTTTTTAGACTGCATGCTATGGAAGAGATCGTTATCTATGCAGCGATAAGTATATGTGGCGTGCACTTCATAAAAGCGTAAAAGCACTGCTTACCTGACAAAAGCACAAAGAGAACGGATAAGAAATTTCACCTTTATTTTTTACTAGCTGATGCTCGCGACTTCGTCCGCGTGGATTCATACAAACTTTCATGACCTATTTGGGGGTAGAATTTCCAAAAATCCTAAATCACGTAATTCTTTATTTTTTTTAACCAAAAGCCGAAATACCGATTTACCGATTTAGCCCGCGTGGATTCATACAAATATCATACAAACTTTCATCCTCTACTTGACCCACATAGCGGTAGAATTTTCAAAAATCCTGAAACACGTATTTCTTTATTTTTAACTGCCAATTCAAATACCGATTTTCATGGATATAACTTGAAAAAAAACCGGCCAAGTGCGTGGCGGGCCACGCGCAATGTAGGGTTCCGTAGTCACAATCCTCGAAAAACAGATATAACTCCTTAACCTGTGAACCCTACTTAGCCGTGATAGTTTTCCTTTAAAATTGAATATATACCCTACTGCTGTGAATTTTTTCAAGTTCCTATATACTGCCATTTGGCTGATAGAGGAGGGGGACACTTGACTCTAATAAAAATTTGCACTTTAAAACATCATATTTTACAAACGGATCTAGAAATCGAAAAATGATGTTCCCACACCCACAGTATTTTTAAAAGACCTATTCAACGGTACCCCACACTATGAGGTAGACGAGAAAAAAAATATTCATCCCCACTTTACATGTAGGGGAGCTACCCTAAAAAAAAATATTTATCAAAATTTTATTTCACCACTTTGTCGGCGTGATTAATATTTATAGGTACTCATGCCAAATTACGGATTTCTAGCACTAATAGTCTCTGAGATTAACCGAGGACGGACAGACGGACAGACGGACGGACATGGCGAAACTATAAGGGTTCCTTGTTTACTACGGAACCCTAAAAATGACGGACTTTCTTCCGATTGCTAAAAACTGTCATCATAATATTATGCATAAAAACTAAATAATTTCGCGTGGGCGCCACACCAATTGCCATAAGTATAGGTCGTTAGGGTTAATCTATCCTCAAAGACAACGAGTCATGAATTGATACTTATAACCAATGATTGGCTATACTTGAATGAGTTCAGGAGAGGGGAAGCTTATCGTTTTTACAGCGTCCGACTGTGACTACGATTTATCGTACCGGAACGCCAAATCGCTTGGCGGCAGGGCTTTGCCGCCAAGCGATTTTTAAGTGTGTGTGTGTGCCGGAACTTTGGAACACTTCCAAAAGATAAATTAAAAATTAAATAAAAACCCCCGACATTCGCCATTTTGTGGCGACGGCCATCTTGGATCGATTTTCATCAAACATAGCTAAGAACACTCCCGACTAATTCACCTTTTAAACGAAAAAACCACATTCAAATCGGTTCACCCGTATGAGCGCAACGGTGGAGAACGCAAGCGCACGCGTACACGCACGCACGCACGAACAGACAGACACACAGGCACACACACACACATACACATACATACACACACAAACACAGTCAGACACGTCAAACTTATAACACCCCGTCGTTTTTGCGTCGGGGGTTAAAAATCCAGTCCAGTCAATTAACTCGCTTCACCCGCGCGCGAAGTGAAGCAATCTAAGTCTGATGTATTATTCATATTCGGCTTTATTAATAAGAAAACGTAAACTTCGCGTTAATTTTGTAACGGGGCGGCTAAAGCGTAGTTCACAACCAAAAAGCAAAACAGCGTACCCTGTAAAGGAGACGCTATAGTCTAAACACATCATACCTACTCATCAGCCGGAGTACCAGACCACTGGGGCGAAAGATAAAGCTAATTCCAAAATGCAGTTTATCAGGTGTGCCGTCGACGCCAGTAGCAGCAGAAAGAGATGGCGGCTTTGTATACGTATGTGTGTTTGTCCACGCATTTCTCCGAAACTATTAATAGGATTGTGACCATTCTTTTTTAATGGGTTACACATTAACTTGTTTACCACTGAGCTATGCACTTAGGAAACAGTGTAAGTTTCATCAAAAGGGATAAGTAATAGAACGTAAAAAAGCTATTTTTGAAATTTTTGTCTGTTTGAAAGTTTGCTTTCACGTAGTACGTTGTCGCGTAGGTACGTTTGACATTTTCTATGGAGTCGTATCGCGTCGTGTCGCATCGCGTCGCGTCGCGTTTGTCGTTCACCTAGGGGCTAGGACAACAGGTGGGGCAGGGCTGGATTATTTCGGTATATTGACGATGATTTATTATTATTTTTTAACTAGCTTTTACCAGCGACATCGCCCGCGTGAATTTCGGTTTTTCACAAATCCTGAGGGAATCGTGGATTTTCGGTTCCCGTTCCCGCTCCCTTTTCCAACCTTTATACCTACTTTCAAGGAAGTTTGCTATAGCAATCTACCTATAGCTGTAGCTGTAGATTTCGGTTTTTTCAAAATCCCGTGGGAACTGTGAATTTTTCCTGGATAAAAAGTAGTCTATGTATTAAGTCAGGGCATAATCTAAGGCCATTCAAAATTTCAGCCCAATCAGTTCAGTAGTTGCGGCGTTATAGAGTAACAAACACACATACACACAAACTTTCGCCTTTATAATATTAGTGTGATTATAGCTTGTTGACGTCGCAAATTCGATGAACAGCGATCCGAATGTAACATAGGAGGGTACACTATGTCTTCTCGCAGGAGTGTAGCTCGCTAACTTGCTAGGGAATATTAAAACACAGCAGGCTCTCATCTTCTCCAAATTGGGGCGGATATAGTAGGCACAAACAACTACCAGGTACACTCGGGAACAAATAAATATATACACTCTTCCACCACAACCATCACTACAGCCTTTTAACGTCCCACTACTAGGCACAGGTCTCATCTCTCATAGGAAAGAGGGATTTAAAGCTCAGGCCAATGCGGTATGGCGGGCTTTAACACTATTGTCACATGATAGTGATAATCATCATCATCATCATCATCAACCCATTACCGGCTCACTACAGAGCACGGGTCTCCTCTCAGAGTGAGAAGGGATTTGGCCATAGTCTACCACGCTGGCCAAGCGGATTGGCAGACTTCACACACCTTTGAGAACGTTATGGAGAACTCTCAGGCAATCAGGTTTCCTCACGATGTTTTCCTTCACCGTTAAAGCAAGTGATATTTTAAATACTTAAAACGCACTTAACTCCGAAAAGTTAGAGGTGCGTGCCCCGGGATCGAACCCACGACCTCCGATTAGAAGTCGGTCGTCCTAACCACTAGGCTATCACAGCTTTTTTTATATAGCTTTTTTTATATAGTGATAATAACTGAGACCAACTGCTTAACGTGCTCTCCGAGGCAGGGAGCAACATCCAGATACCAACTCCGGGCTGGCGCTGAGAATTTCTGAACAGAAAACACAATACCTAAAAATTATTTGCCCGAGCCGGGAATCGAACCCAGGACCTCGTGATCCGCAGTCGAACACGCTAACCGCTAGACCATCGAGGCAACTTCACCCTGCATGACGTGACTATGTAATTTACGTTTCGCAGAAATACTCAGTTAATAATAATTATAAAGGTATGGACTAAGGTAATTTCACTTTCAAAGCCGCATCGTTTTTGCAAGAATAGATAGAATATTCACACGACAAAACAAAAGGAAACGACGTGATTTTTTTATATAGAATGATAGCTATTATATCTATCAAGAAACCAAATTTTCCGCGGAATTAAAAAAAAATTTACTCCACGCGGACGAAGTCGCGGACAAAAGCTCGTAAATATATTTTTATTTTTTTATTTCGACGTAATATTAACGTCTTATAAATCGATGAACGCCGACCGCACGCACGATAAAGCATGACTCATTGTCACGTACCACCTAGCCGAGCGGGCAAGCGAGACCGCGGAAAAAGAGAGGCAATTTTTTCTCATGTTAAAGTTCGTACAATTATTATCGTACGTAAGCCGACTTTATAGACAACCAATTTTTTTTAAAGAATATTAACCATGATGAACATGATTAATAATTTCCCCAGAGGCGGCGGAAGGCGTGGGCGACGTGGGCCCAGGCCCACGGCCTCGCGCTCCGGAGGGCCTCGCGCCCCGGAGGTTACTTACATAGTATAGTAGGTGCCTGCTATGATTTTGTATGAATTGATGAAAAAAAATTTCAGAGGGCCTCGCAAAATATATCTTGCCCACATAAAATTTAGGTCTTGCCCCGCCACTGTATTCCCCTTTCCCCTCCAAATAAGCCTATAGCTTGTGCCAGCTGGGTTATTCTGTAACTTAGTTAGCAACTGAAAATAGTTGCCAACCAATTATTATGATATACATTGCTGCTTTACTGTGGGAAATATAAAGTGTTTTCATAATTTTACACAGTAAAGCAGCAATGTATATCGAACGAATTCGTTGGCAACTATTTTCAGTTGCTAACTAAGTTACAGAATAACCCCCCAGGAGTGGGTACGACAATAGTGTAACGGGCGGGGTTTGAACCGTCGACCTTTCGGTTTTCGATCCACACCCGACGACCGTTGCGCTATTGAGGCTATGGAATCTACATAGTTATAGTTGGGACATTACAAACGTGCGAACCGAGTCATAAACTATTTTTGTCGGACTTCTCGCTCGCACTTACAGGCCTTATGGAACTGGAACCTGTTTCTCTGGTGTTGCGTGCAACAGTAAAAAGGATAGTCGATAACAGGTTATAAAGAGCGAGCGAGAGCCCTCACAACCCTATTATCGTAATGTTTAATGGCTCATTTCGCACGTTTGTAATGTGCCAACTATAACTATGTAGATTTCATAACCTCAATAGCACAACAGAAGAATCCCAATTCCCAACTATAGAAAAATTTTAACAATTTTCGTTGGCGAGTGTACCTACTACCTTGTAGCATCCTCAGTTAACTAGGCCCTTCCTCCGGGCATTGTAAATAAACACTAGTTTATTGCTTGGTCTAATCTATACGGCATTTGCTTTGAGTCATCTCGATTGACTTGTGACTCATGTGTGTCCTCGTATGTAATTTAGATAGCATTATTTGTATGACATTCTTTCAATTAACGCTACCGATTCTGTTATTATGATTTAAAATTTAGCATCCTTTACTTCAAGCATTGCAATAACCAAGTATAAATTGAAAATTTAAAAAACCCCCGACATTCTCCATTTTGTGGTGGCGGCCATCTTGGATTTGCATAGTGCTATTCTACTAGTCAAGCCCTTTCATTTGATACCCATATTGAGGGGGTTGTGAAAAAATATGTAATCCGCCATTTTGTGGCGGCGGCCATGTTGGACCGTTTTTCATTAAAAATAGCTAAGAACACACCATTCAAACAAAAAAAAAACCGCATTCAAATCGATTCACCCGTTTGAGCGCTACGGTGGAACAGAGAGACACACACACACACACACACACACACACACACAAAGACACGTCAAACTTATAACACCCCGTCGTTTTTGTGTCGGGGGGTAAAGGAAAGAACATAAAAACACAATGAGAAGGGCGTACCACGCTAGCTAATTGCGGATTGGTAGACTTCACATGCTTTTGATAACATTGAGAACAAAGTAAATAACTAAATAATCTATACATATAATAAAATCGTAGAATTGCCGTATCTGTACATTGAAGATTTTTGTAAAATAATAACTGGGGGATGTTAGGGATATGTAATAGAACGTAAAAAAGCTATTTTTGAAATTTTTGTCTGTTTGTCTGTTTGTCTGTTTGTCTGTTTATCTGTTTGTCTGTTTATCTGTTTGTCTGTTTGTCTGTATGTTTGTGCGCGCATCACGTAAAAACTACTGAATGGATTGAAATGAAACTCGGCATGATTTAAGTTAATACTATGGAGTAACATATAGGATACTTTTTATCCCGAAATTCAGCACGGTTCCCTTGGGAGAGGGGATGCAAGGCAAAATGTGTACTTAGCTGTAATTCGTTAACGGGTGGTCCGATTTCATTCATTCTTTTTTTATTAGAAAGTAGATACTTTAAAGACTACTGGCTAATCTCCGAAAGGCTGGACCGATTTTGATGGGACTTTCACTGGCGGATGTTTACATTTTGATGTACCTAAAATTCCGCCAGTGAACTTTTAACAGTTTTTAGCAAGGTTTAAGCTCAAAGGAGCATAGGAAAAACAAAATGATTCCCACGGGATTATTAAAATCAATATCCACGCGAACGAAGTCGCGGGTATCCGCTCGTAAATACATATACTAGTAACTAGGTAATCCTAGGGCTTGGTTCGCTGGTTCTCCGGTAAATGAATGTTCGGCGATCGCGTCGTGTGTGCACGCGCACGCATCTACACGCGAATTCCCTTTGACGCGTGCCCGAAACACCGACAAGCAGCGTGACCACATGTGGTAGATTTCTACTTGGATTACTAGTAGACTACTGGTAGATTTAAGGCTTGTTGTGGTAGTTAAAAATTGTTGGGTAGATTTTGGTATAATTACACATTTTTGATTTTTTCTCCGATAGATTTGGTAGATTTTGGATCAAGTATATAAACCCTCTACCTCTACCAAGTATGTAAACCTTCTGTTTAGTAAGATTTTTGGGGCGGGGTTTCTCCATCCATAACAGGTCATAGCTAGTCTTGTTTTATTAAACTTCTTTGGCCGTTCGCAAGTAGGCACGTCTACCTAAACTTTTAACTTAATGTACCTACCTATATGTACGACTTAATACAAGATTACGAGTACTATGAGCTGAAGAGCACATATCAGAGCGATTTATTTGTTTTGTAATTTAATTTATCGCCATGAAAAGAAAATACGGAAGGCAATATCGTACGGAGTGGGAGCAAAACTCTTTATTTTCAAAGTGGTTGACTAAATCATCGGAAGGAGACAATGCCTTTTGTAAAGCCTACAATTGCAATATTCTTCCACGTTAACAATCTTATTTAAAATTATCGGCATTTTATGATTTTCTACTTTCGTTGGCCAGACTCTAATGAAATATAGTTTTATTTCATGATTCATCTCTATTTTATCATATTAGTGAGGTAGATTTGTGGTAGTTTTTACCAAAACTGTGGTATATTTCGGTAGTTTTTTGAAGCTGCAGAAGTAGATTAAATGTGGTCACACTGCCGACAAGTCTCCGATCGCCGCGATTATAACGTCGATTAGCGATAAGCTCTCCGCACGATCGTGCTCGCGTGTAATCGTCCACAGCCGATTGTGAAGAGAAGGCTTTATAATAATTAGAGATGGGCCGACTATTCCGCATCTTTTACAGTCGACCACTAGTCGGCGACTAATCGGCAAAATATGCCGATTATAATCGGCTACCTACTAGTTTTTTATTATAATATTATTTTTTCATTATTCTGCTGTATAAGATAGCACGACGAAACATTCGTTATTTGAGTCGATTGCATCATCATCACTCATAATATTCTTTAAAGCTTCCAGCAAAAGTTGTGATCTTACTTTTACTTTTTATTTTATTACCAAAAAAACTGTAGTTTGTACCTTATCGAGGTAATTTCATAGACTAGTATATATGATCGGCATTGCTGACTAGTCGGTCGACTGATCGGCAATTTGAAAGCGATTAGTCGGCTAGTCGGCAAATGGCGTAGTCGGCCCATATCTAGTAATAACCAAAAAGGTGTAGTTAACTAGTAACATAAATATGTGCTTAGGTTTACCTTGAGGCATTTGAGACAGAAGGTGTGCTGACACGGCAGCACCCTGGAGGACGTGTCGAGGCGCTCCAGGCACACCGAGCACTCCAGTAGGTCGTTCAGTAGACCCTCATCCATTCCGGTCGGCCCCTGGGAAGAGGAAGGAGAACTTAGGGAACAGTGCGCGTTTCATCAAATTCGGTTAAGTATTTTTCAAGATATGAACAAATATGTGTAAGTATGACGACCTTTCAAATTTTTCTTCAATTCTACAAACTATACCATCCACGTATAAATGGTATAATTCGAAGAATCAATTAATTATTTACCCAAGGTGCTGGAATGGCAACCTCGGTCCGGAAAGCGCAGTGGTGGCAGACCCTTCCAGATGGTGCGACAACATAAGATGAGTCGCAGAGAGCCGCTGAATACAAGCGGCAAAAGACCGCGAGGCGCGTCCTAGACATAGGTCTCATGTAGAGTGCATTGTAAGAGGTAAAGATCATACATTAGGTGAGGTAATGGTACTGAACTGACGACAGGACCATTGCATACAGTTTGCAATAGTACCATTAGCAAGATAGTACCATTCGGTACGTACCGATAGTACCAATTGGTACTATCTCGATCTCGAATATGGTTGAGCGAATCAATGGCTGGATCATGCGTCATGCTCGTGAACGGGTGCCACCGTCGGAAATGGGGCTACTTTTGTCTGCCCTTCTTCACATGTGTAGAATTGTAAGCACCATTCCGAACCAGTGGTAGATTCATTTGTCGATTTGTAAGCACTTGTAAAGGTCCGAAAGTCGTTTGTGGGAATGGGCGTAATGTTCTATAACAAAATTCCACAAGCAATCTTAGACTTGCCTTTACACAAGTTTAAGAACTCTGTTAAAAGTATGCTCATAAAAAAAGCTTATTATACAATTGAAGATTATATAAACGATAAAAAAGCATGGACTCAGCTCGTTCCAGCAATGCGCGAGACGACATTTCAATCATGTACATAAATAATTGTTATATTGTTATTTTTAAAAAAGAGCAACCGCCGAGTTTCTTACTGGTTCTTCTCGGCTGGAACTGCTTTCCGAACCTGTGGTAGATTCAAATTGACAATTCAAAAGTACTTGTAAAAGTTTATTTGAATAAAAAACTTTTCTATTCTATTCTATTCTATTCTACAATATCGTTCGCCGCCTACATTACTCGCGAGCAAATAAATCGGACCACCCAAAACCCATGGATGTGTAATTTTGCAATGTTTGACGACAGTAACATTGCAAAATTACACATCCATACAAATCTCATCAGATACCACGCATTGTGCGTTTATTGAGACACATTGTTAGCGGCGCTCGCGGATTCTAATAACAATGCTTTTGTTCCATGAAAAAAATGGCTTCTGTGAGCTGAATATTTGTTTAATTACTTTATGGGTGGAATCTATCGTAAAAGGACGTAGGTTAATCACCTTTGGAGGAAAAGATAATTAATCTAAGATGCATTTTCGTTCCCACGCACTGGCATGCTTTTTGCAACTGTTGACATTCGTAGGCATCATCCTTTAACATGTAAAATCGTATGCATCTTTTTAATATATTATCTTCTTAATATAAAACAAAGTCGGGTTTGTTCGATCACTTATAACTCAAGAACGGCTGGACCAATTTTCATATTTTTTGATTTGTTGTACTTGTCTCCGTCCAGAATAGCAGAATGACTATTAAAACAATGGAAAATTGACGAAAAAAAAAAAAAAAAGAAAAAACATTTTCCGATACCCAAAATATTCATGGGTTTCGTAATTGTCAAACATTTAATGTTCATCCCGTCAATGCAGGAAACTTTTACCTGTACCTATATAATTCTTCTTTATGTGTGTTTGTCACCTAACTTCTCTTAGGCTAGGCGTATGCTGAGAAGTAGGCGACGCAGCACAGCACAGTGCAGGGCAGGGCAGTTGAGGTAGACATGTGCCACCTCCGCATGCTGCGACGCAGCTAACATTCGCATTCTCACCCATAATAACTCTTTCAATGTCTTTTTTGAATAGTCCGGATGATTTGTATCATACAAACAAAGTTCATAATTAACTAATTCAATTAAATTATACAATGAACACAAAATTACTTTGCTATAATCCGCTAACAGTGACAAATTCGTAGGCACAACACCACACAAATTCACCACAAATTTAACTCGACGATCGTTTCGCTCCTGGTGAATGGTGACTTTGTGTGGTGTTGTGCCTACAAATTTGTCACTGTTAGCGGATTATAGCAAAGTAATTTTGTGTTCATTGTATAATATCATGGAATTCCGCAAAGTAATGCCTGCTTCTATTCAACATTTAATTCAATTAAATGTTCTGTCATTGCATCAAAATTATAAAATATTGTTAATAAATACGTCTCGACGTGCACGCGTCAGGACAGACACATGACGTCGCATGTGCCTGCGCCGCAGCGTATGTAGTTCAATGACGTTCCATGCTTTACAAAATTTGCTTTGCTCTGCCCTGCGTAGACCTGCGTCTCAGCCCAGTCTAAACCGGCTGGACAGATTTGGATGCTTGGTGTGTATATTTCAATAGGTTCCTGGTTAGTTTGAAAATACCGAGTCTCTGTAGAAGGCACTAATGTTGGTATGTCACTGAGAAGGATGACGCCTATCGGGTCCGCTAGTTTTAAATAAAAAGATGAATAATATTGATGTTGCTTAATAAGCTTCTTCATACAAAATAGCCAATTTCAATAGATAAAATGTGAATCAAAGTTGACAAATGTGATTTCACCCTGGGGGCTATAACAAGTGTAAGTGGACCGCTATTGAAAACGAAGGCAGGTAATAGTAGTGACAATTACTGCCAAGATACCTACCACAAAAAACGCGAAAAAAATATCTCCTGTATTTTTAAAAGTTCGCAATGTAATGCAATCAGCTGACGCTTAAATATGTAATGTTGCCCACCGCTTGCGGGCATTTACCCCGAGTTGTGCACGCTAAACATTGCCAGTTTGAAATATATACTAAATACTAATACTACAAGCTTATGACAAATGGTTATTGGCATTTGATTGTGCTCAGGTAGATAATATTAGTGTTGAGTTTTCGATAGCAGTCCCTTTATACCCTATACCAGGGATGGCGAACCAATGGAACGCGTGCCATTGATGGCACGCACCACAATATTTTGGGCACGTCATTGATCACAAAGTTCACCATGAAGTTTCACCATACTACGCTGTCCCAAAAATATCCGACCTACGTTGATATGTTCGCGCGGAGAGACTCTCTGGAGGGTACGAAACGTCACAGTGTTGCGCAGCTCCGCCAGCCTCCATACAGTCCTGATATAGCTCCCTGCAACTTTTGGCTGTTTCCTCGATTGAAAATGTTGCATAAAGGGACATCGATTCGACAATAAACAGACTGTTGAAACTAATGCGACTAATGCACTTAAGGCGATTCCGAAGTCTGACTTTCAAGAGTGCTTTAATAAGTGGAAACATCAATATGAGCGTCTTGTTCAATCAAATGGGGACTACTTTGAAGGATGCCACCTCCCGGATGACGAAGAATAAATCAAGCGCCGAGAAATCGAGGCAGGTCGGATACTTTTGGGACAGACCTCGTATTACTTTAATTTGAGTATCGCATATAACTGATTTTTACACATTTTAACATTAATTATTATTTCATTATCAGTTTTTAGTATTTAGTACTTAAAATTATTTTCCCAATAATCACTATGTCAAAATTATTTCACGGCACGTTTATACATTTGTTTAGAAGAAAATGGCACGTTGATACATAAAGGTTTGCCACCCCTGCCCTATACTGTGGCTATATACACTGTGTATTCATATCATTGCAATAGTTAATATGAACGGTCAGAGTCAGAGATTATCAAATTGCACTCACTATAATACCCAATGGACACTGTGACACAGTTATCTTTAAATTGAGTTGGCATACAAGTATATTACCTGCACCCCTGTTATAAGACACTGATGCAACATTGCAATGCAATTTAATGGCCGATACACATTCTGCAAAGTGGTTACAATAGGGTATTTGACTAATTTTTGGAAATTGTTTTAAATTATTTTTTATTACTTATTAAAACACACTACATTGATATTTTTCGCAATATCTACAGTATTAAGAATTAAATCAATGATAAAGTTTAAGTTTTGAAAACCACGCCAAAAACGACATTTCTGATCACATGATACGCGTGACGTCACAAATCGCTATGCAAGTCACTTCTCTCGCTCGCTCCTTTTCGGAACTCGGTGCGTGCGACAGAGACGCTACGCAAGGCGACTGCTGTATCGTAATGTTGTAAATTGTTATACCTACTCATTTTAATATCAATCTTATTCTTTCAAGTATAAAGTTTAGTTTCGGTTGACTTGATAAACTTCAATTATAACAACCAAGTTACGTGCAATCGAGTGACGTCACAAACAATCCCAGAGCGTTCACGTTCCTGATAATATTTCAAAAATTATTATGTTTTATTTCGTGCAAAATATCGCGTAAAATTACATAGTTTAGTTTGACTGAGTGAAATATGTCTTTTTTAGGCTATTATCTGATAAGATGACCACAATCAATAGTATATTTTCAATGTTGTCAAATACCCTATTGTACAGAGTAGAATAGAAAAGTATTTTATTCTAAATAAACTTACACAAACTAGAATAGAATAGAAAAGTTTTTTTATATAAACTTTTACAAGTGCTTTTGAATCATCAAATGAATCTACCACTGATGCCGAATGCCGTTCCTACCGAGATGAACCAGCAAAAACTCAGCGGTTGCTTTTTAAAAAGAAACAAGTTAAACAATGTTATGTTGGGTATATAATTAAGTTGCCATTTCGCGCATTTCTGGAGCAAACAAATTCATGCTTTTTCAACATTTAAAAAATGATTCTTCAAACCTAAATAGTTTATCACATCATCCTATACATTCATATAGGGATGAAAATCGAAAAACTCTACCTTTGTGCACTTCTAGGATTCCCAGAGAATATTTTCTCCTTTCAGGTCTCTAGGTCCACTAGTTTGTCTGTTCGACCAGTTAAGGCAGTGCTTTGTATGTCAGTCAGCCATTACAGTACTGTTTTATAGGTATAGAGAGATTTTGTGAGGTGAGTGTGCCTTGATATGCCAGGGAATCAGCAAGTGACCACCCAGCACTTTGTTACACTTGCATATCACACCAGCATGCGACCA
The DNA here is from genome assembly GCA_920104075.1 of Melanargia galathea. Taxonomy (NCBI): domain Eukaryota; kingdom Metazoa; phylum Arthropoda; class Insecta; order Lepidoptera; family Nymphalidae; genus Melanargia; species Melanargia galathea. The sequence continues at coordinate 14,628,013 of OV049877.1, forward strand.
CAAGAAAATTATGTCCACTCATTTTATCGTTTATTTATTTATATTGTCTTCGATGAGAAAACAAGTAGACATAATCTTCTCATGGGTTGCATGTTAGCGCAACTGGACAGTCACAGAGAATGTGCATTGGAGTTTCTATCCTTCAGACTAAGAAACCTAGATTAAAGGATTTGAGCTTTCTTTCAAGTTTCTTGTCTTTATCTGTTATCTGTATATATTTTATCTGTATAAGTATTACTTTATCTGTTTGTCATCATTATGGTGCTCAAATAAATGGACCAATTTGAATTCAGCTTCAAATTGATTCAAAGCTTTTTATTTAGTTTGTTCGATGAAAAGTTTAGCAATTTGAAGATTATCAGCTCTTTTCCCAGCCTATCTAGGGACCTCAGTCATACAATTGATGATTTAAATATTACTTACTTCATGGCTTTTAAGTTACATAGATTTCAGACAGCAGTGTGACATCATTAGTTCTCCAGATTACCCTTTGGCTACGGATCTGCATACAGCAACCTGTTACAATTTTAAAAGGCGAGACAATCTACACAAATCAAAACTTGGACAGTTGCCAACATTCCAAGTATTTAGTAAAGTTGTTTACTTTCATTGGAATTTGGAAAGCTCGAAATTGGGAAGTGTTTCGAAATTTGAATAGACCTACAGAAATGGAAAACCAATTTTGAAGTTCGAATTTAATGTTGTAATTTTGTAAGCGTACTGTCACACGCGAGCCGAGTTTAATAAGTTGCATGTCAACTATTTATATCAAGAAATGCATCTTTTAGCGAGTGCGATGTATTTCAGGAACGCTGATGACTCACCGTATGTTTTAAATTCCTTCGTTAGCGGGAAGTCAGTCCATTGTAACAGCAACAAAATCCGTGGTTACTACCAGTTACCACCCCAGTCACTTAAACATTATTAAAAGACAAGCTTTTATCACTTCACATCACTGTAACGGCACTGTAGGGGATTATTTTATTATAAAACACTACACAAACACTATCGGCAGGTTAATAATTAATATTAAAAGGAAAATCACTTGTTCACACAAAAACTCAAACAATTTCACGTTCATAGATTATACCTACACACTGGTAGGTAATTTTCACGCTTTTATTTTTTAAATGCCATCAGCATCAGCCCATCACATAGAGATAGCCCATCACCAATCGCCATTCTCTTCTCACTTGGCAGTTGGCAACACAGACCAATAACATATTGGTTGGCAATGGTTGGCATAGGCATGTCGTTCATTGTCGATTTGTCGCTCATGTCGAATTATGATCGATTAATCGAATAATCGATTTAGTATTTACGTTAAAAATATAGGTTTTTTGGATTCATTTGAATACTAGAAGAACAAGAACCCCTTCAAATCAAGTTTATTCACACTATATTATGATCACAGTAATTATATTGCAATGCATCCAAGGATAATATTTGTATCTAAAAACGGTGCAAAAAATATTCATTTAGCCTGCGAATTTTTTAAACACTTGTATTTAAACACTTTTTTTTACATATATGTACTATAAATACTTAAAATTAAAAATTATAAATCCAAAAAATCATCCAAACCACTGTAACGAGGCAAATTGCACACAGACACATCTAATTTATTTTATTGTATGACAAGCGGATACCCGCGACTTTGTTGGCGTGGATATTGGTTTTTAAAAATCCCGTGGGAATCATTTTATTTTTTCTAAGCTCCTTTGAGCTCATAATATATTACGTATTGCTAAAAACTGTTAAAAGTTCACTGGCGGATGTTTAGGTAGATCAAAATGAAAATTATCCGCCAATGAAAATCCCATCAAAATCGATCTAGCCTTTCAGATATTAGCCGATAATCTTTAAAGTATCTCCTTTCTAACAAAAAAAGAATGAATGAAATCGGACCACACATTAATGAATTACAGCTAAGTTCACATTTTAACTTTCATCCCCTCTCACAAGGGAACCGTGCTGAATTTCAGGATGAAAAGTATCCTATTTATGTTACTCCGTAGTATGAATTTAAATCATGCCAAGTATCATTTGAATCCATTCAGTAGATTTTGCGTGATGCGCGCACAAACATACAGACAAACAGATAAACAGACAAAAATATCAAAAATAGATTTTTACTTTCTATTACTTATCCCTAACATCCCGCAGTTATTATTTAAAAAATCTATAATACAGATACGGCAAGTCTACGATTTTATTATATTATGTATAGATACGATTGAAAACGATCATGCATGCTTGATGGAAAGCAATGACGAGGTCAAAATTGGAACGCACTTGCCTATAAAATGCCTATTCACTCTTGCCTTATTATGCTTTTGAGTTTGACTCATAATTTATTATGCACATTTTAAGTCAGACATACTAAAACGAACTTTGCACTATCGAGTCAAATAGAATCGCAGATCGATTTATTGAATCCACATGCCTATTAGTCTGTAATTTGTGGTTTGTCTTTGTGTTCCATAGACCAACAAGAAGAGGACTTGGCATAATGTCCTATAGAAAATAGTGGATCGGAAAATAGCTTAAGCTTATCAAAATTTTCATAAGTGTGTAAGAGACAACACTACATTTTTAAACATAACAATAAAACAGATCGTGGCAGAAATTTTATTGCACTGCCCTTAAGATGGCCTCCCTAAAATGTATACATGAACACTCACACACGCACAACTTGAGACATCACAATGAACACGCGCCATTTTAGGTTGCGGGATTGTGCGTGTGTGAGTGTATTTTTGGCACGTTTTTAAGGTAGGTATGCCTACTCTACTTATTATTATTATCTCTATGTTGTGTTCGCTTCACTCTTCAATTTGTCAAATGTGTCAAAAGTCAAAACATGGCTAAGATATTGTAATATATACTCTAAATAGATGTCAAGTTTACAGCTGTCTGTGGTCACAAGTTTTTTAATGACACGTGACGATGACACGTGACGTGCTAGTGATGTAACTATCGATATTTTGACTGTGAGGATCTATAGGGACACAATATGCGTGTTTAAATATGTGGACAATACTCTAATATTACATTATGCGAAAGTGTGTCTTTCTGTCTTTTACCTTTTCAGGGCCCATCCGATTTGGACGAAATTTTGTACACAGACAGCTTGCATCCCGGGAACCGATATCTAAGGCTACTTTTGTCTTGCAGTATCAAAGCGTTCCTACAAGATTAATAAAATAAAAACCTAAGCTCACGTGAATGAAGTCTCGGGCATCATCTTGTTAGGAAATACAAGAATAATATGTTTCATATTATAGTATATTTTTAACCGACTTCAAAAAAGGAGGTTGTATGTATGTATATATGTATGTATATAAGTATGTTCGCGATTATCTCCGCAACTAATGAACCGATTTTGATGATTTTTTCACTATCATAATCTACATACTTTCAGAAAGGTTTTAGTGTACACATCGAAAAATATACATATACATACATACATATACATATATATAAAAACACAAAATATACATATCCTTCTAGAACCTTTGTTGTGCCTTCTAGAACTGAAATAAAATCGAGTCTTTTTGGAGTCGATGAAACTTTATAAACGGTGTTTCGAAAATACGATCATACAAGCTATTTTTAAGAAAAATTAAACCGACTTCGGTCCAGCAATCTCAGAGGAACCGCGGTGCACTAGTCAAAAATATTAGTGACATGTGGGTACATTTATGCGTGTAACATCGCACATAAGAATGGTAACTAGGTGTGTTATACATATACTAAAACCTTCCTGAAAGTACTATGTAGATTACAATAGTGAATTGTTTTGTCTCGAAATACAAAATATTAAACCTATTTATATTAATAGGTAGTAATATTATACTTCGTGCAATTTGCACATTGCACACGTTGCACATTGCACGAAGAACCGATGGACGTTGGGGTCCCAAGGTGCTTGAATGGCGACCTCGCACCAGCAAACGAAGCGTAGGTAGGCCCCCCCACTCGATGGACAGACGATCTCAAGCGAGTCGCTGGTAGCCGCTGGAATCAGGCGGCACAAGATCGTGTGTTGTGGCGATCCTTGCAAGAGACCTATGTCCAGCAGTGGACGTCCATTGTTTGAAACGAACGAACGAACGAACGAATATTATACACTTACTAAATTTCTTTGAACATTAATGTTTATACGTCACTCCGTTAATGTGCGAATGGAAACTTCATTGGCGGAATTTTCTTCTGCATTACAGACATCCATTGGTAACGGTTCTCTTGCCTTAAATTAAAAAAATCAGACGTGGTAGAACATTTTTCACGTTTCGCTTCAGCGTTTTTCATACACCAATAACAGCTTTTAGGGTAAAACTTTTAAAACGTGCCGCCTTGATATGGGTTATGGGATGGGGGGAGGGAGAGGGTAAATCATCCAGTGTTGAGGTTAGAATTGATTTTCGTTGTTTTCTTGAAAACGATGAACTACCTTATTATAAGAGTGTTAGCATTATACTCGTGGACCAAACATCTATCCCTAATGACTATTTTATCTCTGAATTCGTGCCAAAGACTATTAAGTCCAACCCTAGTATTTGCATGTATTTTGCACCTTCACACAACACTAGCATGAAATTATGGTATTATTACAAATATTTGATATTATTATAATTACCAATGTGTCTATATGCGGCAAAAATAATAGCGTTTGCTTTTAAGCGCCTCCATTTTAAATTGTTTTTGGGCACAAATCAATTAAGTGTGAAGTGTTTTGAACAAATATGACTATGTTTCTGCGATGTCCAATATTGCGGTCTTATTCTTTGTGCCCATTCATTTCTTATTTTTGGGTTCTTTGGAAATCTGTAACAAATAAAAATTTAGCGATCATGATACAACAATCTAGCACGCGGAAATACACGTAAGTATTCATTGTGTGTAGTGGCTACGGAATCTAATGTTCAAAAATTAAAAAAAAACCCGACATTCACCATTTTTTTATCGCGGCCATCTTGGATTTGCATGGTGTTATTCTACTAGTCAAGCCCTTTCATTTGATACCCATATTAACGGAGTTGTAAATAATAAATAATCTACCATTTTGTAGCGGCGGCCATCTTGCAGCGATTTTCATCAAAATAGCTGACAACACTTTCGACTAAATCACCTTTCAAACAAAAAAACCGCGTTCAAATCGGTTCACCCGTTTTAGCGCTACAGAGGAACAGACAGACAGACAGACAGACAGACAGACAGACAGACAGACACACACACATACACACACACACACAACACACACACACAGACACATCAAACTTATAACACCCCGTCGTTTTTGCGTCGGAGGTTAAAAATTTTATCGCACGTAATCGATATGCAATTTTAGTACATCACTATGCTAAACAACATAACCTTTATTAGTCAACAGAAAATATTTAAAAAATAGGCAAAAATGGGTGTAGAATTGAACACGATGATGGTTTCCAAAAACTACAAATAACGTTACATAATTTTAGATTATATTTACATACAAAACTATCAAAACTCACCGATGAAATGATAATATTTTTTTTAAAATTTTCTTTTCGGCCCCTATAGGAATTACATTCTTTCACAGCACAGGACATTGGACAATATAATAAAACTACGGAAAATTTATCAAAAATAACTTAAGATCAAACATTTATAAATTCTTGGAAGAAGAACACCAAAATAATAAACATTTATCAGCCTCGTGATTGATGTTTTTGGAAAATTATGATGCGACTAAATAAGGACTAAATTCAATTATGACACATCCAAAAACAATATAGTAATGATGATTTATGAGACATACCTATTTAATTTGGTAGGATTAAATTTATTAAAATATAACAAATAAGTCCATTTGACAATCAATTTAGTGACACGGTTAGAAATAATAAAAAGCAAGTGCGATTCGGTGTTTCATTTACACCTAGACAGGAGTCATTTAGGTTAGGTGAGTACAATAACTGTACCTCAAGTTAATTTTTAGCTTCAGATCTCTTAGTTAATAGATCAATGAAACATGGTCCAAACCATAGAGATAATAATAATAAGTAGAGTAGGCATACCTACCTTAAAAACGTGCCAAAAATACACTCACACACGCACAATCCCGCAACCTAAAATGGCGCGTGTTCATTGTGATGTCTCAAGTTGTGCGTGTGTGAGTGTTCATGTATACATTTTAGGGAGGCCATCTTAAGGGCAGTGCAATAAAATTTCTGCCACGATCTGTTTTATTGTTATGTTTAAAAATGTAGTGTTGTCTCTTACACACTTATGAAAATTTTGATAAGCTTAAGCTATTTTCCGATCCACTATTTTCTATAGGACATTATGCCAAGTCCTCTTCTTGTTGGTCTATGGTCCAAACATTATTATTATCTCTATGGTCCAAACTCAAATGTCAAGAAAAATTGAAAATCTATGTTGAAAATAAAATAAAATAATATCATTTAAAGGTATTGAAAGGAAAATAAATCTTCTGTGCTTGTAATATTCAGAGTTATGTCGCGAGATAAAAGTGTGTGGTTCGCGGAGGAAATTCTATTGGACGCCAAACTTATTAATTTCCAATTAGAGACCGGCGAATGGGATGCGGTGGAAGAAATGTTGCGTGCAGAAGCGCAGCTTTCCCGCGACGCCGACACCGGGAGGTTGCGGCCGTAAGCATGCTTTTCCTTTTCATTTCTAACCGATTTAAAAAAAGGGATCTGTATTCGACCCGTATATGTTTTATATGTATGTATCGGTCCCGATTATTTCAAAAACCAATGAACCGATTTCGATGATTTTTCACTCTAATCTACATATTTTCAGGAAGGTTACACAAATATGTTACTAATACTTTTGATTGATACACAGATTTCTCTGAGAGTGCTGGACCAAAGTCGATTTGAGTTTTCCTAAAATACATCTTGTCGTTTATTATGCACCATCAGATTATTTTTTTTTTATTCAGCTGCAACGGCTTAAATCAGAAAGTTTAAAATGGTTTTTTATTTCACTTTTTTTTAGTAAAAAGGCATCGGAATACACTTTACGTCTAATAGCCGAAGTCCTACATATAATGAGGCTGGATGTGGAACAGGCCTCATACAACCGCAGCACCCTGGCCGTAGCAGAGCAGTGCTTGCGTCTCGTTCGCTCTTGTGCGGCGGCGGGTACTAAAATGCAGACTTACATCTCCAAGGAGCTATCAATACTTGACTCCATGTTGATTTTAGCCACCGAATACCAACATCCGAGCATCGATATAATAAATGAGGAACTACAAAAAAAATATGAATCCTGTATGACAATACTGATACAGACTCTGGGAAACTTAGTTGTAAACAATCCTTTTAACCAGATAATGATTTGGAACAAGTTTGATAGCATAATCCTTAATTCATTGATTGGACAAAATGAAAAGATTGCTTCGGCCGCTGCTATGATCATCTATAACATTTTATTAGGTCAGCCGAATGTATTGCCAGATGATGTTGCAGTGCTAAACTCCTTAGCTTACATGTATATCAACGGTAACACAGAATACCCGCATTTGATTATTGAATATCTGATCGGCGTTGAAAATACATACATAGAGAAATTATATTCGAAATTGGATCCAGAATGCCGTATGCTTGTGTTAAATCTCGCATATAACATACTAATGTCCACGGAAACACAGGACATTAATGTATCAGTTAACTTTGTCAAATTCATGGCGCATGAGTTTAAGAGCAAATCGGATTGTATATTGAAGACGGTTGATAAGTATGTGAATACTATAGAGCCGCAGGAAGTGGTATTTCTATTGGAGATTGTTGCTACAGCGTCCAGTATGGATGTGTATATGGACTGCTTGCAGAGTGATACATCTTTGTTCATTAACTGTGCCTGTGAGTATATAAACTCTATTTTTACCTATTACCTGATATAACAATGATCTCTTGAGTAGTCCCAAGTTGTACGTTAGAGTATGCTATCTAATTGTGCATTCATTCTGCGTTTATTGATTGTGACTTCATTTTATAGGTACCTAGTAAGTAAATCTGAGTTACTAGATCTTTGCACTTAACGTCCGAATTTGTAAATCCTCAGTTCTGATGCTGCAGAGCACTGCCAACATAAATCATAGATAGTGTAGACTGTAGATATGTCAATATTAAATTCATATAAACTTACACAATTTTTTTTTACACTAATAATTCTTCTCAAATTCAAACTACGAAAGTCAAAGTACAAAATTCAAAAATAATTACATTTTGTTATATATCACTCATGTCAGAACTCATAGTATGTATAATGTCCTACTACAAAGTTCTTTGTATTCAATGGTTTAATTTTGTGTTATTCTCATAAAATAAATAAATAAAATAAAAATAAAAAAGCCTTTTGTTATTCTCATATGAAACAAAAATCTTTCAGTTCTCTTGCGAGCGATACACAAACTCGGCAAGGAAAGCAACAACTTTTTCTCATCCATCAACAAGTTGTACGCAGCGACGGGCAAACAACTGGTCAATGATGAGGATATGCCTGCTGTTAACACACCATCTGAGAGTAAGTTAGGGCAGGAATAAATAAAGCCGGATTTACACCACAGCAATAGTGAAACATTGTGGCATGTTGCAAATTGTTAAGTTACATTTAACATAATTTGGCTGCCTAATACGCAGGGATTCTAACTTGAGCCCTAAAATTTAGCTGCTAAATAATATTGTTGGCCATTTTCCTTTCATATCTGGTCACTAGCTTTTACCAAAACCATGTGAAAATATGCTATTTTCGAACCAGCTGATTTAGGTTTTTGAAAATTCCCTGGGAACTCTGTGGTTTTCCGGGATAAAAAGTAGCCTATATCCTTCTCTAAGGTCTAATCTATCTCTGTACCAAATTTCATCAAACTGGGTTCAGCGGTTTAAACATGAAAGCATAACAGATAGTTACTTTCACATTTATAATATTAGTAGGGATAACAAACATCCAAACATTGCCACAAACTTATGCATTTATAGTATTGTATTAGTATAAAAGTATAGATTACTATTATAATACTTCTAGATCCACTCTGCAAAAATGACTCAGCCGACAACATGCTCTCGTGCAACGAGACAACATCCGAGTGCACTGAATCAGAGAGCAGCGAGCAATACTTTGAATGCAACGACAACCCACCATACATAGACAAGTTGGACAACTTCACCACACTGGAAAACATGCCGTTAAAATTTGACATGCACGACAAAAACATACGAAGCTCATCCGAAGGGAATTCCAACACTAAAATCGATGGTGATTTAACAAAGGTTGCCTTCAAAAGAAGCAGTTCGGTGCCCAAAGGCGATGATCGTGTACCGTTGCCCACGAGACGGATTAGTCTGGAACATAAGATCGATATCTGTGATGATAATGAACCTCCGTTGATAATTGATGCACAGTCACCGACGGCCAGTATGAACACTATAGCGGAGGTTATTCCCGTGGGCTTGCAACCTAGACTGGAATTACAGGTAATTGTAACCCGCGGCACGTAAGTCGAGCGGTGACCTTCAAGTGCGCGCAGCGTCGTACGAGTGAACGGGACAATACGATTGGAGAGTCGATCAGTGCTTACGAGGGATCCGCGAGAGCGTACAGTGCTTACGAACGATACCCACGCCCACCCCGCGACCCTCTCACACCCCGAGATACCTCATTTTCGACTTCGATTGAAGGTCACCGCTCGACTTACGTGCCGTGGGTTGTACAAAGATTTCACTGTACAATAGTCTTCCCACATTTACTCAAACAGAACCGGCTTGTGTTTTTTCAATTCATCTATTTATCATCTATTCATCATTTTGACGACCTCCCTGGCGCAGTGGTGAGCGCTGTGGTTTTATAAGTGGAAGGTCCCGGGTTCGATTCCCGGCAGGGGCAATTTGGGATTTTATAATTTCTAAATTGTCTCTGGTCTGGTCTGGTGGGAGGCTTTAGCCGTGGCTGGTTACCACCCTACCGGCAAAGCCGTGCCGCCAAGCGATTTAGCGTTCCGGTACGATGCCGTGTAGAAACCGATCGGGGGTATGCATACCTCTTCCAAGTTAGCCCGCTTCCATGTTAGACTACATCATCACTTACCATCAGGTGAGATTGCAGTCAAGGGCTAACTTGTAGTTGAATAAAAAAAAAATCTACAAGTTAGCCCTTACTGCTGTCTCAAATGATCAGTGTAAGGTGGAGTTTGGTCAGTTTTTACATAATTGGTAGGTACTTACATTCTATACTATGAGTATGAGCCATTTCTCTTAGTTTTAGGCATATTCTTTGAACGGAACTCTCTCTCTTGAATATACATTTTGGATAATATATCCCTCAATTCATTTATCAAATAAATCTCAATTACATGATTTTTTTTTAATTTTTATTTTAGTCTATTCCGATTACAATTGTATTAACTTATCCTTTAAATCACACTTCACACTAATATTATAAAGGCGAAAGTTTGTGTGTGTGTGTGTATGTTTGTTACTCTTTAACGCAGCAACTACTGAACCGATTTGGCTGAAATTTTGAATGGAGATAGATTATGCCCTGACTTAACACAGGCTACTTTTTATCCCGGAAAAGTATTCGTGTGGGGCTAAAATAGATATAGACTTCCAAAAACGCGATAGATGGCGCTGTCTGTTCTTAGGTAAATCACGCTCACATAGCACATTATTACAATAGTTGCATGCATATGAATTATTATATGCGTTTCCACGGGATTTTGAAAAAACCGAAATCTATAGCTACAGCTATAGGTTGATTACTATAGAAAACTTCCTTGAAAGTAGGTAGGTAAAGAAAAGAAAAGGAAAGCGGGAATGGGAACCGGAAATTCACGATTCCCTCGGGATTTGCGAAAAACCGAAATTCACGCGGGCGAAGCCGCCGGCAGAAGCTAGCATAATAATAAATTACCTATTAAAAAAATACGTAAAATAAAATGTATAAAATCTTTCTACGTCATTGATTCATATAAAACCCAACAGGAATCCAGTAGAACAGATTCCCAAGACAGCTCACCAAATGATCCACCCACAGAAATACACTTACCTAAAACCGAAGCCCAAGAGGTTAAAGCATCGCCAAGCGAAATCTCACCCCCTTTAGCGGAACTGCCACAAGAGACCGAGTCGCAGAAACAATCACCGGGAACTCCGAAAGAGGTGAAGAAAAGCCAAAACCTCTCAACGGATTTCGATTTGAGCGAGCAGTTGCAGAAGATATTGGGAATCTCTTCCGAAAAGGCGAGAGTTGATAGTAGTGTTGAGAAGAAACCTGAGCCTGTCAAGGAAGTGAAGATATCTGAGGAGAATATCGCAAACAAAGTGCCACTGGTGAAGATTGACTCACCGGAAAGTCAAAAATCTAGGTAAGAAGTTCTGATTAATCATCTCTCTGAGTTTCATTCCCTATTGCTGATTGTTGTTAGCCCTTTCCGTTATTATTCCCAATTGCTGATTGTCGTTAGCCTGTTCCATTATTATTCCCCATTGCTGATTGTCGTTAGCCCGTTCCATTATTATTCCCCATTGCTGATTGTCGTTAGCCCTTTCCGTTATTATTCCCCATTGCTGCTGGGCCGGTAATAGTTTGATCATGATATATGACAGTTAATCTAGTTTTCTATTTTTTATTTTTGAATGGGTTATTTTTTTTTAATAGGCTAGGAGCAATAGACACGACGACGCCCAAGAAGACCGTGACGAGCGTGGAGACAGTGGAGAGGCATGTGGCGTTCGGCTTCAAGGCGTCGCTGGTGAGGACCCTCGCCAACTTGTGCTGGAAGAACCAGGAGAACAAGAGACAGGTGAGGGGACACTCACTATACCCTGTAGTCTGTACACCGAGACAAGTTAGTATAGCGCTGTCCCTGTTCCGTAATCCCATACAAATGACAGGGACAGAAAAAGTCAGTGAGTGTTAATCATTTTGAGTACGCGTAATATCAGTCGACCGGTGACCTTCAAGAAGTCGAAAATGAGGTATCTCGGGGTATGAGGGCGTCGCGGGGAGGGCGTGGGGATCGTTCGTAAGCGGATTCCGAGGGATCCGCGAGAGTTAATCAGTAACTCTCGCGGATCCCTCGTAAGCGCTGATTGGCTATCCAATCGTATTGTGTCCCGCTCACTCGCACGATGGATGTATACTTTGTGGTAGGATTCTACCCCGAACCCGCGTGGCTAGCGACCACACTTCAGCCGTAATCTGCCGCAAAGCATCCGTGTATTCCGGCAGCGAGCTGAAGAGCCAGTCCCCTTCCTCAAAAGCCGGCAACGCTGTAGTGGTTCCTCAGGTGCTGCTAATGTTCATGGGTGGCGGTAATCACTTAACATCAGATGACCCGCTTGGTCGGTTGCCTGCTATAGCTATAAAAAAAAATAAGTGTATATGTTTACGGTTACGGTTCATTTTTCAGGATTTTTGCTTTCATTGTCAAGGTTTCATCGATGAGTCATCGAAAATGAACCGTTTTAACACCAACCGCATCGTTCACAGGCACTGCCATAGTATCGTGCATCGTTCATCGCAAACATTAACGATGAACGGGGCACCGTCTAACTTGGGCTTTAGCGCTATTATTATATTACCTAAGTCCTAAACACAATTAAATACCAATAACCATTTGTCTTATAATTGTTGTATTAGTGGTTTAGTATTTTTCAAACCGGCAATGTAACCCCTGGGTCGCGTCGGTGCCCGCGGGCGGCGGGTGGTTGATGACGGTAGGTATTCAAGCGTCAGCTGATTGCATTACATTGCGATTTTTTTTAATACAATAAATATTTTAATTTTTTTTTTTTCGTTTTTTTTTTTGTATCTCTTATATAAGTAATAATAGTAGTCCAGTAACTTTAGTAATCTGACCTTGCGTTAAATCGTGTAGTTCTGATTTTTTGCAGACTTATTTATGATGTTGGCCCAATGATTAATCCAAGTTTGTGACCTCGAGCGACGAACGCAACTTTGTCAAAAATCGAAAAAACCGCGAAAATTTGGGATTTTTTTCAGATTTTGGCGATTATAACCCAAAAGGACTAGTTCTTGACACTACCTTTAAAGGGCATTTTTAAAGTAGAATAAAATTGCTACAATTTAAGACCAAAACCAGCTCTGTAGGTACATTACTTACTGAGATGCTCGCGACTTCACTTGCGTGAATTTTTAATCTCATACAAACTTCCATCTCCCATTGTACCAACTTAGGGGTAGTTTTTCCAAAATTCCTTCGACATGTAATTTTTAATTTTTAACCGAAAACCTAAATACCAATTTTTATGGATATAACTCGATAAATGACGAAAACGTGACGGGGTCTCATTTAAACTTTCATCCCCTACTTCACCCACTTGCGGATAGAATTTTCAAAAATCCTGAAATTCATGTTTTTTATTTTTTATCGAAAGCCCAAATACCAATTTTCATGGATGTAACTTGATAAATGACAGACTTTCATACAAACTTTCGTCCCCTATTTAACCCCTTTAGGGGTAGAATTTCCAAATATTTTTTCATAATGTGCGCTTAAATCATAAAAGGAAGCTACTGTGAAAATTTCAAGTTCGTAGCTTTCAGTTGTTTAGGTTGTGCGTTGATGATCAGTCAGTCAGGACAAGCTTCTTGAAGCTAGAAACTTGAAATTTTCACAGTAGCTTCCTTTTATGATATAGGCGTACACTAGGAAAGGATTATTGGAAATTCCACCACTAAGGGGGTTAAATAGGGGATGAAAGTTTGTATGAAAGTCTGTCATTTTTCAAGTTACATCCATGAAAATTGGTATTTGGGCTTTCCATAAAAAATAAAAAATATGAATTCCAGGATTATTGAAATTTCTATCCGCAAGTGGGTTAAGTAGGGGATGAAAGTTTAAATGAGACCCCGTCACGTTTTCGTCATTTATCAAGTTATATCTATGAAAATTGGGATTTAGATTTTTGGTTAAAAATTAAGAATTACGTGTTGAAGGAATTTTGGAAAAACTACCCCTAAGGTGGTACAATGGGAGATGGAAGTTTGTATGAGATTAAGAATTCACGCAAGTGAAGTCGCGAGCATCTCAGTAAGTAATGTACCTACAGAGCTGGTTCTGGTCTTAAATTGTAGCAATTTTATTCTACTTTAAAAACGCCTTGAAAAGGTAGTGTCAAGAACTAGTCCTTTTGGGTTATAATCGCCAAAATCTGAAAAAAATCCCAAATTTTCGCGGTTTTTTCGATTTTTGACAAAGTTGCGTTCGTCGCTCGAGGTCACAAACTTGGATTTATCATTGGGCCAACATCATAAACAAGTCTGCAAAAAATCAGAACTACCCGATTTAACGCAAGGTACCCCATACTAGCAAATCCTAAAGTTACTGGACTATAGTGATGATTACTATTATTACCTATATAAGAGATACCAAAAAAAAAAAACGAAAAAAAAATTAAAATATTTATTGTATTTAAAAAAAATCGCAATGTAATGCAATCAGCTGACGCCTATCGGTGCCCGGTTCCGATAGCGGTGCCCTTACACCCGTTATAGATTGTCACTTTGGTTTCAGATGCGTGAGCTGGAAGTTATCCCGGTGCTGCTCGACTGCTGCAACATAGATGCCCGAAATCCTTGTATCCTTTTCATTTTCAACCGACTTCCGAAAAAGGAGTTATGTTACGTTATTGCTGGTTCTTCTCAGAAGGCATTCTTATTGCTGAACCACTTTACGGATCGATAGCACTTTGTAAAACTTTATTTGTATGAAAAACTTTGCTATTCCGGTCCGCTTAGATTTACGTTTTTTTAAACCCCGACGCAAAAACGACGGGGTGTAATAAGTTTCACATGTCTGTGTGTGTGTGTGTATGTGTACATATGTGTGTGTGTGTCTGTGTGTGTATGTCTGTTCCCCTGTGGCGCTCAAACGGGTAGAGCGATTTGAATGCGGTTTTTTTTTGTTTGAAAGGTGAATTAGTCGAGAATGTTGTTACCTATGTTTGATGCAAATCGATCCAAGATGGCCGCCGCTGCAAAATGGCGGATTACATATTTCATCACAACACCCTCAATATGGGTATCAAATGAAAGGGCTTGACTAGTAAAATAACACTATGCAAATCCAAGATGGCCGCCACCATGGCGCATGGCGACAGTGGCGAATGTCGGGGTTTTTTAAAATTTTTAATCTATACTTGTTTAATCCTGTGGTAAAATTTTGATTTTCTGGGATAAAAACTACTCTATGCATGTCTCAGGCTGGCAAAGCTATCTGCCTGTGGCAAGATCTGTTGAGATATTTTTTTGCTGGAGACCTGAATATTTTTGGAATGAAAAACAGCCTGATTTACTCCTTGTATAATCCTTTACATGCATGCGAAAATTCCACTAAAATCGGTCAAACCTCATAGACATAGGTCATTATGTAAACAGGATTGAAAAGGTGGAAAAGATCTCCAAAAATTTAACTGCATAATGCATATACTTTCTATACTTTAATATAATAAAGCGGAAGAGTTTGTTTGTTTGAACGCGCTAATCTCAGGAACTACTGGACCGATTTTAAAAATTCTTTCACCGTTGGATATGTACGTGATCCTTGAGTGCTATAGGCTATATATGTACCACGAGCGAAGCCGGCGCGGACCGCTAGTGCATAATATGAGGACGATCTCTAATCACTATCTAATGTTCCTTATAAAAAATTTCAGTAATCATGCAATGGGTCATTTTCGCTGTAAGGAATCTCTGTGAAAACTGTCCAGAGAACCAGGTATGTTTGTGATTTTTTAAACTCATTTCAAAAGGAAAAATGTTATAAAAAATATTTGTAACATTTTGCCTTTTGAAAAGACCAACTGCTGAGTTTCTTGTTGGCTCTTTTCAGCAGAATATATTATATTAAGTACCATTGGTAGTCTCCGTTGACTGCCATCTCACCCGATGGTAAGTGATGATGCAATCTAAGATGGAAGGTATGGATCGCGCTTCCAGCTACCGCAGACAATTTCAAAGCAAGAGTGAATAAGTATCTTCTAGGCAAGCGCGCTCCAACGTAAATCTCATCTTTATTTTCCATCAGGCATGATCGTTGGTCAAGAGCAAGCTTATTTTGCAATAAATACTTAAATAAAAAATTTATTAAAATTGGTTGTCGTTTTTGTAAATCGGGTAACAACAGTTAATTTTGAAGAATAACCGACTATTCTAAATTTAAATGGTTTATTTTTTAATATTTTTTCCAGGAGGTAATCTCCAGAATGACTCTCCGAGGGCCCATAGACAATGAAGTATTACAGGAGATGGGTCTCACACTACACACGGACACACAGGGGAACTCCATAAAAGTAGTGCCTTTGCCAAGGAATTAATTAAAAAAATAGCTTATATAATAAATTATTGCAAGGTGATATACAATTACTAGAAAAGTGTCAAAATAATCTTTAGATCAATAGGTATAACAAAAAGAAAAAGTGTAATCGAAGATTTGACCTACAATATAATATAATACCAGTTCATCTTATCTCTAAAACTGGTTAATGTACTTTCCTCTTCTTCAATTTCCATGGCCAATTTCAAGGGAGGCGAAGATTAGCCAACTACGCAGGAGAATATCATAATGCATAAATTAGTGCGCAAACACCTCCCTCCCTATTTACTCTTTGTCAGTTATATGACTTTGTATGCTCTCCGAGGTACGATCGTGTATCTAATTCTAACACCACCAACTGCTCTGCTACTGCGTTCTTAGAAAAAACTAGTAGCTTTTCGATATTCAAACCCAATACCTCATGAGTCATGACTGACAGCCCGAACATGCTAGCTTTATAGACCAGCGGAGAACCATTACGGCAGTACTAACTTATGTATAGATCGACCAGAATCTCATGAAAAATAGGGAAATGAAATTCCAAGGTTAGCAACACTACGGCTGCCCTAGCGATAAACAAAGTAACTGAAATTTTTTGTGAAATTGACTTTTTGCATTAACAAAAGTTTTATGTCGAGTAGTTTTTTACCACAGTTTTATATTTCAAATAACTTGAACCGTTTAATGAAATTTAAATTGCCCAAACAAAGTAACTGCACTCACTAACCCGGAATATAAATGCAAAAACCAAGTAAACAACAAGCACAACACAAAATCAAAGTAATTGGATGTTGATTACTTTGTTTTGGTAGGTATTTAAAATGCAGTTGCTTGATTTTTCGTTTCGTGAAACGATCCCAGGTAAGGTGTTCTGAATGTAATTACTTTGTTTATCACCAGGGCAGCCGAGTTAACCTAGTGTTGCTTACTACAAAATTTAATTTCCCTATTTTTCATGAGATTCTGGTCGATCTATATTTATATGTATTACTTTTTCAATACGCTTAGCTTGATACATTCGCCGTCTCAGTCGAAACTCGGAAGCTTTTCCAAAATATTATCGTCTGTAAGCTTATTATGAATACATATGATTTAAGAGATTTGTTTGTATATAGGTAATAAAAGTAATAAACACTCATTGGAATTTTATTTAAACTATCCTGAAGAGAAGGTGTAGATATTACCACATCGCTAAAATGGCCACCAACAGAAGCCGGTGGAAACAATTACTCCGATCGAGAGCATTATGTGAGGACCACGATCTTCAGCAATGTAGGATCTTAAGTAGGATCAGAAAGTATATTGAATATAACTACCAATCATCGAACTATTACGCTTAGAATGGAAGTTTCTAACAAATTTCCGCTCGAAACGTAAGCTATAAACCAATTACCAACCCATGTGTGCCCTGTAATTACATTTGCCGACACGCACACAAGCGCATGAGTACCTTGAGCACTGACGCAACGATAGACGTATCGAGCCTTATAAGGTCCGTTAAAAACGGCTTATCGCCGCGTCGACGACTGCCTTTCTTTACCTATTTAATTTATTTTAAGCTACCAATCAACCTCCACGATCGACGAGGAGACGGAGAGATCCTGTTTGTTTCATAAAGTCTCGTCTGCGGTCTGCTGCGCGCTGCGCGCGTTATGCGTTGTGAAAAAGCATAGATTAAAAATGTATACACTATGAAAAAGATTCTACTGTCTATGTACTTTATAAACAACAATAATTTTTAAATTTTGGGGATTGAGCATCCTATTAATTTTTCTCTGATCATAGTGATTAATTGCAACAATTAATAGACGTGGCTAGTAGTTACAGAGAAAGTATAAGTACCTCCTCTTCTAGTAGGTACCTACTGCCCTGCCACAGCTGAATATATTATAATAGGTGTGATAATAGGTATTAGGTAGGTAGGTATAAGGTACTGCTCGTCTGTCTCATGAACCTATAGAAGAGGACTTGGCATAATGTCCTATAGAAAATAGTGGATCGGAAAATAGCTTAAGCTTATCAAAATTTTCATAAGTGTGTAAGAGACAACACTACATTTTTAAACATAACAATAAAACAGATCGTGGCAGAAATTTTATTGCAACTTCCCTTAAGATGGCCTCCCTAAATGTATACATGAACACTCACACACGCACAACTTGAGACATCACAATGAACACGCGCCATTTTATGTTACAGGATTGTGCGTGTGTGAGTGTATTTTTGGCACGTTTTTAAGGTAGGTATGCCTACTCTACTTATTATTATTATCTCTATGGTCTGTCTTTGATTGTCGGTGGTCGGTCAGAAACAATAAAATTGGATCGTCTGATGTATTGGAAACACAGACGAATAACCTAATAAAGGACTATTGTGTACCTACTTTATGTACCTACCGTAGATCTCTCGTTAGAGAGTATTTTTGTTCTGTGCCGTAGATACTAATCGTTAATCTGTGACTTTATGTCAATGTCTGTGGCGTAGACAGAGAAACAGCTAGACTAAGTGACGATTTCTTTCTCATTCACACTAGAAAGAGAGCACAGATCAAGTTACTAATGTGATAAAAAGAGACGCAGCTATCTTATTTTTTGTCCCTCATCGTGTAACCGGTTTTTGCAAGGTTTTGCAACTTTAGTTGCAAAACAAACTGCCAGTTCGTGGTCACGTAGTGGTTATATTCTCTTTGTTCGTGGTGCCATTGTATTTTTTATTATTTATTTACTTACTTGTTTTCAGAAAACGTTTGATACTTATATTGCATATCGTTTATTACAAGTATTGACTAAGTACAATGGTATGTTGTCGTATTATTTCGTGCAATAGTGATAGTGATAAGAAAATTGCCGGAATATCTTTTCACGCGTAAGTAGTGACCATTTTATTGTTTGTAATCTCATATAATATATACTGTTAGTGTTAATTCCATAAACCTTATTACGCAGAAAAAAATGATTGTGTTAAATATCGCTAAATAGAAGGAAATTGTAATGTTTTTATTATTCATAACCTAAATTTACTATCTAAGAGTGTTGCCACCTTTAGGTATACAATGTCCCGATTTTCAGTAAAAATATACATATCTATATATTCTATCTATTAATCTATATATATAAAATAAAGTCGTGTTAGTTCGAACACTTATAACTCGAGAACGGCTGGAACAATTTTCATGGTTATTGATTTGTTGTATTTGTCTCCATCCTGAACAGCAGAATAACTATCAAAAACATTGGAAAATTGACGAAAAAATAAAATAAAAGGAAAAACATTTTCTCATACAAAATGTTCACTGGTTTCGTAACTGTCAAACATTCCATCGCGAGGATACGGTAAACTCTGTCACCCGTACCTACATAATATATTATTATTCTTCTGTACGTGTGTTTGTCACCTAACGCCTTCTAAACGGCTGGATCAATTTGGATGAAATTTTGTGTGTAGATATATTTCAATGGGTTCCTGGATGGTTTGAAAACAATTACCAGGTAGGTACAGGTAACCTTGCGGGTCTCCGTAGGTGGCACTGATGTCAGTATGTCACCGTGCAAGACGAAGTCTGCCGGGTCCACTAGTTATTTATATACCTGAAATGCTTCGGTATCTAGAAATATTATTTACTATCTGATTGATACTCGCGACTAAGTCCGCGTGGATACAATCATAATTTTTCCGGGATAAAAAGTAGAGCTCAACTTTGGTTTAGCAGACAGTCAGCAGGCAGTTAATTTTTTTTGTAGATAGTTTTTTTTCATCAATCATATTTTTTAGCGGCTTTTTGCATTACACATACATCACAAGGTACCAAAGCAGGTTCTTAGATATATTCTAAGTTTATAGGCATCCGGGGGACGCTGCAGTTCATCCTGAGTTTCCACTTTTTAACCCTTTATAACTTTGACGTGTCTGTGTGTGTACGTGTATGTGTCTGTCTGTTCCCCTGTAGCGTTCAAACGGGTGGACCGATTTGAATGCGGTTTTTTTTTTGTTTGAAAGGTGAATTAGGCGAGAGTGTTGTTAGCTATGTTTGATTAAAATCGATCCAAGATGGTCGCCGCTACAAAATGGCGGATTACATATTTTTTCACAACTCCCTTAATATGGGTATTAAATGAAAGGGCTTGAGTAGTAGAATATCATTATTGCAAATCCAAGATGGCCGCCGCCACAAAATGGCGAATGTCGGGGGTTTTAAATTTTTAATTTATACTTGTAATTTTGTCTCATTAGGTATTTGGATTGAATGTTGTAGATACCACCTCATCCAGAACCATCCACATCAATTGCTAGAAGAATGTTGACGTGATAACGTCAAAATGCATTATTGGTATACATCGATGAACGCTAGCTACCCGCACAGAAAAGCATGACTCATCTGGTACGTACCGTGTGCGTAGCGCGTTCCGCGCTCTCGCTTGCACGCGAGCGAGTGAGTGCGCGGAACACGCTCGCGCTTTTTTTTTACTCGACTGCACCAGAAGGAGGGTTAAGTCTTCACTACACCATTTTTTTACAAATTTCCTTTATTTTTCAGGATAAAAGTAGCCTAAGTCCATCTCCGGACCGCAAGCTATCGCTGTACCAAATATTGAAATTGGTTAACGGATTGGCCTTGAAAAGGTAGCAGGCAGACAGACATTTTCGCATTTACAATAGTATGGATCAAGATGGTCTTTGACTTCTTTTGTTTGTACATAATATGTTGTTGAAAAAATAAAATAAAATCAATTCAACTTATTTTTAGTTTTATTTAAAAATTCTGGAAAGAATTTTCCCTATTCCATCCAATACTCCAATCAGGGGAGCACAGTTATTGTGGCAACATTAATCTATAACCTTGTCATTGACGTCATCGTTACGTCATGTTATCTCTATCTCAGTCGCGGTTACACAGTACCTAAGTCTATGTGGTACTCTGTCTACGGTCTGTGGTCAATGTCTATGATAATTGACGCCGCTTTGATCACAGAGTACATTATATATAGAAAAAAAGGGCGGGAAACTTCGAACTGGACGGTCGTAAAAATTTCGCGCTTAAATTTTAATTTTTTACAATTTCAATTTGAAAAGGATTGGTGTTTTATATAGTGTAAATATTGTAGTATTAGTATAATTTCCATAGTAGTTAGCTGTATATATAGGTAAGTATTTAAATTTAGTCTTTTAATTTAATTTTCAAACGTATGGGAACTCGGCCTCCCGATCCTGGGGGGCCAGACCCTCCAGGATCAGGATCAATGGATATTCCATCGAAGATGGATATATTAATAGCAGCGGTGGAATCGTCAATGGACACTGACGTGTCAGTTGTGTCCAATGGCGAAAAGACACTCAAAAGAAAAATATTTTCGCGCGTTTGCGGCACATGCAATAAAAGAAAAAAGAAAACCAAAGGTATTGATGGGAAAGAAGGGTACACGTGTGATTGCAAGTGCGAACCCATTAAGAACAAGGTCTCTAACCCAAATATAACAACTTCAGATCCACAGGCTGAATCCAAAAATCCCACTAGTCCATCATTATTACCAACTCGAGTGCCAATTGGTCGTGCTGAATATCAAGTATCCGATAATGCCCCATACGTTGTGCACATACAAAAGGACTCTAATGATAGCGCTGTAACACTACATCCAATAACTTTTGGTCGGTTTTTAAAAAATAGCAAAGTTACTGGTATTGTGAATGGTAGTCTAAAACGTTTAGGTAGAAATCGCATAAGTATGGCCTTTTCTACCTACTCAGACGCCAACAACTTCCTTAAAAATAAAAATCTCGAACTGGCCCAATATAAAGCTTTCATACCCACATTCAATGTAACACGCATGGGTGTGGTAAAAGGTGTTCCCAACGATTGGACGGAAGAGGAGGTATTATTAAACATGAGTGTGCCACTTGGTTGTGGACCAATAATTAAAATCAGGCGTATTAAAAGAAAAGTTGTTGTAAATAATGCAAATCAATTTATTAATACTGGTACTGTAATAATAACTTTTGATGGACAAATACTTCCTACCCGAGTATACATGTGTTACACTGCTTTACCTGTTGAGTTGTATATCTATCCAACTGTACAGTGCTATCAGTGCTGTCGTTTTGGTCATGTAAAAAATCAATGCCGGTCAGTGCCAAAATGTTATAAATGTAGTCAAGGGCACTCTGGTGATACTTGTCAGGTAGAAGAGGAAGATTACCGGTGTTGTCTATGTAAAGGATCGCATCAAGCTATTAATAAAAAATGTTTAGAACATAATAGACAGAGAGCAATCAAAGAAACCATGAGCAAAAGTTGTATTTCATATATGGAAGCAATTAAAATGCATCCACCAGTATCAAACATGTCATATGCCGAAGCTTTGTTTTCAACACCCGTGTCATCCTCTTCATCACAGGATATGCATAGTCCTCAAAAGCCTAATACTTCAAATTCAGTGCAGCATACATATAAAAAAACAGTCTTTGCAAAGCCACGATCACCCTCAAAGCTTAGCAAAGGCTATGACCGCTTTGCCCATTCTGAAATAGTAAGAGATCCGGTTTTACATAAACAAAAGTTTAATTCTAATATCAGTACTGAAAATAATATGAAAATTGCAGACATTATTAAAATATTAATTCAATTATTATCACAATCAAATATAGTTACACCGTCCCACGTTGCCACAGTAATTGAAGCCTTATGTCAAATCTCTAATAATAATGGATCACAGAGCCAGAGTGATTCAGTGGAATTGCCTGAGCCTCAACAGTAGAAAACAAGACTTAATACATTTAATAAATAAACATGATCCTTTTCTCGTCTGTCTCCAAGAGACATGGTTGAGAGGGGATTTTTTGTTCAAAATGCCAGGGTATGTTTGTCTCAGAGAAGACAGACATGATGGGTATGGTGGAGTGGCTATACTCATCAAAAATACTCTGACATTTACACCTATCACTCTCCCTGTACATAGCGATAACTTATCTGTTATTGCAGTTATTGTAAATAGTATATGTTATGTGTCTTTATATTTCTCTCGTCCTAATAATGATATATTTAATGAAATTAATGATATTTTTAATTTTTTACCAAAACCATTTTTATGTTTAGGAGATTTTAACTCCCATCACGAGTTATGGGGTTGTGCCACATCAACCTTCTATGGAGAAAAGTTGTTAGATTTAATAAGCTCCCATAACCTGTGCATTCTGAATACTGGGTCTCCAACACGATTGGCACGGATACCTAGTGCTCCAGATTTGTCAATCTGCACTCCTGATCTTGCTCCATCTCTCACTTGGTCACCCGCTGAATCTACTTGTGGTAGTGATCACTACCCGCTGATTATTACTTTCCCTTTTGAAAAACCTCCAAAACATATAAGGCAGCCACGTATAAAACATAAACTAACAGACGATAAGTGGAGTTTGTATAATGCAGCAGTTGAAAAGAAAGTTACTAATTTACCAGAAATTAGTCACTCTAACATATTAGAATGCTCACAAGCATTAGCTACAGCATTAATTGAAGCTGCAAATGAAACTTTTCCAATAAAAAGGTGTGGTAGGGAATTTATCCCATCACCACCATGGTGGGATGTAGAGTGCACTAATGCAGTTAAACAAAGAAAAGAAGCAGAGAAGAAATTTTGCCAAAACATGACTGATGACAATTTTGACCATTACTTACAAATTGCTAATACTACTAAGGAGCTACTTAGGGTAAAGAAGTATGAAGGGTGGCAACGGTTTTGTAAATCCTTAAATCCTAATGTTTCACCATCAATTGTTTGGCAAAATATAAGAAGGTTTAGATCTGCATTTAAAGATTCACAACAGAATAAAATATCTCCACTAATAGCAGAGCAAGTCATGGATCGTTTGGGTCCGCCTTATGTACCTGAATGTCCTATGGCTTTAACGCCTCTAATATTGTCTAATAATAATTATAATAATAATAATATAGATTTGAATTTACCATTTACACTTAAAGAATTGAAAGGCGTACTTTCATCAATTAAAGATTCTGCACCAGGTGAAGACAGTATTCCCTATTCCTTCTTATCGAATCTTGACGACAATAGTCTCAGGTACCACCTTTCTTTGATCAACAACGTTATGATGGCAGGTATCATCCCCCAATCATGGAGGTCTCAAACTTTAATCTTATTACAGAAGCCGAATAAACCGAGTTCAGATCCAACATCGTATAGACCAATAGCATTATCATCGGTATTAGCTAAAACTGCTGAACATCTTATTAAAATCAGGCTGGAATGGTTTTTAGAGCACAATACATTATTATCGAGAAACCAATTTGGATTTAGGAAAGGTAAATGTACTCTTGACAGCTTGAGCATTTTTACCACAGACATAAGATTAAGCTTCTCTAAAAATGAGTCATTGATTGCTGCCTTCCTGGACATAAATGCGGCTTACGATAATGTAAATATTTCAATTTTAAAAAATAAACTGCTAGCCCTGAATGTTCCTAATTTATTAATTAATTTTATTGTAAATATGTTGTATGAAAGATATATAAAGTATTCATTAGATTCAACTGAAAATGAGTTTATATATAGAACTGTGTGGAAGGGTTTGCCACAGGGTTCTGTTTTGAGTCCTATACTATATAACATTTATACATATGATTTGGACATTTCTGTTAACAGACATGTAAATGTTCTTCAATATGCAGATGATTTGCTTTTATATGTTTCTGGGATATCCTTAGATAATATTAGTGAGTTGTTAACCTTAGCGTTAAATGACCTAAAGTGTTGGTTACATAATAATGGTCTAGATTTGTCACCAGCTAAGCTCCTCTTCCTCCCGGACCTCGATTGCGAGCTGACGTGCCAAAACCTTTTTAATTTGTCACCAAAATTAATTTAATTTCTAAAAAATCAGTTTAAAATATTAGGAGTGTAGCGTTTGTAGATGGTGAACTGTTCTTAACACGACTCCAAGTGTGTGTGCTAACAAGTGAACAACAGATACGTAATACTCACACATTCTTACTCCGTCTATGACTACGGGAAATGTACGTCATCGTGAGCTAACTCCTGCCTCTTGCGCAAGAGTGCATCAAGATAAGAAGATATCTTCGTGTGCGTGTTTATGAGTGAGCATGCTTTGCTAGTGTGTTTGAACCAAGCGGTATTCAAAACTCTGTACTTCTATGCGACCCTAGTACAATTCACGTAATATTGTCAATTTAATTTCGTTTGTTGTGTTGTTTTATAAATTCATGGACTCAAAACTCTTCACTTCTATGCGACCCTAGTACAATTCACGTAATATTGACAATTTAATTTCGTTTGTTGTGTTGTTTTATAAATTCATGGACTCAAAACTCTGCACTTCTATGCGATCCTAGTACAATCTACTATATAAATATTATTTACCGACGAGACTGGCGTAAAACTGTAAGCTGTTTATTCTTGCACTCCTGTTTCCAAGTTGCTGCCTGAGTACTGTGGCCTGAGTGTTCATTATTTACTTACAATATCGGCCTAAAACTATAAGTTATTCATGCACCCCTGGTAACTAAAGTGGATCATTGACAAAGATTCATTACAAAATAATAGATAGGACAAAAGTGGACTTTCAATTACATAGATATACTATAAAGGCATAGATAGGACTACATTTTTCTAACGATGGACAAGTCGCTGTCAGAAGGCAATCTAGATGACATCAGCTGTGATAGAGAAAGTACGCCACAACCGTTTTTTTCACATCGAAATAAAAGAAAACGGGACGAGGACATTACTTCTGAATTATCCACTTTCCGAGAAGAAATGAAAAACATGATTAAATCTCTATTCTTGGTCCAAGAACAGGAATTAAAAAAAATTACCCCCACTCTCAAAGATATTCAACAATCGAATCATAATATTGAAAATACGATTGCATTTCTAACTTCTCAGAATGAGGAATTCAAAGGGAAAATTGAGAAGCTGGAATCTCAGGCCAAAGAAGATAGGAACTATATTAGTATTTTAGAGGAGAAAATAGAAGATTTGCAGAGAGGAAGTAGAAAAGGTAATTTTGAAATAAAAAATGTTCCAAAAAAAGATAATGAAACGAAAGAGGATTTAATTGAAATGGTAAATTGCTTATCTAAATGCGTTGGTAGCAGCATCACAACAACTGATATAAAAGACATTTATAGAGTTCGCGGAAAGAGAGAAGGCATCACAAATACTCCTATTGTTGTCGAGACATTGTCTACTATATTGAAGACTGATCTATTAAAGATGTGTAAAAACTATAATGCTAAGCACAAAGCAAAACTATGTGCAAAAAATCTAGGCTTTCGCACTTTGGAAGATACACCCATATTTGTCTCTGATCAACTTACCCCCAAAGGGGCTCGCCTTTATTTTCTGGCACGTGAACTGGTTAGGACGAAAGCATACAGATTTTGTTGGATAGGCTATGGCAAGGTTCTTGTTAGAAAAGATGAAAAATCTCCGATTATTACAATCAAGAATGAAGCTCAAATTCAACAACTTCTGCAAGGAACATGACTATGCCTAATGGGACTTATTAAGCTTATTTTAATTAGTCAACTTGTTAAAAGTGTGAATCATGTAACAATACTAACCCTTATTGTAACGTTAAGTATTATTTGTTTCACCGATATCTGCTTCCTGTTTTTACAAATATTGTGTTCTTATGCCTCACACACTTTCACACATGATTACATACACACCAAACCACTCTTAATCACAATATCATACACACTTTACATGACAAATATTATTATTAATCCATTTCATAAAAACGTGAAATTTCATCAATTGCCGTTCGATCATATATTCCATAGTTACAACATTCAGACTTTTGCTTCTACTAAATTATGGATAGTACTTTATTAACTCAATCAGATCTAGATAATGAAGAGATTGCGCAGGCTTTGCAATGTGAAATTACAAGCCTTTGTAATCATATTTGCGTAAATAATAAAGATACCACTATCATAACTCAAAACATCAGGAGTATTTACTCTAATTTTGACGACCTGCAGGTGAATTTGGCTCAACTAAATTTTGAACCTGATGTTTTGATTTTAACGGAATGCTGGCTCAGACAGGACAAACCTGTACCACAACTGGATCATTACAGGTCTTACGAATCTACCTTGCATTTAAACAAGAATGATGGAGTAGTTGCCTATATTAAAAAATCAATTAATGTCAACGTTAAAGAAATTCAGCTAGCACACGCATCATGCTTACAACTAACTACAAACAACAATATTATTCTAGGTATATATCGCTCACCATCTAATAATAATGCTGATAGTTTCATTGAGTCTCTTAATCTACACTTGGAACAAATTAAATCGTGTAATAATATAACAATAACTGGTGACATAAATATAAATATTATTTCAAAACCTGTGGAACATGCCTATGACCGCAATAATAGAATAAATTACCTAAACATGATATCTCTTCATGGGCTACTTCCAGGACATTCACTACCAACCAGGGATGATAATTGTCTTGATCACTTTCTTCTAAAAATAGATAAGACTAAAGTTAATGCATCTATAGCTGTTCTCAATACTACTATTACTGATCATCGTATGATACTTCTACATGTAGCCAATATTAATAACGGATTGAAATGCCCAAAAACTAAGACTAAAACAGATTTTAATGAAGCACTTAAAAGTCTGGCTACTAAAAATATTTCATTATTGCTTCATTGTAATAATCCGGAAATAATAATTGAAGAATTAACTAATAACATAAAGGATTCTCTAAATAAAAACACAAGAACTATACTTATTCCAAACAGTAAGCGCGTAATTAAACCTTGGATAACCCCAGGAATTTTGCGCTGCATAAAACATAGAAATAAATTGCAGAAAAATGTTCGTTCTGATCCCTCTAATGAACTTTTGAGGTGTACTTACAAAAGATATCGTAATTATTGCAATAACTTGATAAAAAAATTGAAACGCAAATTTGAAAAAGAACAGTTGGCTAATTCGACAAAAAATTATAAAGCTCTTTGGAAAAATATTAAAAGCTTTACTTTTCTAGGCAATTCTAACTCTAATAATTCAGATCTCTTGAGTTGTAAGTCCTCACCTACTGAGTCTGTTAATCATGTTAATACTTTCTTCGCTGGAATAGGAAAAACGTTGGCTGAAAATGTTATAACAAACAATCCACAACAACAATCACCTAAGTTCACTACTTCATCCTACAATCACTATTCATCTTTTGGTCTTCTTGAGACTGATCCTAAAGAAGTTAATGCCATACTGATGAACCTTAAAACGCATAGTGCCCCAGGTTGGGACAATATTCCGACGGAATTCCTTAAATTGGCAAGCAATTTAATAACTCCTATTATTGCACATTTTGCAAATCTTTGCTTTAGGAAGGGTGTATTTCCTGCAATTTTAAAAAAATCTATTATTACACCAGTCCATAAAAGTGGTAATAGGGATGACGTAAACAATTATAGGCCTATCTCGGTATTGCCTGCTATTTCAAAAATCCTTGAAAAGTTAATTAATACTAGACTGCTTAATTATTTGGATCAACGTAATATTTTATCTGAATCACAATATGGATTTAGACGAGGGAAATCTACTGAAGATGCAGTTGCAGCTCTTAGTTCTTTGATTGTAAAACGGTTAGATACTAAAAGTAAATGTCTTACAGTTTTTCTTGATCTCAAAAAAGCTTTTGACACTGTCTCCGTGCCCATTCTTTTGCAAAAACTGGAATCGATTGGAATAAGAGATATACCTTTGTCCTTGTTCCAGAGCTACTTAAGTGGGCGCACCCAGATGGTTAGGATTGATAATTACATTAGTAATGAGATAGACATTAATAGTTATGGCGTTCCACAAGGTAGTGTTTTAGGCCCTACCTTGTTTTTGATATATATTAATGAGCTATGTAACTTACAGATTCAAAATGGTCAGGTTTTCTCCTATGCGGATGACACTGCAATTGTCTTCGCTGCTAATTCTTGGGAAGAAGTTCGTAATCATGCCGAAAGAGGGCTTTCTATTATTGCTAAGTGGCTAAGTTGGAATCTCTTGTCATTAAATACAGCAAAGACAAACTACATGTGTTTTTCTATTTGTGAACGTTCTCAACCTGTAAGCAATTTTGCAATAAAAATTCATACATGTGTACAAATAGGGCATGATGAGGAAAATTGTGACTGTCCTGTCTTAAATAAGGTCTCTAGTGTAAAGTACCTCGGTGTGATAATAGATTATAAAATGACTTGGTATTCACATATAGATCAACTATCTAACAGGATAAGAAAATTAATATACATATTTAAAAATTTGAGACATATAGCGTCTAAAAAAGTCTTAATTTCCATTTATTTAACCCTTGCACAATCTATAATAACCTACTGTATAACGGTTTGGGGCGGGGCAGCTAAAACTAGGCTTCTTGAGTTGGAGAGGGCCCAACGATCCCTTATAAAAGTTATGCTTTTTAAACCATACATTTTTCCTACAACAAAAGTTTATTCTGTCTCTGGTTTACTTTCAGTTAGAAAATTATACATTTTAAACATAGTTTTACGTAAGCACAAATCTTTACCGTATGTACCTCCCACCAAAAGAAGGTCATACATTGTGGCTAAAACAACTCGTAGTAGGACTACTTTTGCGCGTAGCCAACATCTTTCACAATCAAATTATTTATATAACTTACTTAACAGGATACTTAACATATATTCACTACGTTTACATGCTTGCAAAGAATATATGATAAAATATTTATTACCACTTAATTATGAAGAAGTTGAAATCTTATTAAAACGCATCTTATAAAATACATATATTTTTAAAGTGAATTAATAAAATAATTTAATACCTACAGCTATTATAACGCACATTTCTGTTTCCCATACATCATATGCACATACACATGCACGCACGCACGCGCATACACATACACATCCACACAAACACGTCATACACACACACACACACACACACACACACACACACACACATCCACGCCAACACCCACACACACTAGAACGCATGCTCTTACATATTATTATAAAAATAACAAAAAAACTAACTTAGAAATTATGTCGGTATGATTCTATGTTTATTTCATCGATGTGTTAAGAAGAGCGGTGTCTTCTAATACAGGTGTATTACACACTTAAAAGAAGACTCCAGCCCCTGTTCTTGTTATTGATTATTTTGTTATGAAATAAAGCATTTTATTTTTTTTATTTTTATTTTTTTAGCTAAGAGCTCTGTAGTAATATTTTCTCGGAAGCGAAATCTCCCATCTCTTCATATAAATTACAATGGTATTCCGCTAGCAGTTAAAGAGAAGGTGAAATTTTTAGGCGTAATATTAGATTCTAAACTTACTGGAGTTCCTCATTTTGAATATATTTCATTAAGGTGTGAGCGAAATTTGAATATTTTAAGATGCCTTACAGGAGTATGGTGGGGTGCACATCCTTTTACAATGAGATTGCTTTATAATGCTTTAATAAGAAGTGTTTTAGACTATGGAACATTCTTATTACACCCTGGTAATAAATCTGCAGTTAAAAAGCTGGATATGATCCAGTCGAAGGCCTTGAGGATAGTTACAGGTGCGATGAAATCGACTCCAATAAGTTGTCTTCAGGTAGAATGTTGTGAGCCACCCTTGTGTCTTAGAAGACAGTACCTCTGTGATAAATATTTCTTTCGTATATTACAGTTAAGTTCCCATCCGTTATTTTCAAAAGTACAGCAACTTGCATATCAAGTTGATACTTGTAATTACTGGACTCATAAAGATTCTCCATGTCTTGTAAAAAGTCTTAGAAAATATGAAAGTCTGGAAGCTCCTACCCATCGAAATATTACTCTTCCTTTGTACCAACACAACTACAAAAGTCTTATTGATGTCCCGCAAATTAAATTCGATATAGGATCAAAATTAAAAGATAACCCTAACTCAAAACAGGAATTTATTAACATCATCAATAATAAATGGCCCGACTGGCACTATATGTTCACGGATGCCTCTAAACATGAGGATAAGAGTTGCGTTGGCGTTGGTGTCTATCATTCACAATATAAAGGTATACAACAAATTAAACTTCCACCTGAAACTTCCGTTTACACCGGTGAATGTTATGGTATACTCAAAGCTTTAGAATATGTTTTAATTTTAAAAATACCAAAAACAATAATATTTTCTGATTCCTGCAGCGCTTTAGAAGCTATTAGTAGATTTCCATTCAAATCCCATAAGCAGTCCTCAATCGTTTTTGGCATTAGAGATCTTTTATTTAAGTGCTCACAAAAAAATTGTGATGTAGTGTTAGCCTGGATTCCAAGCCATGTGGGCATTTTCGGAAACGAAAGAGCTGACCAATTGGCAAATGAGGCTATACACGTAGGTGATATTGTCCCATACACCAATTATTGTTCTGACCTTGTAAATTTATCCAAAGTATATTTGTATGAAGTGTGGGATGGGGTATGGAATAACCATAACGATAGTTCAGTAGGTAAACATTATAGAAAAATTCAGACGTCAATTCCAAGGAAACCATGGTTTAGCCAATTAGTTTTCTCAAAAACTGTCACATCTGTTCTGTGTAGAATGCGCCTGGGTCATGTTTGTACTCCAGCGCATTTGCACAGGTTGCAAATCGTTCCCGATCCTCACTGTTCCTGTGGGGAGTATGGGGACTTGAACCATGTTTTCTTTGCATGCACTTTGTATGATCGGTCTGCCTTTATTTCTCATCTTGAATCTTTGCACATCCCATTTCCTACATCTATAAGTTGTTTATTATATACAAATTCTTATAATGTGTATAAAGTTCTATCTTTGTTCCTAGAAAAAAATGATATCAAAATATAGTTTATGTACATATTTAAATAATAATAATTAAAAAAAAAAAAACTTATCCTTTTCCTTTCCAATAATTCCAAATCCCGAGTTTTTCATAATTTTATGGTTTCCCTAACTTTTAACAATAAACAATTATAAACCTGACATTGGCTAATCTGTGTAAAGCCAGAAGAGAAAAAAAAAAAAAAAAAATTATATATACTTTATTTTGATATTGCAGTAAAAATATTGTTTGTTTTGAATTATAGATCTAAATTTCTGATATAAATCGGCATCAAAATGGTGAAAATATCACTACAAATAAGAGCGACACTAGAATCAGTAGAGAAGTTATACACGAACCATCCACATTACCAATGGTTCTTGAAACTAAAGTGCGGAAACTGTGGCGAAGTTTCGGATAAGTTTCACGACCTCACCGAGGCTGATAGAGTGCCGCAGAAGCACAATAGGTCGGAAACTAACTTGCTTATTAAGTGCAAATTGTGTTCTAGAGAAAATAGTATCGATGTTGTCGAAGGAAGCAATGGTATGTTGACACAATCTTTATTTAATATTTTCCATATTTCAAGTCCACCGATCTGAGGAGATTTATGGAGATATTTCTAAGAAAGTAAATTTATTGTGTGTGTTGGCATACTGTATTTAGGGTAGGGTAGGAGGCTGACATGCCTATTAGGTAAAAGCCTATAAATAAAAGATTTAAAAACAAAAGTCTACCGAGTTTGCAAGTAATCGTTGAGATGGTCATGACAAGTAGGTAGTTGGTAGAAAAATTCGTAAACATGTGAAGTTGGAGTAGAAAGGTGATGGGAAATGGGATGTTGGGAAAAGAAAGATGATGGATTATACGCAAACAATAATTCCACATGTTGGGATGATTAAAATTTTTAATCACACTTGTATTGCATTTGCAGGGGTATTCACAAGCAATGACGTCGGTAAATACAAGAGCATAGTGACATTTGACTGCAGAGGTGTGGAGCCTGTTGATTTTGAACCCAAGTCTGGTTGGATTGTAGAGGCGGAAGATGATGGTACTTTTTTACACAAGATTCTCTGTACTTCTCTACCTGTCTGTGAAAGTGCTGCCAAAATCGGTTCAGCCATTTATTTTTTATCAAAGAACTTAACACTTAAAAATTACATAAAAGGATCATCAAAAAGCATTTGGCATTTTTATCGTTCCTAAGATAGCAACGACAAACAGACAAAAAAAAATTTAAAATGTTTGACTAATTATATTCTATCATTAAAGTAGTCATATGAGTTTAATAAAAGCCAGATATTTTTAAATTACGGACAGGCATGTAAATTTTATTCATTTGTATTTGTATCTTCAATGGATAAACTATAGTATTGTTTTATTAAATTTACTTAATTTTTTCAGGCAAAAAATTTGAAGATGTAGATTTATCGGAAAAGGAATGGGTCGATTATGATGAAAAGAATAAGACCTCGGTGGGAGTTTACGAACTCGAGTGGCAGTTCATCAAAGTCAAGTAGTTTGCTCGATCATAAAAATCGAAGCATATGCCATGCAACGTAACTTAAGTAACTCTCATAATAATAATACCTGTAATTTATTTACTCTTAAATGATCATTGCAATATTTTATATTATTCTGATATCAAATAAGTATACAAATCAAATAAACCTCAACACTTTATGGACAATCTCCGTGACCATGAGCAGTCTATCTTCATACTGTAGCTTTATATCCAGGCCATATTTGCAGTTTGTATGCCGGAATATTAAGCTTGTGATTAGAATCGAAGAATTCTCTGCCCACCAGTGTCAAATTATTAAGACTGAAACATTTTCTTATCAGAATGTTGAAAAGTGAAAGTTGGTAATAATCCCCAGGACACACTTGGCAAGTGAGCTTTATCATGATCCTCATTTTTTCTCCATCGTTTCGGTCAGAGTACAATTCAAGATGGTCTGGATGCAATTTCTTTACTGTATATAGCACAGTGTCGTCATACAGGTCAGTGGCGTAGCGTACCTTGGCGGGGCCCCATATAAAAATTTGTTTGGAGGCCGTTATGAAGGGTAAACATTTCTCACAAAAGAAAAAAAATGTTTGCATAAAATTAAAAGCAATATTTACCTATTCATCATAATTATTTATCTGTCACTTTTTCAAAAATTTTTACGAACAATTCATATTAAATATATACCTACTCTCCTTGCCTTTTTTTCGGCAAACTGATTTATTTTCATCATTATTTTCATAATCATTTATAGCTGATGATGACTTTAGTTTTTCTAAAGATTCTGCCTCTATGGACAACTTTTTGGACAACATTTTTTGTCTTTTGTCGTTTTTTTGTCAAGTTTTTGTTAATTTTTGCTTACGCACGTCGGGGGCCCCGTATAATTGATACGGCAGATACGGCGGTAGCTACGCCCCTAATACAGGTAACCACCAAATGTTTCTGTTGACTTGCTCATGAAAACCGGCGCCGGAGTAGTGTTCAGAATGCCAAGATCTGAATTGTTACTTTTGTTGCGATGGACATAGCTGACTTGCTAGTCATTTTCGCACCGCAAACAACTTCAGTAGGCACTGCGCGGTCTACTGTGCATTTTTACTTTATGGCACTATATTTATTCAGGTTGTCTCTGGCTAGGGTAATCATTATCATTGCCGGTTTTTTCCTGGTTATTACATTTTCACACATATTTGTGTAGTCCATTACTCCATCCCGTTGAATCGTAACGATCTCAGGTCTTGGCATTCTGAAGCCTACTCCACCAGCGGGAGGGCTGATGTGGCGACACTTATAAAAACTTTTTTGAAGTTGTGCGTGGAGGGGGGGAGGGGGACGAATTTTGCTCGCGTCCGTAGGATATACCGCCTTTTAAAGGGTTTTTCAATAAGGACGGGTCGATTTTGAAATGGAATAAAACAAACTGTGTGTGTGTGAGGTATTAACGAAAGTTTTTTTTATTTGAAATGTTGTTGTAATGTTACATTTAATACATAATTGTATTAAATGGGCCTTTCAAATAAAAAATAATTTAGTTGATACCTCACACACAGCTTGTTTTAATCCATTTCAACATCGATATGTCCTTACTGGAAAAACCTTTACAAGGTTTACCCTATACGTGTCCCCTGGGTGGTGCGAAATGAGCGTCAAACCTTAGTGTAAAAAAATATGTGCAGTAAAATTGGCAAGTTATTTTTTTTTTTTAAATAATACCTACTACATACGTTATTTTCGCACAACTTTAAAATACATGTACATAACTTAATTTCTTTTTAATTTGAAACCGTAGTTTTCGTAGTCGTAAAATTAGTTATTCAGTGTTCTCAGTAAATTCTCTGCTCTGCGCTGCGCTTGGTGTGCGCCGGGCTTTACTCTTAGTAGCATCTATAATGTTTAAATCCTTTTTATGTTTATTCAAGTTTACTTAGGAAATAATATTTGCTATCAATTGTTACGATTGAAACTTTAAACTAACTACCTACACCTTTTGTAAGTAGGTACCTCAAAGATATTATACAGAAATAAATATTGATTCCGTGAAATGTTGTTTTCTTTTATACATATTATTTAATAGTAGATTATTCATTATTATAGGGATACTGTAATGTATTATGTCCCGGGCGCTGGGATAAATCCCAAGTGGAACGAGGGATTTTAGAGTAACTCCCGAGCGAAGTGAGGGTGTTGCATCTAGAATCCTGAGAGTAGCGCGGGATTTAGGGGCGCCCAAGATTGCCCCCGCGTTAAATACTCTACATTTCACACCACGCGAGACAATAAAATCAAGAATAATAAATAACAAAAACATTTATCCAATATCGTTAACATAATCAAATAAGTATACAAATCAAATCAAATAAACTTTATCCAAAATTGGTACACTGTACACTTTTTGAACGTCAATTTAGGAACAGGCAATGGTGATAATTACTTACGGAAAACTAAAACTACGAGGGTTCCAAACGCGCCCTGGTCTGAGAAGAGCCCACAACAAACTCAGCCAGGTTTATTTACTTTTTTATTATCACCATCTTACAATATGGTATATAGCCATAAAAATGAATTGAACTGTTGGCACTTTTATATTTTTAGACTTTTATCTATTTTTAGACTATAATATTTTATATATACTACAGCCCTTTAACATCCCACTGCTGGGCACAGGCCTCCTCTCTCATAGGGATTTAGAGATTAGACCCACCGGCCGCCATGCTGTTTTTAGAGCTTAGAACCAATATTACACACTAACACATATATGCTACCATAGTTTTGCGCAAGCGAATTCAAGGGCTTCGTTCGCCTGGGCAGCGTTCAGGAAGCTTTGAGGTGTCTTCTCGTTCAAAATACCCCAGGGTCTGAAGACGAAAGTCCTCAAACACTCGTAAATCTGAAAAAGTAGGTGGTCACATAGCTCGAAGAACCGATAGACCTCCAACTTAAGGGTTTGGGAATGATGATCACGCAATGTGAAACGCAGAATTGAAACCCCTATTATAATCCCCGGCACGTAAGTCGACCGGTCCCCTTCAAGTGCGCGCAGCGTCGTACGAGTGAGCGGGACACAATACGATTGGAGAGCCAATCAGCGCTTACGCGGGATCCACGAGAGCTAATCAGTGCTTACGAACGATCCCCGCGACCCCCTCACACCCCGAGATACCTCATTTTCGACTTCTGCGCATTGAAGGTCACCGGTCGACTTATTTGCCGTGACTTGTAAGTGGACGAACAATCTCAAATGAGTTGCTGGCAGGCTTTACACTGATGACACAAGATCATGTTGTATCGCGATCCTTGGCACTGTCCAGCAGTGGACGTTTTCGTTTGAGACGACGTTGAATCCGTGGGCAAAAGCTAGTTCCTCAGTAAAGAAGTTATCAACAGCAAAAACAAATACTACCTACGGAATAGGAAGCGCAGACATACGTCGAAACATCGAAAGTGAATTAGTCGCGGTCGAGTGCGCGCGCGAAATCGCTCCATACATCGGCGCGAACTGGGAACGCAATTAAAACGTTAACTGGCAGCATAACAGAGGGTACAAAATGCAGTATAGGTATTTTCTGGTCTGGTGGGAGTCCGTGGTAGTTACGTCAAAGCCACGGCCCACGATGTAGATGGTAGATTCAATTGACGACTCAAAAGTACCTAGGTAGGTACCTACCTACTTGTAAAAGTTTATTTGAATAAAAAACTTTTCTATTCTATTCTATTCTATTAGTGTTCCGGTACAATGAAGCGTAGACGGTAGAAACAGATTAGTATGGGTTTTATAAAAAAACCGGCCAAGTGCGTGGCGGGCCACGCGCAGTGTAGGGTTCCGTAGTCACAATCCTCGAAAAACAGATATAACTCCTTTACCTGTGAACCCTACTTAGCCATGATAGTTTTCCTTTAAAATTGATTATAATATACCTACTACTGCTGTGAATTTTTTCAAGTTCCTATATACTGCCATTTGGCTGATAGAGGGGGGGACACTTGACTCTAATAAAAGCATTTTAAAGCATCATATTTTACAAACGGATCTAGAAATCGAAAAATGATGTTCCCACACCCACAGTATTTTTAAAAGACCTATTCAACGATACCCCACACTATGGGGTAGACGAGAAAAAAAATATTCATCCCCACTTTACATGTAGGGCAGCTACCCTAAAAAAAATATCAAAATTTTATTTGACCACTTTATCGGCGTGATTAATACCATGATTATACCCATGCCAAATTACAGATTTCTAGGACTAATAGTCTCTGAGATTAACCGAGGACAGACAGACAGACAGACAGAAAGACGGACGGACATGGCGAAACTATAAGGGTTCCTTGTTTACTACGGAACCCTAAAAACTGCCATACCACTTCGAGGTTAGCCTGCATCATCACGTCCCATCGACTTACATTACATATTAGACTACTCAAACCTGAAAGGAGAGTTAAAAAGTGACAGATTTATGTCAGAAACATGTATGTCCAATTTTAACTCGTTTTAACGTTTTTTTTTTATTTCGGTCTCACCTGACGATGTGATCTAGGGTGGAAGCGGGGTAACCCTGGAAGAGATACATAGCAGTTTTTATTAACTCAACCTAATGGGTTTCTAAACGGCATCGTACCGGAACGCCGTGTCCCCAAGCGATTTAATTTACGCTAGGGGCTTGCCGGTACGATGTAAAGTGTCATCCTCTACCATCATTAAAATTAAAGTTTATTTTAATGCCTAGCGAAAAAATCTTTATATTTTACATTTCGTCACGCGTAACAAGTTTAATGCAATATGTAGGTTGCCAATAATCAAGCACTAATTCCGGTATTAAATTTTTTAATTAATTTATAAATAAATGCATCGTCGACGTTTGAGCAAAAAATAATAAAATTCAATTCGTAATAAAACAGCAGTCCAAAAGCCGGAAGATTGTTTTCAATCAATCGGCAACGTGCATGAGGTTTATTTATTTGAAAGCATTTATTCTGAAAGTATTTGTGATTATTTAACACATTATTAATTTTAATAACAAATGCTTTGAGGCCTGTAGCAGACCTCCGCGAAATACGATTTGTCCTTGGTAGGACGGATGCGATTGCCTTGGAAGTATTATATTTTCAGGCGATTTTAGCGATGTCCCTTGCTCACATCTGCTGCGAAACAAATAGGCAACAAGTATAAATTAAAAATTTAAAAATGTCGAGCATTCGCCATATTTATATTGTATTGTGATACCCTTATTGTCTATTGACGGAGTTGTGAAAAAATATTATGTAATCCGCCATTTCGTCGGCCGTCTTGGACCGATTTTCATCAAACATAGCTAAGAACACTCCCGACTAATTCACCTTTCAAACAAAATCAAAATCGGTTCATCCGGTCGTTAGCTACGATGCCACAGGCAGACAAACATACACAGACACACACACACACACACAGGACACGTTAAACTTTTAACAACCTGTCGTTTTTGCGGGGAGATTTCCGAACGCGTAGATTTGACTAACGTCTAAGTACAGCGTGGTACCCAACGACCACATTGGTCGTGGGTGGTACCACATGACGTGGTACTGAATCGTGGGATTAGGGAAAGAGATCAGCTCACAATCAAATCTCTGAGTAATATGTCGCATTTTGCCACAGTGTGTGGAAAATGTTATGCATAGAAATCGTATATTCTAATTAATGTTAATGTATATTTGCGACAAGCGGACACCCGCGACTTCGTTCGCGTGGATATTGGTTTTTAAAAATCCCGTGAGAATCATTTTGTTTTTCCTAAGCTCCTTTGAGCTCATATCACGCTAAAAACTGTTAAAAGTTCACTGGCGGATGTTTAGGTAGATCAAAATGTAAACATCCGCCAGTGAAAGTCCCATCAAATTCGATTCAGCCTTTTAGAGGTTAGTGAGTAATCTTTAAAGTATCTACTTTCTAACAAAAAAAGAATGAATGACAGCTAAATACACGTTTTGACTTTCATCCCCTGTCCCCAGGGAACCGTGCTGAATTTCGGGATAAAAAGTATCCTATATGTTACTCCGTAATATGAACTTAAATCGTACCAAGTTTCGTTTCAATCCATTTAGTAGTTTTTGCGTGATGCGTGCACAAATATACAGACATACAGACAAACAGACAAAAATTTCAAAAATAGCTTTTTTACGTTCTATTACTTATCTCTAACATCCCCCAGTTATGTTGCAAAAATCTTTAATGTACAGATACGACATGTCTACGATTTTATTATATGTATATGTTACAGCCAAAGTAATTAATTAGCTTTTATTCATAATGACTGGCAATTATAAATAATATCTAAATTGTCCAGATATTATTCATAATATCATGTCAAACCAGACATTATTCATAATAGCAGGTGAACGTTGGTCAAAATGATAAATACGGCCCGACTTGCTTTCCCTCCCGCATCTCATTCCTTTGTAGTGTGGCGTATCCTAACCTAACCTAGCCTAGGTGGTAAACCACGCCAAAGCTGATGATAGAAACATTACATTATAGGCATAGCTGTTGTAATTTCTCCGGAGACACCTCAGGAGATAAGTACCTCACGAAAATAAGTATCATTAATGAACTCTAGTGGATGCCTGCCACTTCGTCCGAGTGGATTTAGGTTTTTAAAAATCCCGCGGGAACTCTTTATTTTTCCAAAGCTCCTTTGAGCTCATACTATTAAAATTGGTGCATTAAAATGGAACTACAGTAATGAGTATTATTTTTTTAATAGCTCTTTCCCATCCTAAAGTTTTCCCAATGAAAGTCCCATCAAAATTGGTCCAGCATTTCGGAGACAGACAAACACAAATTTAAATGTACCCCAGATGATAATCCAGACATTTAAAGGTTCCTGTGCAATCCAGGTTCTAAGTTATATGGACTACTGAGGATTGTGATGGCTGTAATTTCTGAACTACAAAACCGATGACCTTGAAATATTTTTGGAATAACAATAAAAGAATAAATGAAATCGAACTACCCATTAATAAATTACAGCTAAGTACACATTTTAAATTTTATCCCCTCTCCCAAGGGAACCGTGCTGAATTTC
The DNA here is from genome assembly GCA_920104075.1 of Melanargia galathea. Taxonomy (NCBI): domain Eukaryota; kingdom Metazoa; phylum Arthropoda; class Insecta; order Lepidoptera; family Nymphalidae; genus Melanargia; species Melanargia galathea. The sequence continues at coordinate 14,668,778 of OV049877.1, forward strand.
GGGATGAAAAGTATTCTATAAGTTACTCAGTACTCAGTAGTATTAACTTAAATCATGTCAAGTTTAATTTAACAGACCACGTAGTTTTGTCTGCCTTGCCCCTAGAGTGTTTTATAAAGCCGAAGAGAAGTAGACGCGAAGGGAGAGCAGCCCCCGCCCGCCGTAGTAAATCACAGGCACCCGAGTGAACCGTAGCGGATGAGGCAGGTCGCCAAAGGCGACCAACAAGCAGAAGCTGCAGAGGTGAGCGTGGGTACCTGGGCTTTGCTACGCAAGGGCGAAGGGGCTGCACTTCCCGCAGCGCCAGAGCCGTTGCAGAAGTAACTAAGTATGTTTTTGGATGGTATAACTAAACTGTTTATTTGATGTTATATTTTGCAATATCTGGTGATCAGTTAAACATAAGTCCTTGTTTTGTTACTTTATCCAAGTCTTCCAAGATATTATATAAAATAGTTGAATATTATTTATAATAGCTAGATAATTTTAATAATTCTGTGTCAATTATTACTTTATCCAAATTGAGTTGATATTATTTATAATAGCTGGATAGTATACATTCCTTATTTATTACTTTGGCTGTAACATATAGATTAACTTGGAATGGATTTTAACTTAAAATGTTTAAGACAGCTGATCCCAAAGAATTATCAAGATTAAAAGTAACAATGATTAATTATGAGTGGTACCTATGTAATTAATCTCTCTGATTTTTATTTAAATAATTAAATTAAAGCAGCAGCAGAATTCAATATAATTTATTCCTATTCAATTTGAAAGATTTATTACAAAAAAAGAGCATACGCTATTTTCTAATATAAATTATTTACATATTTGGCTGTAAAAAACGTAAGTACGTACCTACAGTACCTAAATAAATTACATAAATAAATAAATAAGTTCCATCCACATTGTGGGACATTTTGGAATAAAAAAAGCTAATGATAACTCATCAAATATCACAGCATCAACACACCTAGCCACTCACACAAAAAATTATCTACACGTATTTGTCACACGCAAGTGTTCAGTCTATTGTTAGTACCTACTGCGGTTTTGTAAGCTGCGTAGTCGTCAGGGGTCGTATCGTAGTCGTCACGGGTCGTATCGTAGTCGTGTCGCTGTCGGAGCGCGATATCACCCCGTTGTAGATTTTGCCCGTGTGGCCGTGGACGGTGACCGCGCTGTGGAGCGGCGGGCTCGTCACCCTCTGGGCTCCCGAGCGTCCGATCCGGTCGGCGTCCTCGTCTCCGTAATACGGACTCTCCGACGCTCCGTCGTAATACGGAAGTTCCGGACGCTCGGACGTTCCGGAACCATACTGCGAGTTGTAGTACTGACTCTCGGCGTCGCCCGCGGCCTCCTGCTGGTTTAAGATCTGAAAAGGATGGTGGATATACACAGGCACCTGAACCGGAACCTCGACCGGCACTTTGACCGGCACCTTCACCGGGTACGGAACTTTCACGGGATAAGGGACCTTCTTCTCGACGGGATACGGCTTGGGGATGTAAACGGGGACTTTTTTCTCTATGTGGATCTTTTGGGGGACCAAAACTTCGACCGGATACGGGACTTTCTTCTCCACTCTGATCGGGTAGGGAACCCTTTTCTCGATCGTGACGGGAATCGGCTGGGGGACTTTTACGGCGTAGGGCCTCAGGACCGGCACTTTTATGTGTCTGATGACCTCTACGGGTTCTTTCACTTTAACCTCGACGGGGTACGGGACTCTCTTTTCGACCGGATAAGGCTGGGGCACGTAGACTTTGACGGGATACGGATAGGGAACTTGCTTCTCGACCGTGATCGGATAGGGAACCTGTTTCTCAACGGGGACTGGGATCCGCACGGGATAGGGGACCCTCTTCTCCACTTGCACGGGCACAGGGTGCGGGACCCTCACTTGCACGTGTTTCACGACCGGAACGTGATGGATGACGGGATAGGGTTTAGGCACGTACTCCTTCTCCACTACCTTGACGGGGATCGGTTGAGGGACTCTTACTGTGACGGGATAGGGAACTTTTTTCTCTACTTGCACGGGATAGGGCCTGTCCACGACTTTAACCTTTTCCACGGGCACCGGCACCGGAACTTTCTTTTCTACCGGGTACGGTTTGGGCACTTCGACTTTAACGGGCACCGAGACGGGCTTCTCCACAGTTTTTACATACCGGTGATGGTGATGGTGGTGGTGATGCTTGACCTTCGTGACGGCGTTCGGTGTGGTGACGCTCTCTTCGGGTTGCAGGTGAGCGTAGCTCAAAGGAGGAGAGAGGAAGGACGCGGGTGAGTGCGCCGCTGGCGTGTTGAAGATCGTTTGGGGTCTGCTCTCCGCGGCGAACGAGTAGTGGGGCTGATGTGGCGTGGACGGCAACGTCGGGAAGGCGTAGCTGGGCTGTCTTTTCTTTTTACGAAAAAAAACCATGTTCCTCCCCGGCACACCTGCACCGATGTTCTGTTCCGAATGACTCACCGGAAGCACACCGTACGACTGGAGGTATAGCAAATTTCTCGCGTTCGTTTCTGAGGCTTCGCTGTCTAGATATCTGTCCGAGCGTCTGCTTATGGGGGTTTGAGAGGCTTTTCTGTTAGCGAAATGCGATGGCGAGATCGGTACCCAGTCGTTCGGTTCGATGTTGTGGTTGAAATTAGCCGGTGTCGTGTATTTCACCTTAGACGTCCTGGTAACTCTGCGGTAACCTCTGGTGGTCGTTTGAGGAGTAGTTGTCGACACGGATCGATCGTTGAAATTGATTCGCAGACGACTCGAGGCCGCGACCAAGTCTGCGTCGTTTGCAACTGTATCGTTGTTGTTCTCAAACGAGTGAGTGGTGTTTTGGGTGGTGACATTCATTTTCTCCAGGATCCTCTTGGGCCATATCCGTTTCGTTCGTAGGATTTTCCTCGTGGTGGTCGGCGCTCGGGTGGTGCTCGTGGTTATAGTCGGTTCGCTGACGAAGAGCGGCGGTCGCACGAAGTCCGCGCGGATGCCGTTGATGGTCTGGACTGGTATGCTGAACTTGGGGCTCTGGGCTGCTGGAGGTTTGCCGGTGGGCGCGGCAAAGATGAGCGGCTGTCGCAGAGGGCTGTTGAGAGTCGGCTGTCGCTGCGGAGGCTTGCTGTAGTACAGGTTGCCGCGCTGCATCGGCTTCGCGTTCTGGTATTTGTAGACCGAATTCAGCTGCTTGAGCTGGTCTTTAGTGTAGAAGCGTTGGACCGGCGGCGCTTGGAGCCTCTGCGCCGGGTTGTAGTAGTGTTTGGAGAGGCCGAAGTACTTGTCCACGGGGCCGATGGGCGGCTTGCTTGGGGGCCGCGGCGCGGGGCTGCTGGTGTGGTTCGCCGCGGCCGGCTGGACGGGTTGCGGCGGTTTCTCCAGCTTGGGCCCCTGTACGACTGTCACCGCGTTGTTCTTGGCCTCCATCGCCAGCTGGTCGTCGTGGGTGACATTCTGCGCTTCCACGGCGCGGTCATTGAAGACGATCGCTAACGCTGTGAACAGGAGTGCCGTCTGGAAAAGAATTTTACTTGTCTGTATATTTCGAATTAGTTATTTAGTTCTAGGTGTAGTTTTCTTTTAGAATTAGGTAGGTACCTATCTAAATTTATTTTATTTCAATTATTTTTGGTTCGTTCGTTCGTTCGTTCGTTTCAACCAATAGACGTCCACTGCTGGACATAGGTCTCCTGCAAGGATCGCCACAGCACACGATCTTGTGCCGCCTGACTCCAGCGGTTGCCAGCGACTCGCTTGAGATCGTCTGTACAACGAGTGGGGGGTCTACCTGCGCTTCGTTTACTGGTGCGAGGTTGCCATTCAAGCACCTTGGGACCCCAACGTCCATCGGTTTTTCGAGCAATGTGCCCCGCCCATTGCCACTTCAGCTTCGCGACTCGATGAGCTATGTCGGTGACTCTGGTTCTCCTGCGGATCTCCTCATTTCTGATTTGATCCCGCAGGGATACTCCGAGCATAGCTCTCTCCATCGCCCGCTGAGTGACCCTGAGCCTTCTTATGAGGCCCATTGTCAGCGACCATGTCTCAGATCCGTAAGTCATCACTGGCAACACGCACTGTTCGAAGACTTTCGTCTTCAGACACTGAGGGATATTGGACGAAAAGACATCTCGAAGTTTCCCGAACGCTGCCCAGCCGAGTTGGATTCGGCGGTTGATCTCTTTCTCAAAATTGGACCTACTACCTATTTTTGGTACCTAGATATTTTTAACATCATTCTTAAATTAACGCCTACCTATATATACCTAAGTATCATGCTGAACATAAATAATAATAAGTATTCCCCTTTCCCCTCCAATATTGGAGGGGAAAGGGGAATACTTATTATTAATAGTACCTACGACAATAGTGCAGCGGCCGGGATTTGAACCGTTGATCTCTGTTTCATTCCACGCTCTGACTCATCGTTACGTTATTGAGGACTAGCCGACCCCCGCGACTTCGTCCGCCTGGATATAGGTTTTATATAGGATCGGATTGGATCCCATAATCCTTTTTTGCACCTAAACTAAATGTAGCCTAAGTTACTCCTTATAACATCACCTATCTGCCATTGAAAGTTCCATCAAAATTGATCCAGCCGTTTCGGTAATTAGCTGGAACAAATAGACAGATCGACAAACATAAATTTAAACGCACACCAGTTTAAAATAAGCCGTACGTTCAAAGATCCGGGTCCCAAGTTATTTGAACCCAATAAATGTCTGTCATTTCTAAACCAAAATACCTATGACCTTGAAATATTTACGGGACAATACTTAAAGTACTACCTTTCTAACAAAAAAAGAATGAGTTAAATCGAACTACGCGTTAATGAATTACAGCTAAATACATGTTTTAACTTTCTTCCCCTCTCCCTAGGGAACCGTGCTGAATTTCGGGATAAAAAGTATCCTATAACCTACCTCGGAGTATAAACTCAAATCGTACCAAGTTTTATTCGAATCCATTCAGTAGTTTCGGCGTGATGCGCGGCCAAGATACAGACAGACAGACAGACAGACAGACAGACAGACAGACAGACAAAAATGAAACAAATTGCAGTTTTGGCTTCAGTATCGATTATAGAATGCCCTCCAACAAAAATTTTCAAAATATCTTCAATGTACAGAATTGGATCTGTTACAGTCTTATTATATTATAGACTAGCCGACCCCCGCGACTTCGTCCGCCTGGATATAGGTTTTATATAGGATCGGATTGGATCCCATAATCCTTTTTTGTACCTAAACTAAATGTAGCCTAAGTTATTCCTTATAACATCACCAGAAAGTTCCATCAAAATCGATCCAGCCATTTCGGAAATTAGCTGGAACAAATAGACAGATCGACAAACATAAATTTAAACGCACACCAGTTTAAAATAAGCCGTACGTTCAAAGATCCGGGTCCCAAGTTATTTGAACCCAATAAAGGCCTGTCATTTCTGAACTAAAAAACCTATGACCTTGAAATATTTATGGAACAATATATAAAGTACTATCTTTCTAACAAAAAAAGAATGAGTAAAATCGTACAACGCGTTAATGAATTACAGCTAAATACACGTTTCAACTTTCATCCCCTCTCCCAAGGGAACCGTACTGAATTTCGGGATAAAAAGTATCCTATAACCTACCTCGGAGTATAAACTACAATCGTACCAAGTTTCATTCGAATCCATTCAGTAGTTTCGGCGTGATGCGCGGCCAAGATACAGACAGACAGACAGACAGACAGACAGACAGACAGACAGACAGACAGACAAAAATGAAAAAAATTGCAGTTTTGGCTTCAGTATCGATTATAGAGTGCCCTCCAATAAAAATTTTCAAAATATCTTCAATGTACAGAATTGGATCTGTTACAGTTTTATTATATTATAGATATAATTAATTATGTAGGTATTGATCGACCAGAATCTCATGAAAAATAGGGAAATGAAATTCCAAGGTTAGCAACACTACGGCTGCCCTAGCGATACAGTTTAATATTTCAAATAACTTGAACCGTTTACTGAAATTTAAATTGCCCAAAGTAACTGCACTCACTAACCCGGAATATAAATGCAAAAACCATTTAAACAACAAGCACAACACAAAAACAAAGTAAATGGATGTTGATTACTTTGTTTTTGTATTTAAAATGCAGTTGCTTGATTTTTCGTTTCGTGAAACGATCCCAGGCAAGGTGTTCTGAATGTAATTACTTTGTTTATCACTAGGGCAGCCAAGTTAACCTAGTGTTGCTTACTACAAAATTTAATTTCCCTATTTTTCATGAGATTCTGATTCTGGATCTATACCTACCTACCTGTGTTCCTCTTTCAAAATGTTAATGCTACCTATATGAGTATTACTGGCAAGATAGAATTTTGCAAAAGTTCAACATTAGGACCAAGGGACCTTACGTTCATTATTCGGTCAGAGTTCACAGGTGAACGAAATTAATTGTAAAGAAACTTTATTGGCTGGTTTTATTGATATCTACTGATATAATAACGATGTTAAATTGAATTACCTACCACCACCATCACTACAGCCTTTTTAACGTCCCATTGCTGGGCACAGGCCGCCTCTCTCATAGGAGAGGGATTTAGAGCTTAGACCCGCCACGCTGCTCCAATGCGGGTTGGCGGGCTTAATAATTGTTTAATGTTTAGATATAGATTACAACCTACTGTGAAAATGTTCTCTAACTAGCTATTAATGTTTCTTGTTATTTATTCTCTTATATTTTATATAGGTAATTTTATTTATTTCCTTAAATAAATTAAGGAATTCTTAGGTGTATTGTTTTGATATGAGTGAGGTATGTTACAGATCGATCGATCGATTATATTTAACAGATCGTTTATTTCACATTACTCTTACTTTTACTAGCTAGGTAGGTATGGTAGGTACTAGCAAAGTAGTGTGGTTGCGCTTGCGTGTATCTATCTCACGCAAACATTTTTCAAATTCTCCTGACACTTAATGTTAATGTATTAATATTTACAAAAACAAGCGAGTTTTCTTCTACTTTCCTTGCTGTATTCATATCCATACATATTCATGGTTTAACTATCTTTTCTAGCTGGCAAGTAGGCCACTAGGATTTTTACGTGAAAAACAGATGATTTTATTGGGAAAATTGTCATGTTTTTCTTTACAAAATTATGAAAAATTGACATGATCTTTTTACAGTCTAATGAATTTTTTGAATTTTTTATACTTGATTTGGTAAATCATGTTAGGTATTGTGGCTATGTAATTTTGAAATAATTGGAAATAATTAAGTACAAAAATTAGTTTTTAAAAAATTTGAAAAATATCTAAGTACAAGCTGATGTCCGCGATTTCATCCGCGTGAATTCAAGTTTTTTAATAATCCCTCGGGTCGAACTCTATGATTTTCCGGGATGAAAAGTCTAAAAGCCTATGTGTTAATCCAGGGTATAATCTATCTCCGTTCCAAATTTCAGCCAAATCGGTTCAGTAGTTGCGGCGTTAAAGAGTAACAAACATACACACATACATACACACAGACTTTCGCCTTTATAATATTATATAGTCAATAGTGTGATTATTCCCTTAGTTCCAATAAAACTAATGCATGAACTAAATCTGAAGGAGATTCGGACTTCGGATCTCACGCATTATTATGCAACCTAATTTAAAACTGTTCATATTTATTAGATAGCATTTTTGTACGTTACCCAGATGTTTAAATCTAAAAACCGTTAAACTCATCACTATACACTATCTCACTAATCAACATCACTATTATCACCGGAACATCCACTTTTTTCACTATTATCACTTCACTATTTTTGCCGTTTTTTTTCCCGTAGTGTTGTATTTGTACCTACCGATAAGTGTTGCATATTGCGTGGCCTCTGCGGATCGCGAGCATGGACGACGACGTGTATCAAATGATGTGAGCAAGGAAACGTCAGTGGCTTTTATTATTGGCGTGTTGGGTGGGTAACTTTCTCTGATGCCAAATGCCAATATCAAGCGCTCGGGTTACTTGGCCGTTTATATAGGTCGGATTGTAGCGGCTCCCTGCGGCTCGTTTGATCCTAGTGGGGGTCAGCTGACGCTGCGCTTTCCGGTGCGAGGTCGCCATTCCAGCATCTTGCGACCCCATCGGGCAACGTCTATCAGTTCTCCGAGCTTTGTCCCGCTCGGTGCGACTTCGCGACTTGTTGAGTTATGCCGCAGTCGCCTTTCGCGTATTTGGAGGGGAAAGGGGAACATGGGTCATGTAACATGTTCATCACTATTAATATTCTTTGAAAAAAAAAATTATACCGGAAAATCAGAGTTCCCACGGGGTTTTCAAACAACTTAATTCCTCACATAAATATACGAATATACCTAGGTATATGAAGTTGCGAAAGCGTTATCTACTTATTAATTATATCTCTGATTGTCTCTGTGGTTTAATGGTTAGCATGTTCGAATGCGCATCACGAGGTCCTGGGTTGGATTCCCGGGTCGGACAAAAAAAAAATTAAATTAGGATATCCTGGAGTACGAGTTGGTATGAGGCTCGGAGAGCATCATCAGACAATAGTAGTTAAGAGAGCAGCGTGGCGAGTTTAAGCACTAAATCCCTCTCCTTTAAGAGAGCCTACAGCTAATATAGGCTGTTGGGTGTTAAAGTTCTGTAGTGGCGGTGATCTGTAACTTCGAACACACATCGACTTTATAGATTTTCAGCCGAATACAAAGCCATTTTTCATGCAACTAGTAATTAAATCAATACAGTTACATAACACGTTGATTGAGAAATGATTAGGTCTACTTATCCATATTACTTACTTTCTTTCCTATTTCCGTTCTTCCGCAAATAATTATAATAGTACAATTATTGGTCTGTTGCGCTTATGTAATGTGTAAACAAACGCACGCAAACAACGAACATGAACATTGTAATTCCTATACAATACCATTTATATATTATTCTATTAATATAAATGCGAAAGTTTCTAATGATGTTTGGAATCATGCTTCAAAGGCTGCATGGAATTTCATAAAATTTTACACATAGATAGAGCCTAGTCGATTAATATATAGCAGAGGTTCCCAAACTTTTTTTTTCTCGTGGACCACTTTCAAAATTTTGCTGGTTTCGGTGGACCCCCTGCAGCTACATTTCTACCATATTCCCAAAACTCGAAAAAAATGTGAAGATAGGTTGCGGCTGAGTTCCAACCATAAATTAAGTAATAGTTTTCGAAAAAAAAAGTGAGAATTGATTGGTTATTAATTAAGTCATTGTGCTGTGAGTGGATGTCAAAAGTAAAGTTGACCAATCAAAAAAGTGATTCCTACCAACTTTACTTTTTTGACATCTACTCGCAGCACAAGGAACCAATCAATTCTCCCTTATTTCATTTAGAAAAGTCCCCATTCGGAGTGGTAAAAATAAAAAGAAGATTTTTTTTTTTTTATTTATTAAAATATGTAATTATTACACTATTAATTATAACTAATAGTGTAATAATTACATATTTGAATAAAAAATAATTATTAATAAATTAAAATTTTACGTAATGTAATAAAAATTAAATATTAATAAAATTTTAATGCGAGGGATGTACATGATGTTTTGCCAGCAAATTATTAATATTTGGCTTTAATTTTGTTAAAAATAAACGCAAATCTCCCCGTTCAGTGATATTTAATCTACTTCTTTTTTTGTTAAAAGATTTGTAACGACGCTAAAACTTGTTTCGACACGATATGACGAAGGAAACGCTATCAAAAGCTTTCTCGCAACTCCCCACAGTCCGGGATATTTTTCGGGTATTTCTGCCTGCAAACGAAATGTTTGATACCCTCTTTTAAATTTCACCTTCAGCTCTTTATTAGAGCTTAGCTCGAGTAGCTCCTCTTGTAAAATTACATTCTCAATTTCCGTTTCATCGAATGGATTTATGACCCATGATGGTATTTCCATTGTAAGAATATCTTCAAATCTGATTTTGAAGTCATCATGCAGGGCAATTAAATGTTGAACGTATGTTTGATATCCTCATCAAGGCAAATATGTTCTACCTGTGACAAGTTTGAAAACTGGGAAAATTCACGCCGACTAATATTTTGTTTCATAAATTTCAATTTTCCAAGAAAAGCTGTAATTACACTCTTTGTTTTTATTAAATTGAGGTTGTCCCCTTGTAATTGTAAGTTAATTTCATTAAATTTTTTGAACAAATCTGTCAAATACGCGATGTCTGCTTTCAAATTGATCAGTTTTTCTTTTAAATCTGGATCTTTACTTTCCAGAAACTCTAACATCGATTCACTTTTCTATTCGAAATTCCGGAAACAAATGAGTAATGTTTATCTTTGGCATTCGTATTTATATTGCTGAACAATCAAACAAGTTCATGCAAGATTGCAAGCACACACACCACAAATCGTATTTCATCCCTTTGCACGTCTGAACAAGCATAGCGGACGGGGCGGCGGAGGCGGGCGGCGGTAGCGGAGGCGTTTTGCAAGTCTCGATACGTTGTACTGAATGTGGAATATGCAAGTTTTTACAAGTAACAGTCGCTGAGCTTTGTAAAATAATATCTGCATTGAGAGGTGAAGTCAAGCCAACATTTTAGTTCTTCACTATCGAAAGCAGATACATTTTCGTGGACCCCCGCTTACGAACTGTGGACCCCCATTTTTTTGTCATGCCAACGTAGACCCCCGTCGAGTCTCCCGTGGACCCCTGGGGGTCCACCTGGACCACTTTGGGAACTACCGATATATAGGATACTTTTTATCACCGGAAGGGAATTCCTGAGGGACTCAAAAATAACGCCATCTAGCGGAAAATTTTGGGCGCTATCTGTCGGCTTAGTAAAAACACAAAAAATCTCGTTTCGACGCAAAAACAGCGCTACCTAGCGGCTTATTAGTTAAACTCTTTAGTCGACGTTAAAACTGCGCCATCTAGCGGCACAATAGTTAAACTCGATTCGACGTTAAAATAACGCCATCCAGCTGCATATTTATGATGTTTAACATTTAACGACATTTTGGGCTGCGGGTACTTTGTAAAACAAAATGAAACACATTGTAACAAAATAAAGAAATACTATATTTTTCACACATTCCATCATTGAATTTCCTTCAGTATTTTTAACCTATATTTGTCATCGGGAAATCTCATTTTGATGATGAGCCTAATTTCTTCGCACGAGTAGCTCTGCGACAGTTCCTTGTCTCGGCACCAGAGGTCGGCGATTTCCAACATTTGCGCTTTCAGTAGCCTCGGCATCTTTTCGAATTTGCTCCATACTTCGATTTTGGTTTCGAACTGTATTGGTTCCTATGAAATTAAACATTTATTATTGAACTAGATGATGCCCACGGCTTCGCCCGTGTGTATTTAGGTTTGTAAAAATCTCGTGGGAACTTTGATTTTCCAGAACAAAAAGTAGCCTATCTGTAGTAAGTAGTAACCCGTCCACAAAACGGAAAAATTCCGTGGGATCCTTACGATTTCGGAATGCAATTCCTTACAGCATCAGGGTTGAGGAGTTGGACATGTACCTACTCGAGGTCATTCAACAATAAAGTATTTAATTGGTATCCCCAATATCAATTTAAATAACCGACAGTGCCTAAATCCCATTAGTTTTGGGGATCAGATCCCCTACAGCATCAGGATTGAGGAGTTGGAATCCAAATTTTTTTGTAGGACAGTGTCGCAATGTTTCTCTATCGATTAAAAAAAAAAAATTACGCAAATCGGTTCAGAAATCTCGGAGATATCGGTGTACATAGGTAGAAAAACACAACTCCTCCTTTTTTGAAAGTCGGTTAAAAAAGTAGCCTATGTTACTCCCTGGTCAATTCTCTACTTGTATGTGAAAGTCCCGTCAAAATCGGTTCAGCCGTTCCAAAGATTAGCCCGTTCAAACAGACAGACAGACAGACAGACAGACAGACAGACAGACAGACAGACAAAAATTTTAAAAACGTGTGATTCGGTTATAGTATCGTTCAAATAACCATATGAGCTTAATATGAGGTAGTTATTTCGATATTACAGACAGACACTTCAATTTTATTTATTAGTATAGATATTAGAATGTTATGTGGAAGTACCTAGTTAATAGAGACCTATGTTCAGAAGTATTACATCTATCGATTGACGACGAAGACAATGAATTTGAATGAGGATAGGACAATTTTTGGTATGTCCTCTAGTTACGTTACTGAAAGGAATGAATTTTTTTTAAATGAATTCTTTAAATATTGCGACCTCATTAAAAAAACCTGTAGACGAGCATACCGAAACTCTTGTTGATTTTCAGGGAAATATGTTTACAAATCATATAGTCATGATTTGAGCGAGAGAAGCGAGCGCCAAAATTTTTAAAAATAAAAATTCAAATAAAATAAAAAAACTTCAAACGTGACCACGAAGTATAAAAATAATTTTTGTTTGTAATGCAGAGGAAAGAGTGTAAGTATAGCATTAAAATCAATCAGTCAGGAAAGAGAGTTAGTAGAATCATAGTCAGATCTCTGTAATAGAATAGACAATTTCACTTTTCATTCGTCACTAGCATCTACCTAATTTCGGTTCTAAACCAATCCCGAGGGAATAGTGGATTTCCGGTTCCCGTTCCCGCTCCGTTTTCCGACCTTTATACCTATTACCTACTATCAAGGAAGTTCGCTACAGTATCTACCTATAGATTTTGGGGTTTTCAAAATCCCGGGGAACTGTGCATTTTTGCAGGATAAAAAGTAGCCTATGTGTTGCCAAACAAGATAACAACATGCCAACGCGCCATGGAAAGGAGTATCCTAAAACTAAAAAAATTCAGAAGATTAGAAGTACAGACATCAGAAAAAAGACGAAACTAACTGATGCCCTGGAACATGCCTTAAAACTAAAGTGGCAATGGGCTGGACATATATCTAGGTGCAGAGATGGAAGGTGGACTGAAACAGTGACGAAATGGACAGGACCACACGGCAAGCGGAAAGTGGGCAGGCCCAAGAAACGGTGGTCTCAAGACATTGTAGAAGTGGCTGGAAGAGATTGGATGTACACTGCCCAAAATAGGAAAAAGTGGAAAGAAATGGAGGAGGCTTTCACCCAGACTTTGGGATCCATCAAAGACTAACACACTAACAAACTAACAATAACTTTTTTAAATCTATTTACTAAAACGACTAACAAAAAATAACCACATGAAGTTTGTTTTATACACTGTATACTATTAAGGAAACGATGGAAATAAAAAAGCTTAATTATTATTATAATTATTATTATTATGTGTTGCCAATGCATGCAACACAGCAAACTATTGTAATAATGTATTATATGAGCGTGATGTACCTAAGAACAATACTTTATAGTATTTTTTATTTACTATATCTATTTAAGTCCCACACTTTTCCAAGATAAAAAGTAGCCTATGTGTTAAATAGGCACAATAGTTGCGGCGTTAAAGAGTAACAAACATACACACACACACAAACACAAACGCCTTTATAATATTAGTGTGATTGTGATGGCAACAGGCAACTTCAGTGGTTCCGCTTATATGGTTTTGTGGCTGAGGCTGGATGATAGTTACCTCAAAGAAGGTCGCAATTTCAGCAATGGTGTCCTCAAATTTGACAGCGAGCATGTACACCAGGTCTTCGCATATGGGCCTGGTGTCTGCAAACAGCCGGTCCAGCATGGCCTGGCACAAGGCCTGGGCCAGCGTGCACATGGCCAGCTCGTACATGCGCGATGGCAGGATGCTCTGCCAGGCGGCTTTGAGGTCCTGCATCAGGGTTATTGCGTAGTTGATGCCGCGCTCTAAGGTCTCGTACGAATCGTGGCTCCAGGGCAGTTCTGAAAGACAAAATGAAAACAACCTAGAGTCACAGTATGTCTCTAACTACCTACTAAGAATGCTCAGGGTCACTTAGCGGACCAAGGAGAAAGCTATGCTCCAAATATTGTTTTGGGATCCAATCAGAAATCACTGAAATAGCTCATCCAGGAAGCTGAAGTGGTAAAGGTTGGTTGGTTGGGGTCCCAATGTGCTGAAATGGCGACCACACAGCAAACACAGCATTGGAAGACCCCTTACTAGGTGGACACCTACTAGGTGGACAATTGGACAAACAATTGACTATCGAATCTCTACTAATATTATAAATGAGAAAGTATCTTTATTTATTCTTCAATCACGCAGCAATAGATTAACTTGAATTTTTACATGGACATAATTAATGACAGACAACAGTAACATAAAATACTTTTCATTCCGGGAAACCAAAGGATTCATATGGAATTTTAAAAAACCTTAACGCCATGCGGAAAATGTCGTGGGTAATTATGTAATTATTAGTAATACATGATGTACCTGTCATCAGATCATCATCATGATCAACCCATTACCGGCTCACTACAGAGCACGGGTCTCCTCTCAGAGTGAGAAGGGTTTTGGCCATAGTCTACCACGCTGGCCAAGCGGATTGGCAGACTTCACACACCTTTGAGAACGTTATGGAGAACTCTCAGGCGTGCAGGTTTCCTCACGATGTTTTCCTTCACCGTTAAAGCAAGTGATATTTAAATACTTAAAACGCACATAACTCCGAAAAGTTAGAGGTGCGTGCCCGGGATCGAACCCACGACCTCCGATTAGAAGTCGGTCGTCCTAACCACTAGGCTATCACAGCTTTTTTTGTCATCAGATATCAAGTATAAATTGAAAATTTAAAACCCCCGACATTCGCCATTTTGTGGAGGTGGGCATCTTGGATTTACATAGCGCTATTCTACTAGTCAAGCCCTTTCATTTGATACCCATATTGTGGGAGTTGTGAAAAAATATGTAATCCGCCATTTTGTGGCCGCGGCCATCTTGGACCGATTTTCATCGAACATAGCTAAGAACACTCCCGACTAATACACACTCAAACAAAAAAATCGCACTCTAAACGGTTCACCCGTTTGAGCACTATGGTGGAACAGACAGACAGACATACACACACAGACACGTCAAACTTATAACACCCCGTCGTTCTTGCATGGGGGTTAAAAAAATAGTTACCATTAGCTTCAATCTTCTGCAGTATAACATTCCTTTGTGCCTGCAAGTACAGGGATACCTTCTCCAAGCCCAGGACCCTCAGATCCTGTATACATTCCAGCAGGGTGCTGTTCAGATGATCAGCTATTTGTGCAGGCAAGGTGTTCTTCCACGGCGGCCCGAGGAGACTGTGAGCCAGGTAGAAGCAGTTGTTGAAGAATAATGCTGGAAACAAAGAAATTGCTGATGATAAGAATGGTTTAATTTGTTGTTTACAGCCTTTGAAGTTCTGACTTTGATGTTTGGGACTGCCTTGAAAAATAATTTCAAAATTTTTTTCTTCTAATTCCTAAAATAAATCTTTTTCTTTCAATATTCGGTTTTGGTTAAATTTTCTACACTAAATATCCTTTCAGGTCTATTTAACTCATTATGGCTATAAGCTAGAGATCCGTGACATATGGACGGACAGACAGACAGACAAATTGCAGGCAAGGGAATCCTAAAAACTGAAATCAGACAAACTTGTGGGTTGGTGTTGTGGTCTTTACTTATTTGATCCAGGTATGCTCTGGTGGAGCAAATTAGGTGCGGAGGTCATAACTTTGCAATACAAAGTGCTTGATGGTAGCACAGCACAAGGTATAACCCCCGTCACGTAAGTCGACCGGTGACCTTCAAGTGCTCGCAGCGTCGCACGAGTGAGCGGGACACAATACGATTGGAGAGCCAATCAACGAGGGATCCGCGAAAGCTAATCAGTGCTTACGAACGATCCCCACGCCCTCCCCGCGACCCCCTCACACCCCGAGATACCTCATTTTCGACTTCTGTGCATTGAAGGTCACCGGTTGACTTATTTTCCGTGACTTACAGTATTGCCAGGTATTAAAACTTAAAAGGTAAAAATAATAGTTACCTATATCAAGTGGGCAGCATTCTAAATTAGTTTTAAACTTCTTAGGCACAATACATTGATACATTACTGCTATATCTTTTACGTACATAGTCAACTGGTTGCTATATTTTTGCGGCAGTTTGACACTCTCTTCTAAATGCTCCACAATCATAGTCATTATACGCTTCACATTTTGCGAGATCACACATTTCGGCATAAATAGAGGATTATTTAGATCATATACAACTTCTTTCTGTGTCACATCTAATACAGAGTCATTTTGTATGTCAAAGTTAGTACCCACGACTATGGTTCCATAGGACAAACTCTGGTTCAATAAATTACGGACATCAGACAATAATTTATCACATTTCTTATTATATAAAACACATTCAGTGTCATTTATATATTTGTTTAATGGAGAGTTGTCCGCCTCCACAAATTTGAGCTCAATCAAAAATTTATTAAACAAATCCAGTTCAGCAACAATGTTTTTGTAGTTCTGATAACTACTATCGCATGACGGCAAGTTGCTCCTAATGCAATCCTCAATTATTTTATTGAAGAATTTATCACAAATATTGTCTGCAAATACTTGTATAAATGTCTTGTCTGCTTCAAATTGCGACCCCAATGTTGATTGTAGAAATTCTATTATATAAATTAAATTATTGAATATTGTTTGAAAGTTAGGTTTTTTGTGTTCGTTTAGGTCAATTTTTATGTTGAAAACTAATGCTCCTATGTGATCTTCTGTAAAAATCTCACAGTTGTGTCTTATGACATCATGAAGCAGTTTATCAATAAAGAAATGTGCAAATAAGGCAAACTCAGCATTCAGTCTTTCCGTAACATACAGACACTTTAATATCTTCTGTATTAGAGTGGGATCACTCTGTTGGACTGATAGAGAGTAAGTGAGGAAATTACCACCTCTCTTTTGGGACCATGTAAATATATCTTCCAATTCTATACTTAACTGTGCAGTATACAGAGCTAACTGGGTTTCAACTTGAGAGTTTAGGTTAGCTAAGGCTTTTATACTACTTCCTTCCATTTTTAGCACACGTAATTTGTTTTGTAGCTCTTTTACGCTTACCATGGCTTCAGTATAGTTGTATCTTTCAAACTCATGATTTGCCTTATCCAGTATTGTTTTACTTTCGACAACGATGCATAAATCGCGAAAACTATTCATAGATTTATCTAATTTCTTACAGTTGCTGGTAAATTCTTCGATTGCTTCTTTTTTATCCAATTTTTCTTGTAAAAATCGTATGTCTTCTTCAAACTTCGCGTAGTCTGAAATTATGTTCCCTTTACGATTTTTATAGTTTAATTGTTCCAAACTCTTTGTAGGTGTAAAATTGAAGTAAGTATCGATGAAATTTTGATGTATTGACCATGATAACATTTGAACTCTTTCTGTAAGATCTTTTAATTTAGGAACAAGTTCATCGCGGCACTTTGCTTGATCGTTTGTGTTGGCTTTATTCGCCTCTTGCAAAACATCACTCAACGAACTCATTGTTGATAACAGGATAAACGATAATGCTTTTAATAGAATCACCTAAAGTTCAGTGGTGGTAATCAAATAGAAAACAAAAATATAAGTATCGAAATTCGAAATATGGACAAATATAAATTCAAATGACCAGTAAACATTGTTCGAACTTTGAAATTTGAATTTCAAAAATTCAATTTTCAAAGTTCTGCTTTGTTGACATTGACAAGACTGAGTGACAGCTAATCATAGATAAGGAAGACATAGGGATACCACTAGTTAAACTAAATTACCGGTATAGATCGTCCAGAATCTCATGAAAAATAGGGAAATTAAAGGAGATGTTTCAAATCTGGCTAAGTCTTGTACAGTACCATACAAATTAAGAAAAATCTGTTGTTCTCGGGAAAACTAAAATTATTGAGTTAAAATTAATACTTTAGTCGTACAAAAATATTTTTTATTCATTAATTATTGATCGATTTTCAATATGGCGTCGCTGGCGTCGTATGGTTTGACGTAAACTGACAGCTTGTCACTTCAAATAACAATTGTCATTGTGAATTGTGATTGATATTCTGTCAGTCAATGGTGGACTGGCGGTCAATTGCAATCGATTTCTGTTTGATTTTTGAGTTCTTTTCAACAACTTCACTTTCGTTTTCTGGATTTTGGACCGTTTTGCTCATCTGTTTACCTGGCTTTCGTTTTTGGACTGTTACTCATGCCATCTGTTGACCCGGCGTTGTGCTACACGGACTTCGATTTTGCTTAGCGATTTGGACGGTGTTGATACGATCTAATGACATTTCTGTCAAAGTCAAATGTCAAATCGAAATGAAAGACATTTTACCGCCATGATGAATTTTTGTTACGTGTTGCAATCATAGAGATAATAATAATAAGTAGAGTAGGCATACCTACCTTAAAAACGTGCCAAAAATACACTCACACACGCACAATCCCCCAACCTAAAATGGCGCGTGTTCATTGTGATGTCTCAAGTTGTGCGTGTGTGAGTGTTCATGTATACATTTTAGGGAGGCCATCTTAAAGGAAGTTGCAATAAAATTTCTGCCACGATCTGTTTTATTGTTATGTTTAAAAATGTAGTGTTGTCTCTTACACACTTATGAAAATTTTGATAAGCTTAAGCTATTTTCCGATCCACTATTTTCTATAGGACATTATGCCAAGTCCTCTTCTATAGGTTCATGGTTGCAATCCTAAGCAGAAATACTTGTTTTGTACAACCAAACAAAACCATTTTATAGAAAATATATAGTTAAAAACTGTTCAATGTTTTCTGGACTATATCCAAGTATACTGTACCGAGTCCTAGCCAAGGCCTCATACAGTGATGAAACATCTCCTTTTGTAGTAAACAACACTAGGCTAACTCGGCTGCCCTAGTGACAAACAAAGTAATTACATTCAGAACACCTTACCTGGGATCGTTTCACGAAACGAAAAATCAAGCAACTGCATTTTAAATACAAAAACAAAGTAATCAACATCCAATTACTTTGTTTTTGTGTTGTGCTTGTTGTTTACTTGGTTTTTGCATTTATATTCCGGGTTAGTGAGTGCAGTTACTTTGTTCGGGCAATTTAAATTTCATTAAACGGTTCAAGTTATTTGAAATATTAAACTGTGGTAAAAAAACTACTCAACATAAAACTTTTGTTAATGCAAAAAGTCAATTTCACAAAAAATGACAGTTACTTTGTTTATCGCTAGGGCAGCCGTAGTGTTGCTAACCTTGGAATTTCATTTCCCTATTTTTCATGAGATTCTGGTCGATCTATACAATAGAATATATTATATTTCGGTTTTTATCTAAGATATAGTAATACCTCAATACTACATTTACTCTTTGTAATACCTCCTCTTCTTCCTTTTATCAAGACACATTTCTCATTTCTCAATATATATTTAAATTAAAATTTTAAGACAAAGGGATGCATTTACCTGATCTGTTACCACTTAAATTCCGCTGTCCGCTGATTCCACGCCCTCATAACTACCTACCTGCATTATAAAATTTTAAATTTTTTTATACTTTTTTCACAGAAAGGTTATTTTGATGGTCGAAATAAAAATGAAAATAGGCAAAATCAGTGAGGTGTAATAAATACATCATTGGGCAAAATACTTACTTATATTCATTTTATTTATCTAGGCTCTATACATAGTGTGAACCAGAGGTACGCAGGCGGATTGGTATTTGGGATGGTTACGCCAAACCTACATATTTCTATGCGATTCTGAAACATAATATACTCTTCATGCTTCAGATCTTAGATGCGTTGAGACTTGAGCCTTCGAGACATGGTGCTGAAGGTTTTCAAAATACCTTGGACTAGCTTTCAAGACCAAGGCATCTAATTCTAAGAGCTAAACATCTGGCGACCACATATTTGGCGCGTCCCTTGCAGGTACTACTTCGGACACATTGCCCACCGTTAAACTGGAAACTTAGATAAATTATAATATTGGTCCTGTATTGGTCATAGGTAATTTTACTCTTGCATAACTTTGATCCAAGCATTTATTCGTGCGCAAAGACTATACTATTCGTGCGTGTCTTCGGCATTATGGACAACAGCGTGATAGATGCTCCGGTAGGAGTAATATGTGTTCTGTGGATAGATGTACCGAGTGCGGCGTTGACGGTACCAACGCGTGGGACTACGTCCTCTTGGCCTCCTCCCTTCCTCTCAATCTTGCCTACCTACCTACTTAATTTTCCACCGCTTAATCTTTTGTCATTTTCACTTAAGTAGGTACTTACATGTTCATCGTTCATTTTTGCGGTGAACGATGCACGATACAATATTGCATATGGCAAAGTGCCTGTGAACGATGAACGGTCGGTGTTTAGACGGTTCATTTTCTATGATTCACCGATGAAGCCTCGAAAATGAAAGCAAAAATTTCGAAAAATGAACCGTCTAATTTGGCCTTTAGACACAAAGTTGTTTAACTTTAACCTAATTAAGGAAAAGGTCGTCGTTAAGGAAGAGAAAAATAATATGACGATCGGTTGCTAGGGATTGTATAATCAATTTATTAATTCTCAAGGACAAATATTTTTACATACAAATAGCATTCCATAGTCCGCATCATTAAGTTTCTTTTAAGTGAGAGTACCTAGGTATTTACTGTTATTAATAATTAACAATGAATGATACAGAAATAGAAAATTTAAAAACGGAATTAGAACACGAAAAAACGTGCAGGTAAGGTAAAAATCATTGGCTAGTGTTGTTAAGAAAAAAAAATCGTACGAAAATACTAAAACCTTTTTTATTAAATTGCTAGGGAATCCGCAGCTTGGCAAAATGGTGAACTGGAAAAACAAATAGTTTATATTCAAGAGGAACTGCGCAAAGCAGACTATCCATGGGACTCTGATCTCGACTTGCAGAAGGAAAGCCTGAGACACAAGCAGTTGCTTGAAGCAATCGACACCTTGAAGGAACAACTGCCTATTTTAAAAGATAAAATTAAGGGTGCAAAGATTTGCGGTCTAGGTAAGTTGTAAACTCAAAATTTAAATCGCTCCTCTAGACCAGAAATACTGTTGTTACTCACGACCTTCCTGTTCCATTCCATCATCAGACTTTAACCAGTAATTGGTTAAAGTCCTTCTACCAAGTACCTAACTACTAGTCCAGACCAACCCAACGAATACAAATTCAGTGGAACGTCAAGGTCAAGATCTTGTGACACTTGTATCGAGCAGCTCCCTGTTACTCGCCTGATGTCATCGGCCCATTTAGTGGGGGCTCTGCCCACACTGGGATCTCCAGTGCAAGAACACACAGCCACGGACAGATAAATTGGTCAAACTTATGACACCCCTCTGTTTGCGTGTTGAATTCGTTGCGTATTTGCCGTGGTAAAAGTTGCAGGATTATTTTTATTAATGCAAAAAAAAAAAATTTTTGTTTTATTTTGCAGATTGTAAATTAAAGCACGACGATCTTAACATAAACTTGGACATCCTCACTCCAGTAAGACTTTTTTATTTATATTTTTGTGATGCTTCTATTCCGTACCTATATTAAGTACCTACATTTTGTTTCAATAGGTTGCACTTGATTACTGAGTAGGTAAGTATATATGGTATTTTACTATTTGCAGGCTGAATTATTGCGTACTGTGAAACGTTTCGAGAGACTTAAAACGGATTTAATAAGTACGTTACGGAGTAAGGAGTGGCGATTGGATTCGGAATCGAAGGTGGGTCCATAACCTATGAACTTCTTAGTGTAGATCTGCTAAGTCAAAATATAGCTAGCCATCAAGTGGAAGGATTTGGGATTTATAATCTTAAAAAATCCCCACCATTATAAGCTATCACAACGCTCAGCATTGCGGATTACGACGAAGATCAATACACCACCGCCTCCACGTTTATAAAAAGAAAATGATCAGCACTATTAACCAACTTCTGATTTATTATCACAGTGTTGCTCGATAAAAATCGGTACCTACCGAATTACCGATTATTAGCACATTTCTGTAGCTTTAAATAAAATAAATTATTTATCGTTGAGCTAATAAAGTGATAGATAGTTTCTGAATCTGATCGTTTTAGGGTATGTAGGTAGTAACTACTACTAACTAACCATGGTAAAACAAGAAATCCCTATAGTTTCGTCCAGTTTCACAGCAATTTCGGAAACAAATAAAGTTGTAGAAAATCGCTACCATATTGTGTACTTACTAAAAAATTTTTTTTTTTCAGCTACTCTTTTTACTAACTGTACTGTACTGGTTACTATACGGCATATTATAGGTATTTTCTATTCTATTTTTAGTTGTTCGTCAGAGTCAACGATCAAAGGACGTATTTGCAAAATGAACTCATGATATGTCAGAATAATATCATGCGGCTTCAAAGGAATGGAGCGTACTGGCAGTGAGTTGATATTTTGTATTCTTAAATAATTTTATAAGCACATGCCACATTTCGGTAGAAAATTACATGTCTACGTAAAAATAATAGTACTCACTCTGTTGAAAGAATTGACAGGCCCAAAAGCAATGCTATTTTTTATATGGTGTGTTTTTGTAACTATTCTCGCTCAAACTCAGAATTAAAACTATTTCTATATAGTGCGTAGAAATTGTGAAACATGTTATAAAACTTTGTTATATAATACCTCCAATTGTTATATAACATGAGCATACACTACTAAAAATGTTAGAGGACAAAGTTTTATGGCGTGTTTATGTTAAATCCGTATAATGTAATTTCAGATGTAAAATTGTAAGTATTCATTTCAGGTACGTCCCCCGCAAGAATGACGAGAGAGTGTTGGATCCGAAGCGCGGACCGATAAAGAAGATCTTTGGCAACGAGCGACTACCTCCGATTATAACTTAAATCACAAAATACTTAGAGAAATATGACTTAGAGAGATAATTTAGTGACAAATTATTATTAGGTATATAATATAAGATTCACTTAGTAAAGTTGGGTTCAAATTACGAAACATGTTATAAAACTATTGTATAACACCTCTTTTAAATTGTTATATAACATCTCATCGTGATTAAAAACATTTTCTAAAAACAACAACACCTCTGTTTTTTTACAGGTGTACTAATCTTCGAAACGGCAAACCCGTTTTGATGAGGCTTTCATATATCTAACTATGTACCTAGGCAAAAAACGAGGCAAAGACTAGTATATATTTTTAGTTCGTCAAACAATATGTTTTTACGGGAAATAATATCTAACTGAGAAACTGAATTTGAAGCAAAATATCAATGGAAAATTGGCATTTATTATTATAATCTATACTAATAAATAAAATTGAAGTGTCTGTCTGTAATATCGTAATAACTACCTCATATTAAGCTCATATGGTTATTTGAACGCTACCATAACCGAATCACACGTTTTTAAAATTTTTGTCTGTCTGTCTGTCTGTCTGTCTGTCTGTCTGTCTGTCTGTCTGTCTGTTTGAACGGGCTAATCTTTGGAACGGCTGAACCGATTTTGACGGGACTTTCACATACAAGTAGAGAATTAACCAGGGAGTAACATAGGCTACTTTTTTAACCGACTTTCAAAAAAGGAGGAGTTGTGTTTTTCTACCTATGTACATCGATATCTCCGAGATTTCTGAACCGATTTGCGTAATTTTTTTTTAATCGATAGAGAAACATTGCGACACTGTCCTACAAAAAATTTGGATTCCAACTCCTCAATCCTGATGCTGTAGGGGATCTGATCCCCA
Organism: Melanargia galathea; assembly: GCA_920104075.1. Classification (NCBI taxonomy): domain Eukaryota; kingdom Metazoa; phylum Arthropoda; class Insecta; order Lepidoptera; family Nymphalidae; genus Melanargia; species Melanargia galathea. Next base: position 14,692,481 of record OV049877.1, read on the forward strand.
AAACTAATGGGATTTAGGCACTGTCGGTTATTTAAATTGATATTGGGGATACCAATTAAAGACTTTATTGTTGAATGACCTCGAGTAGGTACATGTCCAACTCCTCAACCCTGATGTTGTAAGGAATTGCATTCCGAAATCGTAAGGATCCCTCGGAATTTTTCCGTTTTCTGGACGGGTTACTACTTACTACATATAGGCTACTTTTTGTTCTGGAAAATCAAAGTTCCCACGAGATTTTTACAAACCTAAATACACACGGGCGAAGCCGTGGGCATCATCTAGTAAATTAAATAACAAACAACAAATGTTAAATAAGGAATCTAGTATCTAGTTTTATGTTCGTTTAGGATACTTCGATGTGTATTCGAAGGACACGCCGAGGTAGTCTTCTACTTCCGAATCTTCATATGAACTCGGCTTGCGGTACGTTGAAGCTGAAAAAAATATTACTTAGTAAAGGTTACAATAATAATTAATTTATAATAATAATGTAAAATCTTTATTTCAGGCAAAATATACCCATATTTACAAAAGTCAAATACATAAGTATATAACAAATAAAATTAAAAATATACATTCTTAAATAAAAATAGAAATAAAAATAAATACAATTAATGTATGTAATGTACAATTTCTACGCATTATACAATTAATACTTTTAACGTTAATAAATACAATTAATTTATATATATAGATATGTATAATATACATATAAATAGATCAGAGGTATGGGTTTAATAAAAATTGCCATACCTCATTCAGGTTTGCCCGCTTCCACCTTAGACTGAATCGTTAGGAACCATCTGGTGAGATCGCAATCAAGGGCTAACTTGTAGGTGAATAAAAAAAATCAAAGAGTTCCCAGGGCATTCTGAAGACATCTAAATCTATCAGATAGTGGGCAATAGGTGGTGGCGCATACTCACGGATAAGCCGTGATAACCTAGTGGTTAGGACTTTTCGGAGTTATGTTCGTTTTTAAGCAATTAAATATCGTTTGGTTTAACGGTGAAACATCGTGAGGAAACCTGCACGCCTGAGAGTTCTCCATAATGTTCTCAAAGGCGTGTGAAGTCTACCAATCAACAAATAGCCAGCGTGGTGGACTACGGCCTGAACTTTTCTTACTTTGAGACACCCGTGCCCTGTAGTGGGCCGGTAATCTAATTCTAAATAGGTACAATATACAACGTTAGTTTTACTTTGCGCAAAAACCGAAACAATGAAAACTTACGAAGTTATAAGCTTCTTGTGTTGCGTCAAAGGTTGCGTCATTGTCCTCGAAAAAACTGGTCACTCCAACTCGCAAGCCATCACTGTCTCGACTCGCGAGTTGAATGACCGCACGCTGTTTGCCGATCGTCAGCTGATGTACGTTTCCATTGTGCCTAAGCTTGCAGAATTTTAAAATATTTTTGGACAAAAATATAACACTATATAAAAACGGTTGGAGTCAATTCGGTTACTGATTCTGAACAAAATACTTTCAGGTTTTGCTTAAAGTAAGACTAACGTTGTATCAAAGGAAAAGGTGACTGACTGACTGATCTATCAACGTACAGCTCGAACCACTGGATGGATCAGGCTGAAATTTAGCATGCGGATGCGCTAAGAAAAAAAAAAAATATTCACACATACACACACGGTCGTCTGTTACTAAAGTAACAGCCGACTGATAGACATATTTACATATATACTACAATATATTTATATATATATTTAGTAAATGTATAAATACATAGTATATACTTATATACTTGCATACACCCAGACTCGGGGCGGGAATCGAACCCGCGACCCCGGAGCGGAAGGCAGGGTCACTGCTAACCGCGCCAACGGGCCAGTCAAAGAAGAAAGAAAAAAAGAATTTTTGAAAATTCAATACCTTGGGGGGGTTAAATAGGGGTTGAAAGTTTGTATGAGTTTTAGGTATATGCATCCACGCAGACGAAGTCGCGGGCATTAGCCAGTTAGCAGTATAAGTGTTGATAACGATGATGCACACTCACGCGTGGCGCAGTGGTGCCTGTCGGCTTGCAGGCGCGCGTGTGGGGGGCACGCGCACACGTAGCCGCCCGCCACGTTCACGCACGCGAACTCGCAGCCGTGCGTGCCCTGCGTGCACTCGTTCACATCTGACACACAAACAAACACGCGCGGTAAGGGAACACGCGCCCGAGTTCGTGGCTGCCTCCTCTCAGACTGGGGCGCGTTTGGAACCCAAAAGGATAATGGGAAGAAATGTCGCCAACGTCCAACAGATTAAAACCAATCTCATTAAATGCGTATTAATTGATGTATTTTTTTATTATGGCGATATTCTTCAAATAAGTAACTACATGTATGTATCCCAAGTAACACATGACAGCCGCATAGTGACTTGATTATAGAATTTGTGACTACTTAAGGCTGTTTTAGTTTCCTGCATAAGGGCTGTGTAGTTAGCTACTCAGACCTTGTAATTCTAATTTGGGCCCCAAATTAACCAGCTCTGAGCATTACAGTGGCTGGGTAACGGCAGTATAATCATTGAAACAGCTGAACAGGGCCTGTACAGTAGCTTATACAGCTATACAACAGCCATTGCAGCATAACATTCAGCTACTTAAATTCTCTTCAACAGCTTTTAGATGTTTTGACGCTTTGTAATAGCTTTTATTAAGATATAAATAACCAAAAAAATAATTTTTTATTTATTTTGTGTATTATGTGACAGCTACATATTTATTGTTTGTTTAGAATGTGTAGGCAGACATATTTAATGTAAGATATAATATTTTTTTATAGTTTTCTCGTTGGTTTTCAGTATCATATTGTAAGTAAATTGAGTTGGGAGTACCATTTTACTGTAAATGTGTATATGCAATTACATCAAATATTTCATGCGCCATCAAAATACTATCGCGTTAATGAAAATATTTCACAAGATTAATTTTATAAGTATTAATTTATCACTCAAATGATTGCTTTCTAACTCATTGTATTCTATTTAGGAAATAAGTGGAAAATATATATGTATTTTGAATTAAAAGCTATCAAGTATCCTGAAATCTTTATGATAAATCATTTGGATATTTAATAACAAATCTTTTATGTACTGCTAAAATGGTGTCCATTTGTTATCCAGCACAAATTCTCCATAAATGCATTTGAAAAGCTATTTGATGTGCAGTGGTGTAACCAAAGTCTATTATAACGCTGAAAGCTGTAAAATAGCTGCTAGCTATACTTTATGCATTGTGATTAGAAAGGAGTACAACTACTCCAATTTACAACTGAGGGTGTTTAATGACACTTTTAAACAGCTATTAACAAGCTCGTTGAAGTAGAATTAGAATTGAATTAGTGTACACCAATTTAAAGCCAGTGGATACTTCAATGCAGCCCGCAGCATTACAAGAGAGGTGAATTTTCCGTATTAACCAGTCGTTAACAAGCTTTGGACTTCTAAATCAGTTAGTAGTATCACATGCAGCCAATAGCTGGACAAGATTTTAGTTAAATTCTTTTAGTTTAATTTTTCGCCATTATAAAGACATTAGTCAGCTTCTTCAGTACAGCCTAAAGACTCATCCTATCCTTTAGTACATCTGCATAAAAGCAATAGACTGTAATGTAGCTTGTTTATAACGTAATTCATCGCTAATGTGCTACTTGGGATGTGATCGTGAAATTAAAATAAATGTGTCTAATTCGTAGTTTGCAAAAGAGAAGAGTAAAAAATAACAAAGTTATCTAATCCTGTTATATTTTGATATTTATTATTTATTTACCAGACTATACTATGGGAGCATGAAAAAAATTAAACAAGAAATCTTTCTCGAATACTCCATTGCAAACCAGGCTACAAGTAGCTATCTGGTTCTAGGACGTTGGACGGCGACTCTATACTTATTCCGGCTCCCAGTAATTAGTTAAAATTATAAAATTTAAATACATTAAAATTGTAAAATTTTAAAGGTGTTTTTAAAAAAATATTTAAAAAAAAAAATTTTTAAACATTTTTTCTTTTTAATTTTCTTGATGAAAAAGGGAGATAGTATTTTTGTAGCTTCTAAACAACATACATCCCATGACTGTTGGAGGGTGGGGACGAATTCCATTCAAATAAAAAAAGTATCATCACACTAATATTAAAAAGACGAAAGTTTGTATGTTTGTTATTCTTTCGCGCGAAAACTACTGAACGGATTTGGCTGAAATTTGGAACGGAGATAGATTATACCCTGGATTAACACATAGGCATACTTTTTGTTCCGAAAAATTATAGAGTTCCCAAGGGATTTTTGAAAGACCTAAATCCACACGGACGAAGTCGCGGGCATCAGCTAGTCAGTATTGGTCGCGGAAAATAAGTCTAGCGTTGACCTTCAATGCGCAGAAGTCGAAAATAAGGTATCTTGGGGATGTGAGGGGGTCGCGGGGCGGGCGTGAGGATCCCTCGTAAGCGCTGATTGGCTCTCGCGGATCGTTTGTCAGCGCTGATTGGCTCTCCAATCGTACTGCGTCCCGCTCACTGATACGACGCTGCGCGCATCTCTCTCTCTCAGCGCTAGACTTACGTGCCGGGAGTTATAATATTATGCGTTTCTCTTACCCAAGCACCTTTGTCCGACCCCCAGAGAGGCGTATCCCTCGGGACAGGAACACACGTACCCGCCCGCCGCGTTCCCGCACGCCTGCGTCGCGTGGCACCGGTTGTTGTCCAGTAGGCATTCGTCGATGTCTGACGCACAAACAACATTTACCTACTTCGATATCTCACAGAAACTACTAATTAGTATATACCTGATACAAGACAAGTATAAATTAAAAATTAAAAATTGGATTTATGTACATAGTGCTATTCTACTAGACAAACCATTTCATTTGATACCCATATTGAGGGAGTTGTGAAAAAATATGTAATCCACCATTTTGTGGCGGCGGCCATCTTAAGACTGATTTTCATCAAACACAGCTAAGAACACTCCCAACTAATTCACCTTTCAAACAAAAAACCGCATTCAAATCGGTTTCTCCGTTTGAGCGCTACGGTGGAACAGACACACACACACGCACGCACGCACTCACACGCGCGCACACACACACACGCACGCACGCACGCACGCACGCACGCACACACACACACACCAGAGATTAAGGGCCTATTTACACCACCTTCTGATAAGTGTCTGATAGCCTAAGTGTTTTGTCACTTTCTTACTATATTATCAAGCGAAAAAGACAAAAGTTGTAGACAGCTATCCGATACTTACTATACTTACGAAAAAAACTAGGCAATACCTTCGCACGAGTCGTTTTCTGCATCGTGAGTGTACCCAGGTTCGCACGGGCCTCTGTCGCTACCGTCCAAGTTCTCAGTCACAGTGACCTTGTAGACTGATTGCATCGTCTCTGAAATAAACGTCCGTTTTCAAAACAACTTTCGTTTTCAGAACAAGACATAAAATTACATTCGAAATCGATAAATTTACTGAGCCTACAGAAGTGAAAAGTAACCTAATGCAATAAACCACGTTTAAATCGGCCCAGTAAATTTCAGGAGAAGCAAAAAGAGGCACAAACGAACAACCTGTTACCTGTAAGGTTAAGGTGGCACGTTTTCCATACTAATTTATTATTACCATTTAAGAACGAATGGATTATATATTTACACTGAAATTACATCGCACAGCCTTAATTTAATGTTTAATTTGCGGAAAATTTTATTTACATAAAGAAAACACTGTGGCCGATTCTGTTGTACACAATCTCTAAATCTAAACTAAAATGACAGGTCTAAATATATTCCTGTCTCTTTCACAATCCTCCCTGCTGAAAGGGATAGCACTATTTTTAAACCTGTCAATTTAGTTTAGGTTTAGAGATTGTGTACAACAGAATTAGCCACAATTACATACCTAAACTCTTGTGTGAAGTAAAGCCACCTCGGTCAGCTAGGCAAAACAGCGTTTAATAGATGGCTATTATAATAATTATTATAATAATGGCTATTATAATAATGGCTCAATTAATATAAAACTAATGCTTGCTAAACTTTCATACTATGGCTTTTCTTCAACTACAGTGCAATGGTTCGCTACTTACCTACAGGATAGGATGCAACAAGTAGTTATTCAAAAACAAAATGGAAATGATTTGCTGTCATCACTAAAACCTGTAAATAGGGGCGTGCCTCAGGGCTCCATTCTGGGACCGCTTTTATTTATATTGTATTCGGCTGATATAATTAACTGTATTGAAAATTGTCAATATCATTTATACGCTGATGACCTTCAAATATATATTCCTGTCGATCATCAAGATATTAATAATGCAGTCATCTATATGAACAAAGTCCTCAACAACATCTCACAGTGGTGTAAGGAAAATGCTCTCATTCTTAATCCCCAGAAGTCTAAATTTATGATTGTGGGTACTAAGAAGCAAGTTAGTAAAATTCATGCCCAGCAACCAAGATTATGCATTGACGGAGTAGACATTGAACACGTCAATGAAACTCGTAATCTTGGCCTGCGTATGGATGAAAACCTTCGCTTCGAGAGCCACGTAGCTGATCTTGCTCGTAACTGTTTCTATAGACTAAAAGTGTTGTACAAGATTCGGCCTTACATTCATGTTAGTCTTAGAATTAAGCTTTGTGACACACTGATATTGTCGAAATTAAATTACTGCTTAACTGTTTATGGTCCTTGCCTTTTGGGTAAAACATGGCGATTACTTGAACGCATACAAAACGCGTGCGCTCGTTTTTGTTTCCCCATCCCACCAAGATCTCACGTCACTCCATTTTTAAATGAAAATAATTTGCTAAAAATAAAGAATAGATATAATCTGCTCTTAGGTACTTTATTATTTGGTGTTATAAAAACTAAACAACCTGAGTATCTGTATAAAAAGTTAGTATGGCGCGAGCCTAGTAGACTCAGAATGACAGCACCTCCATTATCAATGCCACGCCACAGGTCTGCAGCATTTCGTGGCAGTTTTAAATATCTAGCCACGAAATGCTGGAATGATATTCCCCCACCTTTTCGTAACGCTGGTTCCAAATTTACTTTCAAAAAATTATATCGTGCCCATTTACTTAAAGTTCAAAAGTCAGTAACCTAGTAGTGGCAATTCGATCGACATAATCTTTATATAAAAAAAAAATAATAATATATATAATATATTATATATATTTACATAGGTATATATTTGTAACATGTAGGTATTTTAGATAAAGAACACAAATTTCTATTTTGTAATTTTACGTTTGATTTCAACCATGTTTTGCGCGGGGCTTCCCTCGTTTGGGCTCTAACAGAATAACAGCGTTGTGGTTACTTTCTGTATCCGCAACATTGAGCTGAGTTAGGGCCTTTTCATTGGCACGACACATTTTAGACATTAGTTTATTAGTTAAGTTAGATCTTAAGATTGAACTTGTTGTATAATCTGTCTGATGTGTGTTTTATCAATGAATAAACGATATTCTATTCTATTCTATTCTATTCTAATTAAGCTGTCTATGTAATGTTTTCTTTATGTAAATATAATTTCGCGCAAATTAAAAATTATATTAAGGCTGTGCGATGTAATTTCAGTGTAAATATATAATCCATTCGCTCTTGAATGGTAACATGAAGTTAGTATGGAAAACGTAACACCGCATATTATAATTATGTGTATAGTGAATATCTGAAAGAAGTATTCAGTACTTAAAATAATTTGATAAATTACCTGAAGGGATATAAAAATCATCGTCATTTTCCGTAGATTTATTCACGTTCAATGTTTCTGGACTTTCTGAAGGCATTTCGACGGTCGCTTCAGGAATATACTCAGGGTCCTGGGAAAAATATACGCAGTAAAAATATAAATAAAACCGACCAAGTGCGAGTCGGAACGCGCATGAAGGGTTCGGCACTATTATCTATAAAACGGCAAAAAAAATCATGCCTGTTGTATGGGAGCCCCCCTTAAATAAAAAATGCAATTTAATTATTTATTTTTAAAGTGAATAACTAAATATTCTGTGAAAATTTCAACTGTCTAGCAATCATGGTTCATGAGATACAGCCTGGTGACAGAGCTACAGACAGACGGACAGCGGAGTCTTAGTAATAGGGTCCCGTTATTACCCTTTGGGTACGGAACCCTAAAAAACATGTGAATATCGCATCTTATATAAGTATGTATATGTTTCAATCATGTACATTAATAATAATAATTGTTATAATGTTATTTTTAAAAAAGAGCAACCGCCGAGTTTCTTGCAGGTTCTTCTCGGCTGGAACTGCATTCCGAACCTGTGGTAGACTCAATTGACGATTCAAAAGTACTTGTAAAAGTTTATTTGAATAAAAAACTTTTCTATTCTATTCGATTCGATTCTACAAATAACCGGCCAAGTGCGTGGCGGGCCACGCGCAGTGTAGGGTTCCGTAGTCACAATCCTCGGAAAACAGGTATAACTCCTTAACCTGTGAACCCTACTTAGCCGTGATAGTTTTCCTTTAAAATTGATTATATACCCTACTGCTGTGAATTTTTTCAAGTTCCTATATACTGCCATTTGGCTGATAGAGGGGGGGGACACTTGACTCTAATAAAAATTTGCACTTTAAAACATTATATTTTACAAACGGATCTAGAAATCGAAAAATGATGTTCCCACACCCACAGTATTTTTAAAAGACCTATTCAACGATACCCCACACTATGGGGTAGACGAGAAAAAAAATATTCATCCCCACTTTACATGTAGGGGAGCTACCCTAAAAAAAATATTTATCAAAATTTTATTTCACCACTTTGTCGGCGTGATTAATATTTATACTCATGCCAAATTACGGATTTCTAGCACTAATAGTCTTTGAGATTAACCGAGGACGGACGGACAGACGGACAGACGGACAGACGGACAGACGGACAGACGGACAGACGGACGGACATGGCGAAACTATAAGGGTTCCTTGTTTACTACGGAACCCTAAAAATATAGATATGTCTGTCTGTCCGTTCGTCCTTTAAATGCGTTCGCGTATCAGTCATCCGTTTGAGCTGAAACTTCACGCAGAAGATAGTATGTGTCCCGGAAACGTACATAGGATACTTTTCATCCCATAAGAGTTCTTTCTTTAGGAACCAAGACGGGGGCATCTTGTGTGATAAAAATAACTTACAGTTTCACTACTTATGTCTTCCGGCGTTTCTTGCGAATACCGACTGTTGAGTCTGCACTTGGGTAAACCTGGACACCTCCTTATCTGTTGGAATAAGGGTAGGGGGTAAAGAAGAATAACAATATTTAAAACAAACACCACTTCAAATATACAATGAAAAATCTCATAGTATAAGTTAATGTAACAAGTCTTTAGTGTATGTTAGTTTATGTTAATAATGTATAGGAGTGATGAGTTTGTAATGTTATTATCGATCACTAGATTTTTCCTACTTTTTACATAGTAACATTTTGTACTGTATAGACTTGTGACACTTACTTTAAATAATGTTCTCAGAGTTTAGACATACCTAAAACTTAAGTATTATATGTAAATATTATGTTAATTCTCGGTGTAAGTGACCTTTTGTGTTCTTTTTGGGAAATAATCATTATCGATTTAACCGAATTCACCGTTTCGCTCAGGATATGTTCCACGTGGTTAATTCCACAAGGCATCCATTTCGACCAGGATGTGTTCTACGTGGTTACCTCCACAAGGCGTTCATTTCGACCAGGATATGTTCCACGTGGTTAATTCCACAAGGCGTTCATTTCGATCAGGATGTGTTCCACGTGGTTAATTCCACAAGGCATCCGTTTCGACCAGGATGTGTTCTACGTGGTTACCTCCACAAGGCGTTCATTTCGATCAGGATGTGTTCCACGTGGTTAATTCCACAAGGCATCCGTTTCGACCAGGATGTGTTCTACGTGGTTACCTCCACAAGGCGTTCATTTCGACCAGGATGTGTTCCACGTGGTTAATTCCACAAGGCGCGCGTTTAGACCAGGATGTGTTCCACGTGGTTACCTGCACGTTATCCCCTCCACAAGGCGCTCGCCCCCTACAGCGTCGAGTGCGCGCCTGCGTGCCCGACCCGCACGTCACCGAGCACCGCGACCAATTCGACCACGACGACCATTTCGATGAGGACTCTTCCTCCTGCGGTGAAAAAAATGCGGTACAAGTATAAATTAAAAATTTAAAAAACCTATTGGAAACCAATTGGTGGAATTCTGACGTTTCTTAATGTTACCAAAGATAAAACAGTTCCCACAAGTAAGATAATAAATTCAAAACTTATGTAAATAAAAATCAATTGCCTCATGTAGATATGACAAATGCCTGACAGATACTTCAGGTACTTTAGTTAGGGGTAGAATCGAAATTCAGTTAGTAACCCTGTTTATCATACAAATAACTCATTCTATTTTTAAATGACAACTGTCAGAATTCCACCGAATTAAAAATCAGACTATAGTCATGTAGTTATTGCCTAATTATCAATGATTATCATAAAACTCGTTAATTTACCTCACACGGCGGCATGTGACATGCTCTCGTGGCTATACTCTGGCCTTTGCACGCCGATTCGTCCAATATCAATTTGTCTGGTTTGCTGTCCTTATCTAAAATAAAAATCGATACTAAAAATTAATTTTAGGTTAATGGATAGCTTTACTGATCCATCTCATCATCATCATATCTTCACTAATCCATATTTCTACACTAATAAATGCGATGTTTATATGTTTGTTAGTCAATCACGTTTCAAGGGCTGCACAGAATTTCATGACACACAGATAGATAGTCCTGGATTAGCGTATAAGGGACTTTTTGACCCAACCTTTTTAACCTATAGCGTCAGCTGATTGCATTACATTGCAAACTTTTGAAAAATACAGGATTTTTTGTGGTAACTTGTCAGTAATGGTACCTACCTATCTTCGTTTGCGTGAGCCAGTCCCTTTACGATGCCTTACACCTCTTGTTATAACCCGCGGCATGTACATCGAACGCTGAAAGAAACGTGGGGGGATAGCTGCGCATGGGAACTGTCGCGCACGTAATACAATAGCTTACCCCCTCCACTTTCCTTCAGCGTTCGATGTACATGCCGCGGGTTATAACAAGAGGTTTTTTCCACAGTACGGCGAAACGTGGAACCATGTTAACGTCACGGCGCGATCACGGTTTCATACAAAACTGCGACTGTAAAACGTAACACTTGGCCTTGATTCACAAGGTCACGTTTACGTTTCGTTTTACGTTTCGCCGTACATACTTGTACAAGTCACGGCAAAAAGGTCTAGCGTTGATCTTAAATGCGCAGAAGTCGAAAATGAGGTATCTCGGGGCGTGAGGGGGACGCAGGGAGGGCGCGGGGATCGTTCGTAAGCACTGATTAGCTCTCGCGGATCCCTCGGAAGCGCAGATTGGCTCTCCAATCGTATTGTGTCCCGCTCACTCGTACGACGCTGCGCGCACTTGAAGGTCACCACTCGACTTACGTGCCGGGGGTTATAGCTAATTTGATATCCGATTTGCGTAGACTTTCTTATTCTCACCGATAGTATTGTTGTAGTCGTCTATATACCGGCACAGCCTGGTGCGGTGCTGCAGCCCCGCGCCGCACGTCACGTTGCAGAAGCTCCACGCCGACCAGCCGCTCCACTTACCCGGCACTACGGAAACGAGTATAGATTAAAAATTTAAAAAACCCCCGACATTCGCCATTTTGTGGTGGCGGCCATCTTGGATTTGCATAGTGCTAATCTACTAGTCAAGCTCTTTCATTCGATACCTACCTTTTCATTTGAGTTGTGACAAAATATGTAATCCGCCATTTTGTGGCGGCGGCCATCTTGGACCGATTTTTATCAAACATAACACTCCGGATTAATTCACCTTTCAAACAAAAAAAAACCGCATTCAAATCGATTCACCCGTTTGAGCGCTACGGAGGAACGAACAGACAGACACACACACAGACACGTCAAACTTATAACACCCCATCGTTTTTTCGTCGTGGGTTTAATCACTACTTATATGATAAAAGAATCTCCCGCCGCATCTGTCTGTTCGCGATACACTCAAAAACTACTGAACGGATTTTTCATTCAGTAGTTTTTGAGCGTAGCGGCATTCGTCAATAAATCGATGAACGCCGGCTGCACACACGAAAACAGCACACACAGAGAACACGAAAAAGCATGACTCATTTTCACGTTCCGCCTGAGCCGAGCGTGCAAGCGAGAGTGCGGAACAAGCGATAGAGAGGCATGATCGGCCTAAGCGTGTTCGGCTTCATCAATGTTTTCTTATGACGTTATCACGCAAAATTGTCGTCCGTTAACCGACTTTACAGACAACCAATTTTTTTCTGTCAATTTCGATGAAAGCTTGCAGATGGCTTCTCTTTTCCGACATTTTCAACAATTATCGTCATATTTCAACCAATTTACACAAAACCTTAACAAATTATACATTTAAACCTACCTCATCAATTACTACAACAGACAGACTAACATAGATCTCATCATAGATCACATAGATCATAGATCTCTAGACAGACAACGCGGCGGGGTACTTTGTTTTACAATATGCAGTTATATGTAACATTCAAAAAGTGAACAGTGAATCTGAATCTGAATATAGAAAACGAGCTGATCCCCGCAATTTCACCCGCGGGGATTCAATATGAATCCCAGCAAATCCTCGCGGACGAATGGGCAAACTTCATACAAACTTCCAACAACCCCTGTTTAACGCCCTTAGGGGTTGAATTTCCGTTCAATTTCCTTTCTACGCCTACGTTATAATAACTAGCTGCATGTCAAACAGCCTGATCCGTCAGTGGTTTCAGCTGTGTGTTGATAGGTTGATAGATCAGTCAGTCAGTCGGTCACCTTTTCCTTTTTAACCCCCGACGCAAAAACGACGGGGTGTTATATAACTTATAAGTTTGACGTGTCTCTCTGCGTGTGTGTGTGTGTGTGTGTGTGTGTGTGTGTGTGTGTGTGTGTGTGTGTGTGTGTGTGTGTGTGTGTGTGTGTGTGTGTGTGGTGTGTGTGTGTGTGTCTGTCTGTTCCCCTGTAGCGCTCAAACGGGTGGACCGATTTGAATGCGGTTTTTTTGTTTGAAAGGTGAATTAGTCGAGAGTGTTGTTAGCTATGTTTGATGAAAATCGATCCAAGATGGCCGCCGCTACAAAATGGCGGATTACATATTTTATCACAACGCCCTCAATATGGGTATCAAATGAAAGGGCTTGACTAGTACAATAGCACTATGTAAATCCAAGATGGCCGCCACCACAAAATGGCGAATGTCGAGGGTTCTTTAAATGTTTCATTTATACTTGTATATATTTAGACGAGAACGCTATCATACCCTGCACAGCAACGTTGTACCGTCGGTGCGCGGTCCCGGCGGAGTTCTCCGCCACGCAGATGTACTGGCCCGCGTCGCGCGCGGCGACGCCCCACAGCCCCACCAGACTGTGGCCCAACACGCGCTGGATGTTGGCCAGACTGTCGCTCAGCTGTTGGATGTCCTGGAAATTATTAATAAGTATCGAAAGTTAGCAAAGAAAGGCAAAGCAGGAACAGTCCAACAGATAGTGTAACGTTGTACGTTAACTTTTGCTAATTATTTGTAAAAGGCGCACAGAGCGACTCTTTAGTACCTATGTAAGTACCTAGAACTCGTTTCGCGGCGGGCGTCGCGGCGCGGGGCGTCGGGACGCGGGGGCGCCGCGACACGGTGTCGTCACTCACTGACATTGAGACGATCGCTTGAGCCGAACACATACGAACGGTCTCGCTAGTAAAATTTAAAATCGAATTCAAACGGACACCTTGTCTCATACGTACATATTGGCAAATTGTAACTTAAAATTGGCGAATCTTAAAACTAGTGCTTCAATCTAAATCGGATACAAAACCCGCTGGGGTAAGTTCCCATATTTTCATACCATTAGGTAGCTTCTAGCGTAATCTATTTTGCGCAGGTCAGCTGTAGTGCTTATCCACGGTCACTTGGCTTGGGGGAAGTACTGCAGCTGACGCGCAACCAGGGGCAATGCCTAATGCTCGCCCTGGGTTGCAGGTTCTGTGGATATCTTCCGAGGATAGCTTCTGAGGATAGCTTCTGAAGATCGGTTTTCGAGATCGTTTTTGGAAGATCGTTCAGTGGAAGACCTACTCTTGAAAGCCGCCTACGGCTGGGTCCGCCGCCTGAAAGCAGCTGGACGAGACGCTGGGTCAGAGCACCGCCGGTACCGCCGACTTCCTCGCGGCGACCGCTGGGTCGTGCAGGATTCTCACCTGGGCTGGAGACCGTAGCCCTACAGCCAGCAGCGTCCCATTCTCAGGCCGGTGACCATTTCTCCTTCCTATTGTAAACGGTGTGGAGCGGTGGAGAAGACATTAAAGGCTTCGATCCACGACCCTAGCCTTTCATTTCACTACCTACTACCCTACCTGTGAGCTCACCAGATCACAGTGGCGCCCTTCTCGTGGTTCTTCATCCACCAATCCACACTGTTTTTCTCTCACAGCACTACAGCCTCTGCATCGTCACTCTCAACCGTGTAAACGACGAGGTGTTGTAACATCTACGAACTGGTACGTACCTACCTATTAATTTATTATATTATTTTACAGCTAGCTCTGAGAATATTAATGCATTAGCTATTTTTCTTTTGTTTTGTAATTGCTTTTAATTATAAACTGTTACGTACGTGTACATTTAACTGAATTCTAAGAAAAAAAATATTCACCTACCTACAAAATTTTTCTTTGTGTAACTTGTTAACTTCGATGCTACTATATATTTAAACTTATATTATCGTAATTAAACTGTAAAATTACGTAACAGTTCGTAACTAACTTGATTTTGCCCATTTATCTCGAATTGATTCATTATTTCATTCGCTCATTAGTCATTATCTAACAGTGCTATACCTACCTGCATATTATTATCATCACCGAGTCGTACGTAGGGACATTGTAAAGAATAGTTTACGCTAACTTAATTTTGCTAGTATTATTTTGCATTCATAATTTCATTCATTCATATCATTTTTATTCATTACATATCATTTATTAGCATTTCATTGCATACATAGTTAATTAATCTTGTACCTACCTGCTGTTGATTTTATTTTTTTGTTGCGCTTTTGCTTATTTTTTTTATTTTCTAAATATGGGAACTCACGCCATCAAATATTTTCTGCTAAACAAAAATGAGCTTACGTATGAGGTTTTAATACGAGGTGTAGAACCAGCTACTACTGTTATCGAGCTTAAAAAACAAATCGCTAAACTAACGCCATCGTTTCCGAGTACCGATATCTTAGAGTCAGGTCTAGACTTTAACGACGATCTCGCGGGTGCTGTTAACTCGATGAAAGAACTCGCTACCCGTATTAAACAGCTCGAGGAGAAGTATGATGCTAGTCTATACGAACGCGCGCGCGCTTTGTGTTATCACATCTATCATAGATTAAAACGCATCGACGCCGCGGACTCTAATGTTGCCGTGAGGTCGGTAAATAAAGATTTTAATGCGTTATACAATCGCTTATCTACCGTACAACGTCCCAGTACTCCTACGCCTAGTACATCTAACTCAAGCCAGCCTTTCTTCGAGGGCACTTTGTTACCAACTACGGTAATTAACTGTGATCATCAACTCGAACGCATTAGGCCTAAGTTTGATGGTAGTTCTTGCGTTCATGCTTTTCTTAACGACGTGAAAGATTACGCATCAATTAAAAATATTACTGCTGATCGCTTATTAGCTCAAGCTCCATTATTTTTCACCGGCAATGCTAAACATTGGCACCGCAGTATACGTGATTCAGTTAAAACTTGGGGTGAACTAACAAAACTACTGCTTAATGACTTTAGTAAATCTGACTACGATTACAGACTATTGGCTGAGATTCGTAACCGTACACAGGGGGATTCGGAAAACGTAGTCATATATTTTTCTATAATGGCTGATTATTTTTCTAGATTAACCAAACCTTTGTCGGAACAGGAAAAACTAGACATTTTGCTTCACAATATTCGTCCCTGTTACGCGAACGTTCTTGCTACTAACCCTACTAGCATAAACTCAGTCGAAAATCTGCGTACCTTATGTAGGAACTATGAAAGTGTGCAAAGCCTAACATCTCAGTATAGGGAACCACCGCGCGTTACGCCTAATACATTAGCTCCTGACCTAGCTTTTCATCAAAATAAAAACTATAATACTAACTTTCATCAAAATAAAAACTCTTATACAAATAAACCACATTTTTCAAAACACTACACGAAAAAATACGAACCACCTAAAAATGTAAATACAACTCAATCAAAATCGGTCAATGCTGTCGAACGAGTCTCTCATCCTCGGTTATCTTGCCCTCGCTGCCGGACAAACCAACACTCGTTGAGTCAATGTGAAGAGGAACGTTTTCCTATTTGTTTTAAATGCGGGAAACGGGAGGTTAAATTTCCTGACTGTCCTGATTGTCAATCTAAACGTAAACCTAATACTAATGCTAATACAAAAAACTAATATCGCAAGATTGCTGCAATTCTCGTGTTATACCTACTCGTGAACATAAAAACTTTAATGAACAAGAATGGAAGGAGTGGTTAACTAACATTAATATATTTTTTTCTAGCTACTCAATTGCATCAATCTTGGATAAAAAACCTATTAATGACATACGTCCTTACGCAACTATATGCGTAGGTGACATCTCCCTACGTGGTTTATTAGATTCTGGTTCAGCTGTGACTATTTTAGGCCAAAACTCTCATGAAAAATTATTAAAAATGGGACTAACTCTGTTACCTAATGATAACTCTAAATTATTTATCGCTGCGGGTGGACAAAACTTGAATTCTATTGGCTATATCAATCTACCTACAAAATTTGAAAATCAATTTCATGTTTTGAAAGCTTACGTCATACCATCCGTTACGAATTCCTTAATACTAGGTATCGATTTCTGGACTAAATTTAAGATTTTTCCTCAATTTTCGAAATCAATACAGCTATCTAACGATTCCGAACTACAGGTTTCGTGTGTGAATGAGACTAATGGTTTGTTGCGTTCCTATAGCGACTTAAGCGACGCGCAACGTACCACTATGGATAATATTATGGAGCAATTCCAGAATATTTCCGCGGAAAAACTCGGTCTAGGTCGTACTCACTTGATCACTCATCACATAGACACTGGTGACTCACCACCTATCAGACAGCGCTACTACCGAATGTCACCTGACAAACAGCGTATCTTATGTGAGGAGTTAGATCAAATGCTACAACTAGGAGTCGTCGAAAGATGCGAAAGCCCTTGGTCCTCACCGGTGTTGCTAACACCCAAAAAGGACGGTAAACTCAGGTTCTGTTTAGACAGCCGCAAATTGAACGCTGTAACTCGTAAAGACGCGTACAGATTGCCGTACGTCGCAGAAATCTTAGATAATTTAAAAAATGCTAAATATCTATCTAGTATTGACTTATCTAAAGCCTTCTGGCAAATACCTATCGCCGAAGAAGATCGCGACAAAACTGCATTCTACATTCCTGGTCGCGGTACCTACCGTTTCGTTACGATGCCATTCGGATTAACGAACGCGCCGGCAACACAACAACGACTAGTCGATTTATTATTCTACGGGCCGGAATTTGAAAATTCTGTATTCGTTTTTGTTGACGATATAATTATAGTTTCTCCTGATTTCGATTCTCATATTTCCTTATTAATTAAAGTATATAAAAAGCTATTAATGGCTAACCTGCGTATAAATTTGTCAAAATCAGTTTTCATCCGTGACGAACTCAAATACCTAGGGTACGTAGTCAACTCTAAGGGATTGCATGTCGATCCTGGAAAAGTTGACGCGATTCTCAATTTTCCTACCCCCACTAACAAGAAAGAAGTGAAAAGATTTATCGGCACTGCATCTTGGTATCGGAGATTTGTACCGAACTTTAGTACAATTGCTGCGCCGTTAAATCAACTTACTTCGTCTAGTAAAAAGTCTAAAACTTTTGATTGGTCTAGGGAAGCTGACGAATCCTTTAATAAGCTAAAGGAATGCTTAATTTCCGCCCCTATTCTATCCTGTCCCGACTACACCTTACCGTTCGAAGTACATACCGACGCTAGTAACTACGGTGTAGGCGCGCTACTAACGCAAACTAAAAATGGCACCGAACACCCTATAGCTTATATGAGCAAATCACTAACAGCCCCTGAACGGAACTATAGCATTACCGAACGGGAGGCGCTTGCCGTCCTGGTAGCTCTGGAACATTGGAGATGCTATCTCGACAATGGTCAACAGTTTACTGTGTACACAGATCACTCAGCTCTCAAATGGTTCCTGAACTTGAACAATCCTACCGGCCGCCTTGCTCGTTGGGGAGTTAGACTATCTTGCTTCAACTTCGTTATAAAACACCGTCGCGGTTCTGATAATGTTATACCCGACGCTCTTTCTCGCGCATGTCCTATATTAGCTATAGATACGGACGATACATCGCTAGATGGCGCTAATAGCTCGGACCCGTGGTATCTAAATATCTATCATGGATGTCAAAATTCTCCTACTTCATTCCCTAACTATACTGTTAAAAATAAACGTCTTTACCGTTTTATGCAAGCTAAATGCGTACTACATAAAGAATTTGAATGGAAGGAGGTAATTCCTAGGGAACGACGCGAACGAATACTTACCCAGTCGCACTCTGAACCTACCGCCGGACACTTCGGTATATTCAAGACCTACAAGCGCTTGGCACTCCGATTCTATTGGCCGGGTATGTACGCTGACGTAGTTAACTTTGTCTCCAGTTGCGACACCTGTCTATCCTACAAGCAATCTACTCATGGTACGCTAGGTAAAATGGGTAGACCTAAACAAGTTTCTCGTCCTTTCCAGATGATTTCTATAGACTTCATGGGCCCATTGCCGACTAGTAGAAAGCAGCATAGTTATCTATTAGTAGTGGTATGTTGTTTTTCTAAATACACTATGTTCCCTAGTAGCAATTTGCGTTGGCTGTTGGTTGGGCCTCTGTCCCTAGTTTGGTTGGCCAACAGTTAGGCTTGTCATCCCTAAAAAACGTGGTTCCAACCGTTGAAAAGCGGTTGGCCCACTTGACCCGAGCCAACGACTTTCAACCAACGACTAGCCAACAACGTAGGCTAGTCGTTGCTTTTCTCATGATGGCCCAACAAAAGCATTCATACTGTATACCCACGTAGGCTGGTTGTTGATTTTTTTATAATGGCTCAATGAAAAAATTCATACTGTATAACTACGTTGGCTAGTAGTTGATTTGCTTACAATGGCCCAACAAAAGAATTCCTACTGTATGCCCACGTTGGCTGGTAGTTTATTTTCTTACAATGGCCCAATGAAAAAATTCATACTGTATACCTACGTTGGATAGTAGTTGATTTGCTTACAATGGCCCAACAAAGGAATTCATACTGTATACCTACGTTGGCTGGTAGTTTATTTTCTTACAATGGCCAATTTCCAGAACGCCCTGTCCCAGCAGATGTGGATGCAAGGGTTCATGCCACCTATATAGTTTGGTACTAAAACTAGCGTTAAACTCTGTCCCAGCAGGTGTGGATGCAGAGTTCGTTACCCGTTTAAGTACCGCGTAAGGATTAGAATGATTTACCAACATAAGCCGGCCGATATATATACGCGGACCCGCGGTCAATTGTAGCGCGACTTAACGTACTATTAGCGCCATCTAGTTTCACAGGTCAAGTACTAAAATCGGTGTTACAATGGATATTTATTTCGGCTTTATGATGAAGCAGATGTTGTAGTGTAGTGATAGCCTAGTGGTTAGGACGACCGACATATAATCGGAGGTCGTGGGTTCGATCCCGGGCACGCACCTCTTAACTTTTCGGAGTTATGTGCGTTTTAAGTATGTAAATATCACTTGCTTTAACGGTGAAGGAAAACATCGTGAGGAAACCTGCACGCCTGAGTGTTCTCCATAACGTTCTCAAAAGTGTGTGAAGTCTGCCAATCCGCCATGGCCAGCGTGATAGACTATGGCCAAAACCCTTCTCACTCTGAGAGGAGACCCGTGCTCTGTAGTGAGCCGGTAATGGGTTGATCATGATGATGATGATGATGATGATGAGATGTTGTAGGAGTAAGTTTTTTACTTAGGTAAGTTAGTTAGTTAAGCTTTATTATGAATAGGAAGGTGTAACTTCATATCGATCGATTTTTTTTGTAATTTATTGTATAGAAATCTATACTAATATAATAAAGCGGAAGAGTTTGTTTGTTTGAACGCGCTAATCTCGGAAACTACTGGACCAATTTCAAAAATTCTTTCCTTGAGTGCTATAGGCTATATAATATTATGTACCACGGGCGAAGCCGGGGCGGACCGGGTGGTTGAGATGCCAACTAAGTCCCTCTGTAAGGCCAACTGCATGAAATGTTACGTTACGTCATGCAATATTGCCAACAATCTTGTAACGTTGGGCCAACCTTCGCCATAGTTGGTTTAACAACAAGGTATAATCATACTGTTGGTCCAACGTTGGCCTAACTACAGACTACAGCGTTGTAATATATGCAAATTATGTAACGTTGGGCCAACTTTCGCTATAGTTGGTTGAACAACAAGGTATAATCATACTGTTGGTCCAACGTTGGCCTAACTACAGACTACAGCGTTGTAATATATGCAAAATATGTAACGTTGGGCCAACGTTCGCCATAGTTGGTTTAACAACAAGGTATAATCATACTGTTGGTCCAACGTTGGCCTAACTACAGACTACAGCGTTGTAATATATGCAAATTATGTAACGTTGGGCCAACCTTCGCTATAGTTGGTTGAACAACAAGGTATAACCGTACTGTTGGTCCAACGTTGGCCTAACTACAGACTACAGCGTTGTAATATATGCAAAATATGTAACGTTGGGCCAACGTTCGCTATAGTTGGTTGAACAACAAGGTATAATCATACTGTTGGTCCAACGTTGGCCTAACTACAGACTACAGCGTTGTAATATATGCAATATATGTAACGTTGGGCTAATGTTCGCTATAGTTGGTTGAACTTTATTAAAAGCATGCTCATAAAAAAAAGCTTATTATACAATTGAAGATTATATAAACGATAAAAAAGCTTGGATTTAACTCGTTCCAGCAATGCGCGAGACGGCATTTCAATCATGTACATTAATAATAATAATTGTTATAATGTTATTTTTAAAAAAAGAGCAACCGCCGAGTTTCTTGCAGGTTCTTCTCGGCTGGAACTGCATTCCGAACCTGTGGTAGACTCAATTGACGATTCAAAAGTACTTGTAAAAGTTTATTTGAATAAAAAACTTTTCTATTCTATTCTATTCTATTCTAACAACAAGGTATAATCATACTGTTGGTCCAACGTTGGCCTAACTACAGACTACAGCGTTGTAATATATGCAAAATATGTAACGTTGGGCCAACGTTCGCCATAGTTGGTTTAACAACAAGGTATAATCATACTGTTGGTCCAACGTTGGCCTAACTACAGACTACAGCGTTGTAATATATGCAAATTATGTAACGTTGGGCCAACGTTCGCTATAGTTGGTTTAACAACAAGATATAATCATACTGTTGGTGCAACGTTGGCCTAACTACAGACTACAGCGTTGTAATATATGCAAATTATGTAACGTTGGGCCAACCTTTGCTATAGTTGGTTGAACCTACCTTGTTGTTCCTTATACCTTGTTGTTCAACCAACTATAGCGAAGGTTGGCCCAACGTTACATAATTAGCATATATTACAACGCTGTAGTCTGTAGTTAGGCCAACGTTGGACCAACAGTATGATTATACCTTGTTGTTCAACCAACTATAGCGAACGTTGGCCCAACGTTACATATTTTGCATATATTACAACGCCGAAGTCTGTAGTTAGGCCAACGTTGCACCAAACTTATGATTATACCTTGTTGTTCAACTAACTATAGCGAACGTTGGCCCAACGTTACATATTTTGCATATATTACAACGCTGTAGTCTGTAGTTAGGCCAACGTTGGACCAACAGTATGATTATACCTTGTTGTTCAACCAACTATAGCGAACGTTGGCCCAACGTTACATATTTTGCATATATTACAACGCTGTAGTCTGTAGTTAGGCCAATGTTGGACCAACAGTATGATTATACCTTGTTGTTAAACCAACTATGGCGAAGGTTGGCCCAACGTTACAAGATTGTTGGCAATATTGCATGACGTAACGTAACATTTCATGCAGTTGGCCTTACAGAGGGACTTAGTTGGCATCTCAACCACCATCTCCCAACATGTTACCAACCGTTGGCTACCGTTGGCAACAAACCCCCAACGAAAATTGCTACTAGGGTTATTTCCGGTAAGGCGTGCAACTTCAGAATCCGTTATCCGAATACTAGAAGATAACGTTTTCTTAGTACATGGAATCCCACAGACCGTTATTCTAGATAATGCATCTCATTTTAGTAGTAGAGAACTTAATTCGTTTTTCAATAAATACAAAATTCCAAACATCCACTTTACACCTAAATACACACCACAAATTAACACCGTGGAACGATACAACAAAACGGTTATCACAAGCATAGCATCTTTCATTGAAAACGATCATAGATCGTGGGACAGCAAACTAACTAAAATTCAGTTCGCTATAAATAGCTCAGTGAACGAAACTACGGGCTATACCCCTAATTTCTTAGTCTATGGCAGAGAACTAGTTCCTTGCGGTTCCCACTACCTAGAGTCAAATAAAGATGATGAAATTTTATTTCTCCCTAGAGATGTATACTGTGAAAATATAGGTCATCTAGCTAATATATTTAATGAGGTACAAAAGTCATTATGGCAGGCTCACGCTAAAAATACTAAACAGTATAACTTACGAAGGAAACATACTGAGTTTCAGGTTGACGACATCGTATGGAAACGAAATTATGTTCAAAGCGATAAAGATCGTTACTTCAGTAAAAAACTAGCTCCTAAGTTCGTTAAATGTCGCATAATTTCTAAATTATCTCCTCTAGTCTACAAGTTACAAGATATGAACGGTCAAGATCTTGGTACTTGGCATATCAAAGACATCAAATCATTTAAAAGTCAATTAAAATATTAGAATTAAGGATACCTACATAATATATCTATAATACAATTTAATCAATTAATCATTATATTTTTACAATTATTTAAAATATATAATCTACCTATGTTAATTATCTACAATATATTTAACTAAGTACATTAATAATTAAACTAATAAATTTCTCAATACCCTAATCTCACATCGAACTTAAAAATAAACTCAAACTTACCTAACTTATATTATTAACGTAACAACAAAGTACCTACCGCGTATTTTATTATCACCATCAACTTACTTTTCGTGCGAATATTTACAGCTATGTATATGTACAATATTCATTGAATCGCTGTTTTGAGTAAAAATTACTATATAAAATAATATTTACTCTTAGTGCTAGGGTCTTATGTCTTACTACTACGGACTATAAGACAGTATAAAAGAGGAAGTCTAAAAGAGAGGTATGAAAGTGCGAATGTAGAAGTACGAATGTGAAGACAGTGTTCTCGAAAAGTGGAGTTAGTCGGATTTTTGTATCAGGTACGAAAAATCCTACGTTTTCTGGCGGGGTGCTGTAACGTTGTACGTTAACTTTTGCTAATTATTTGTAAAAGGCGCACAGAGCGACTCTTTAGTACCTATGTAAGTACCTAGAACTCGTTTCGCGGCGGGCGTCGCGGCGCGGGGCGTCGGGGCGCGGGGGCGCCGCGACACGGTGTCGTCACTCACTGACATTGAGACGATCGCTTGAGCCGAACACATACGAACGGTCTCGCTAGTAAAATTTAAAATCGAATTCAAACGGACACCTTGTCTCATACGTACATATTGGCAAATTGTAACTTAAAATTGGCGAATCTTAAAACTAGTGCTTCAATCTAAATCGGATACAAAACCCGCTGGGGTAAGTTCCCATATTTTCATACCATTAGGTAGCTTCTAGCGTAATCTATTTTGCGCAGGTCAGCTGTAGTGCTTATCCACGGTCACTTGGCTTGGGGGAAGTACTGCAGCTGACGCGCAACCAGGGGCAATGCCTAATGCTCGCCCTGGGTTGCAGGTTCTGTGGATATCTTCCGAGGATAGCTTCTGAGGATAGCTTCTGAAGATCGGTTTTCGAGATCGTTTTTGGAAGATCGTTCAGTGGAAGACCTACTCTTGAAAGCCGCCTACGGCTGGGTCCGCCGCCTGAAAGCAGCTGAACGAGACGCTGGGTCAGAGCACCGCCGGTACCGCCGACTTCCTCGCGGCGACCGCTGGGTCGTGCAGGATTCTCACCTGGGCTGGAGACCGTAGCCCTACAGCCAGCAGCGTCCCATTCTCAGGCCGGTGACCATTTCTCCTTCCTATTGTAAACGGTGTGGAGCGGTGGAGAAGACATTAAAGGCTTCGATCCACGACCCTAGCCTTTCATTTCACTACCTACTACCCTACCTGTGAGCTCACCAGCTCACAATAGTTTCTTAAAAGCATAAGCAATAGCAATAGCAAAAGCATAAGCAAAGCAGGCCACGTTGGGAGCGAAACTAAACGAGGCTCATTTCGCTTGAAACAAGAGGATCTTACCTTGAACCAAGTGATCTTCGGTTGCGGATGTCCCTGCACCTCGCACTTCAACACTATACTTCGTCTCATCAGCACCACGTGATCTTCCACCGTGCCATTGCCCACATTGCCCACGATATAGGGCGGCGACGCTACGGTCACGTCATAGACCAGTTCTGTAGCGCCCACTTTGTTGGACATTATGCACGAGTATCTACCGCTGTCGGACACCTCCGGATCTGGTATTATCTGTG
Organism: Melanargia galathea; assembly: GCA_920104075.1. Lineage (NCBI taxonomy): Eukaryota > Metazoa > Arthropoda > Insecta > Lepidoptera > Nymphalidae > Melanargia > Melanargia galathea. Next base: position 14,717,440 of record OV049877.1, read on the forward strand.
ACAAGTGATTCATTGATTGATCTTTTTGAATGTGCTGCGCCAATAAACGAGCTCTAACTTGAGCATGGTAAAGTACGTAGCCCCCCCTCCCCCTCCTGCAGCCCTACTGGTACTTGAAATTTGCAATTTGCGTTCCGCCACGAATTGGCTAAGTTCGGAGCGTACTAAAAGATTGGCGAGGACTGTATCCTTAAATCTATGCTTTGCATATCCTTAAATCTACACTTTGTATATCAAATAGACGATGTCAATGTGCCTACATTTTGTCAAACATTACAGGAACGGATCCTTCAAAAAGACCAAGAAGGCGGCTAGACTATTTATAGATAGATTCTGGCCGCGACAGCTTCAAGTGTCATCTCGCAACACCGCAGTACCATTCTAACCATGATCCATGTAACTGGTTCGAAATATCGACATTTACATAAAGTAGTATGTTTTTGTTTCGTACACCATAATTGTTAGATTTCTAGGAATATCAATCTAGAAGTTTTTACCAAAGTATAGTTGTTGTTCAACAAGTGGATCCTCTGCGACTCGGTGACCTCGGTGTAGGGGTGTTTGACCCACGCCACGTAGGGCCGGGGCCGCCCTTGTGCCGGGCACGTCATGTTCAAAGTCTCGCCCTGTAGCGTGTAGGCCTGTCGTACGTTGTCCTTTTGTAGTGGAGGCGGAACTGACCAAAAATTTTAAAGAGGGTCATTAAATTTATTCTTTAAAGTTTCTATTTCGGGGCAGACTTGGCTATTTTCAACGCTAGGGATTTTGTTGCGGTGTGGGGGGAGTCCCACATAACCCCCGTTCTGCCCAAAGAACGGGGGTAGCCATAAAGCTTTTCCACCACGTCAAAAAAAAGGGTTGGTGTAGAAGAATTATATTAATTGTATATCTATGTTTGATGAAAATCGATCCAAGATGGCCGCCGCTACAAAATGGCGGATTACATATTTTCACAACTCCCTTAATATTGGTATCAAATGAAAGGGCTTGACTAGTAGAATAGCACTCTATGCAAATCCAAGATGGCCGCTGCCACAAAATGGCGAATGTCGGGGGTTTTTTAAATTTTTAATTTATACTTGTAGTATAATCAACTTACCCAAAACTTGGACCAAGTAAACGACACTAGTATTACCAACTTTGTTCCTCGCAACACAAGTGTAATTCCCCGACTGTTCATACTTCGTATTCCTGGAGACCAGGATCTCTCCGAACTCCTTTGACACCATCGTATCGTCATACAACTTGAGAGGCAGTCCGTCTTTGAACCAATATATCTCCGGCAAGGGATTGCCGTACGGATGGCAGTGCAGGTAAAATGCTTGACCAGAAATCACCTCCAGCTCGATTATATCTTGTGATGCGTTGGCGTTTTGGAAAAGCGTTTGGAAGATACGTGGCGGTTCTAGAAAAATTATTGAGTTTCATAAATTATATATGAAATACAACTGAACTTAGCGAATTAGTGCCTTTTATAGCAAGATCAAGACAGATCGATGGAGATTAGAAAAACTTAGGATCTCTTTGTTATCTTTTCAAAATGGCCCAGGGTAGAACAGAAGTTCCACCAGATCCTAAACCTTTTTTTTTCTGGAAATTTTATTAATTACACGTGATTAAGGAAGCTTGTGATACGTGTTCGACGGATCTTTCCGGATCTTTTTCCGGGCTGGTATTGTATCCGGAGACAAAGCTGGTCCTATCCTTGTATCATGGAAGTTGTATATGGAACTACAACTTAGCGAGCGGCAATTCAGGATTGCGCGACATACGGCTATTAGATTCCTGTGAGCGCGCATTATGTGGCGACCTCCACATCAAACATGGCGCTGTAAGGACCGTAGAAGGATCTAATACATAAGCAATTGCACATCGTTCGTATATTGAAAGAAGAAAGAAAGAAAACATATTTATTTACCGATGGTGTCACAAACAAGCAATCTATACTAATAAATAAAATTGAAGTGTCTGTCTGTAATATCGAAATAACTACCTCATATTAAGCTCATATGGTTATTTGAACGATACTATAACCGAATCACACGTTTTTAAAATTTTTGTCTGTCTGTGTGTCTGTTTGAACGGGCTAATGTTTGGAACGGCAGAACCGATTTTGACGGGACTTTCACATACAAGTAGAGTATTAACCAGCGAGTGACATAGGCTACTTTTTTAACCGACTTTCAAAAAAGGAGGAGTTGTGTTTTTCTACCTATGTACACCGATATCTCCGAGATTTCTGAACCGATTTGCGTAATTTTTTTTTATTCGATAGAGAAACATTGCGACACTGTCCTACAAAAAATTTGGATTCCAACTCCTCAATCCTGATGCTGTAGGGGATCTGATCCCCAAAACTAATGGGATTTAGGCACTGTCGGTTATTTAAATTGATATTGGGGATACCAATTAAATACTTTATTGTTGAATGACCTCGAGTAGGTACATGTCCAACTCCTCAACCCTGATGCTGTAAGGAATTGCATTCCGAAATCGTAAGGATCCCACGGAATTTTTCCGTTTTGTGGACAGGTTACTACTTACTACAGATAGGCTACTTTTTGTTCTGGAAAATCAAAGTTCCAACAAGATTTTTACAAACCTAAATACACACGGGCGAAGCCGTGGGCATCATCTAGTATACAATATAACAATATTCGTCTGTGACACGACCCAGAATAGTGTAATACATTGCATTTAGTGTTTGATGTGGAGACCGCCACAATTGTCGTCAAATTTTTCAAATCTAAAGATTCAAAAGTCCAACGTTGAAGAGTCATAATGTGCGGACTGAAACCCCAAAATGTGGTAGATTAAACACACCCACTGGACTATTAAGTATTCACCCCTAGAAGAAACTTCAGGCTTAGTTGGTAGGTATCAACGAAACAACAAAATTACGTACCTAAAACATTAACTTTCACACTCCTCTCATCAATCCCTCCATCATTGGAAGCGATACACGAGTAATGTCCCGAGTGACTTGTACTTATATTATGTAACATCAGGTCTGCATATCTGATATCAATATCGTCGGTGTTCTCACTGACTGTGTTGCCGTGTCTGATCCATTGAATTATTGGCTGAGGGGCGCCGGAAGCTTTGCATGCCAGCCGAACGTTTGTATTGAGCTGAAATATGAGATATGGATGTTAACACTTGCCTCGTACAGCCAGGTTATGTCTAAAATTGCCATACCAGAAAATACCTGAAAAATCTTGGACTAAGTCTGTGTGTGTGTGTGTGTGTGTGTGTGTGTGTGTGTGTGTGTGTGTGTGTGTGTGTGTGTGTGTGTGTGTGTGTGTGCATGTTTGCATGCGTGCGTTCGTGCGTGCGTGCGTGCGTTCGTGCGTGCGTTTGTGCGTGTTTGTTACTCTTTAACGCCGCAACTACTGAACCGATTTGGCTGAAGTTTTGAAAAGAGACAGAAGCTAGTGAACTATAATAAACCTACGACAAGATCCAAACTCTTATCCACGTTTGTCCCCACTCCATCTTTGTACACCACAATATCTTCTATCTTCGCACCAGAAACGACAATCACTCGATACACTAGATGAGCGGTCCCAGCTTTGTTCCTCGCCTGACACCGGTAGATACCCTCCGATTGAGTGCTTACGTTTGTGGAAACGAGGGTCGCATTCTGAGCTATCCAATTTGTATTGCTGCAAGCAAATAGTGACTGTTTAGTAAAAATATTAGGAACAGATTTATGTATCTTAGTATTTCTTTTCAAGCCTTACATAATCCGCTTAATCTTAAAAGTTACAGTCTGAGTTGCAGTAGAGAGAGGAGGTTAAAACCACTCCCGGAATGAGAAGATAAGTTTTACAGATCTGAAAAAATCTGCATTATAATACTAAGAAACGTTGAAAGACTCACGACTGCAAGGGTACAGTATTGAGTCTTTCAAGTTTTCTGAGGCATTTAAGTTAAATTAAGCGGGAAACCCTGCTTGTAACGATTGCATACCTTAACTTGATGCCCAGTAATCAGTCTGGATTTAGGTTATAAAATGTTTCTTCCTACAAACTTCACCCCGTTTCATGCTTTTAGAACTATAACTAAATATACGCCACTTTATGGTATTTACGGAATATTTCATCCAAATTTTAAATTTCTAGATCCACCAGGTTAGGCTGTGCGTTGTTTATTAATCAGTCAGTCAGTCATCATGGTGCTATTTTATAGAAAATTAATTTGTATAAAAAATTACAGGCATTAGGTTCATGTATGACATGTGGAATACAGTCGTTTCGACGTTACGGTACGATGCCGCGTAGAAGGCGATCACCGGTATAGGTTCAATGAGACTGCTATACGGTATACCGCTTCCAGCTTGGCCCGCTTCTATGTCAGACTGCATCGCCACTTACCACGAAGTCAAGGTCTAACTTATAGAGGTAAATGTAAATAGAAACTCACTTGAATATCCACGAAACAGTAGGTTTCGGAGTACCTCTGGCGTCACACTCTAGAGTCGCGTTCACACCGGCCTTCAGGTGAACATCGAGCAACTCTAACTCCGATATGAACGGCGGTACTGAAAATATGAACGAACTACATATGCCTCATAGCTGAGAGTCATGACCCCTTTCACCCCCGTGCCTCGGAGAGAAAGAAATGTCTAATAGTGACCCTTGACCTCTGAAGTCTCTGAAGCCCAGTTACCCACCCATCCAGTTACCCACTTGGGCCAACTTTGCTAAACAAGCGCAATCCATTGAACATACAGAAAAGAAACTACTACCGTTACGTTCTAAACTGTTACGTTCCCTCGAATATGGTTGAGCGAAGCAATGACTGGATCATGCGTCATGCTCGTGAACGGGTGCCACCGTCGGAAATCGGGCTACTTTTGTCTGCCCTTCTTCACATGTGTAGAATTGTAAGCACCATTCCGAACCTGTGGTAGATTCATTTGTCGATTCGTAAGCGCTTGTGAAAGTTGATCTGAATAAAATTGAAGATTACATAAATAAATGATAAAAAGGTGTGGATTTGACTCGTTCCAGCAATGCGCGAGACGGCAATTCAATCATCTACTTAACATAAAATTGTTATATTGATATTGTAAAGAAAAAGAGCAACCGCCGAGTTTCTTGCTGGTTCTTCTCGGTTGGAATGGCATTCCGAACCAGTGGTAGATTCATTTGACTATTCAAAAGTACTTGTAAAAGTTTATTTGAATAAAAAACTTTTCTATTCTATTCTATTCTACTACCTAAATGGATTTCATTTTTTCACATTCACAAACGACCGGTTTACGCTGCGCGTTTACCGATTCCGTGGCTCAATGTTTTTCTATGATGGTAGTGGTAGATTCAATTGACGATTCAAAAGTACTTGTAAAAGTTTATTTGAATAAAAAACTTTTCTATTCTATTCTATTCTATGATTACCCGCGTAATTAAAGCATATTTGTTTTACATTAATTTAAGTTATACTAGTTAAAATTATGTAAATATTAGGTTAATACGTATTTTAACATGCTATTTTATGTGTTCGATTGCAATCGGCACTTAATTGTAACTTAACGTTTTCTGAGTTTTTAAATTAGGATTTAACTGTTTATTCATTTCTTTGATGTAACTATATATTAGTTGTAAAGGTAAAATAGCCTAAAAACCTAAAATGATCTTAATAAGTTAGCAATAAGAATCATTAAATCTACTTATTATAATTGTTTTTGAAATTATGATTAAACTAGCGGACCCGGCAGACGTCGTCCTGCCCGCTATTAGCGCCACCTACCGGGTCCAATTTTTCTACTTAAAAATCTTCCTCTTGAATCACTCTATTAAAAAAACCGCATTAAAATCCGTTGCGTAGTTTTAAAGATTTAAGCATACATAGGGACATAGGGACAGAGAAAGCGACTTTGTTTTATACTATGTATAGTAAGACCGCGATTAACTTGGCTCTCCCATGATCTTCGGGACGAGGAGGGGGGGAAATTCTCATTGATAAATTAATAATCAATGGATGTGCTCGTACTATAATGTATGACAAGAATTTTTGACGCCCCTGTGAGTGTGTGTGTGTGTATTGCTACTGTAAGGACATGACACTAAATTAGGGAAAAAGAAATTTTATAATAATTATAATAATTTTAATTATCATAGTTATTCTATTATTTGCGTAATCGCAATTTAGTCTTTCATCTGTGTCTCTTTAAGTTTGCTCAATACTTTTCTATAGTAGTAGTAGTTAGTACTATACATTTAAAGTTAAGTAGGTACGTTTCAGGATATAGAAAAAAGATTTTCCATAACCAAGAAAGAAGAAGATACGTTATTAAATATAATTTATACCCCATTTTTTAAATTTTATACATATTATACTCATAATAAAATAATTTATTTAATACATCTACTAAATACAAGTAAAGTTCGTGAACTAAAACCCGACTACGCTTAATAATTTAATAATAATTTAGTGGGCAAATGCGCGGGGCAAGGAGCTAGTGGTGCCATCTGTTATTCTTATCCGAAACTAATTTTACAAGTATAAATTAAAAATTTAAAAACCCCCGACATTCGCCATTTTGTGGCGGCAGCCATCTTGGATTTGTATAATGCTATTCTACTAGTCAAGCCCTTTCATTTGATACCCATATTAAGGGAGTTGTGAAAAAATATGTAATCCACCATTTTGTAGCGGCGGCCATCTTGGATCGATTTTCATCAAACATAGCTAACAAAACTCGATTAATTCACCTTTCAAACAAAAAAAATCGCATTCAAATCAGTTCACCCGTTTGAGCTGAGCGCTACAGGGGAACAGACGGACAGACAGACAGACACACACACACACACACACACACACACACAGACACGTCAAACTTATAACACCCCGTCGTTTTTGCGTCGGGGGTTAAAAATCTAGAAAGCCGCGCAAAGCTGACTTCTCGATTTTTTTCGTAGATAAAATGTAGCCTATATCACCCTGATAACAACAACGAATCAATAGACACTTCATTCATCAAAATCGGTCCAGCAGTTTAGGCGCTACATTAGTACACACAGAATCTCATACAAAAATCGGTTACAAACATACATACATACATAAATATATACATACGTAATCTTGGAAATAAAAGAGGATTCTCCGTAGATCAATATATTTAATTTTAATTAGCACTGTTATACCAATGGCCGACGAGACGCCGAGGCAGAGAGCAAGCAGAGAGCCAGAGAAGATAAAGTACAATTCGAGTTTCGACACCACAGATAAAACTTATGCAACAGATCTGTAGCATCAATAGTCACAGATAATAAATCAGTGTTGACAATTCTTTATAAAAACAAATCGCAACTTAATTATTTACACACGTAAATACATAGACTGCTAAAATCATAACCCTTCCTTTTGGCTTTGCCGTAGTCGGGTAAAAAAAAACCAGACGTTTAGATTAGTACGGCATGGAGATGTTAGGAGATGGAATAAAACAAAGATAAAAAAACTATTAAGGTGCGTCCAGACTTGAACATTTCACCGAACCGAACAGCGAACATTTCGGCGAACTTGTTACGCTCAATGTGGACGGCGCGCTTGGAGCGCTTGAGATGGGTTACTGCGTAACAGTTCGGCGAAACTTTTCGCCGAACTGTTACGCAGTAACCCATCTCAAGCGCTCCAAGCGCGCCGTCCACATTGAGCGTAACAAGTTCGCCGAAATGTTCGCTGTTCGGTTCGGTGAAATGTTCAAGTCTGGACGCACCTTTAGGATTCGTCGAGACGTGTTCTTCTATATCTTAAAATTTCAATGCATTGCTGTCAGATGATGTGTCACTGTCGCTATCAATAACTATATTATAATTCACTAATTATAATATAGTTCGTCGTCTAGTATAGTAGTATCGTCGTCATTCTGCAATCTCTCAACGTGAACTTACAATGTGATTTCACGTAGCCTCCGTTACAGCTTGAAAAGCATCTTGCACCAGATTTAATATTTTTGTTTCGAAACGCCAACGAAATAATTTAAAATGTTGTCTTGAAATTATTGGTCCACATTATAGTTTTTTTTATAATAATTGAGAGGCCGTTTTAACCAATATCTGACGATGCGTGATGTATTCAATGGGTATGGAAATTTTTCACATGAAGCTGACAACACTTACTTGACACAGTCGTCAGCCTCATATTTATTATTATGATATTTATTTTAGAGATATTTGTTCTTTTCTCTCACATTCTTGAGCACAAAACGAACGCACTACCATAACAATTTTTCTAGCACAACTTTTTATCACATAAGAACTGGTTACTGCTATGTATTTCACAAAATTTTCGTAACGATGTAAACAATGAACTTTGAAGTTTCAAAGTGACTTTTCAATATGACAGATTTCGACTGCCCTAGTGATATAAACAAAGTAACTGTCATTTTTTTGTGAAATTGACTTTTTTGCATTAAGAGCGTTGACGCACGGACCCGCTTCGCAAGTTTAGGCATTTACCTGGGATTCTTTGTTTACGTGAATGAACGCGCCGCTCCAAATGCAGTGTAGTGTAACAAACCGTTTTGATCTTTTTACCATTTTCAAACGGGCTATTTATTTTTTCAATATTCTTAGGCACATATACCTAAGTTTTTAGTTCGTAGATTTTTAATTTTATATAGCAAGCATAATTAATGTATAATGCTTGAAAAAGACCTTATAGAGTAGACCAGTACATACAAATTATAATTGGAGAATATAGTACAGCTTCTGATATTGATTTTTTTATATACCTACTCCGTACTCGTGTAAGGGTAAGATAGTGAAGAAAAATGCAGATTCATTCAAAATCTTGTTAATTTACTTATTACATACCAGATTATGCCCGCGGCTTCGCCCGTGTGAATTTCGGTTTTTTACAAATCCTGAGGGAATCGTGGATTTATCTTTTTACATATTTACAAAATAAAATTATTACTAAAGTAATTCAAAAATATAAATATAATAAATACATTTTCTGTATGTAGATTGTAGGTATACTTAATTTGAACATTAAATATACCGCTAATACAAAAATGCAATTAGAAATCATTCATTGTAATGACGCAATGTACCTTAAAATATTAGAATTAATAAAATCTATACTCTATACTAATAACTAAAATTGAAGTGTCTGTCTGTAATATCGAAATAACTACCTCATATTAAGCTCATATGGTTATTTGAGTGATACTATAACCGAATCACACGTTTTTAAAATTTTTGTCTGTCTGTCTGTCTGTCTGTTTGAACGGGCTAATCTTTGGAACGGCTGAACCGATTTTGACGGGACTTTCACATACAAGTAGAGAATTAACCAGGGAGTAACATAGGCTACTTTTTTAACCGACTTTCAAAAAAGGAGGAGTTGTGTTTTTCTACCTATGTACACCGATATCTCCGAGATTTCTGAACCGATTTGCGTAATTTTTTTTTAGTCGATAGAGAAACATTGCGACCCTGTTCTATAAAAAATTTGGATTCCAACTCTTCAATCCTGATGCTGTAGGGGACCTAATCCCCAAAACTAATGGGTTTTAGAAACTTTCGGTTATTTAAATTGATATTGGGGGTACCAATTAAAGACTTTATCGTTGAATGAACTCGAGTAGGTACATATCCAACTCCTCAACCCTGATGCTGTAAGGAATTGTATTCCGAAATCGTGGGGATCCCAGGGGATTTTTCCGTTTTGGGGATGGGTTTCTACAGATAAGCTACTTTTTGTTCTGGAAAATCAAAAGTTCCCACGGGATTTTTAAAAACCTAAATCCACACGGGCGAAGCCGTGGGCATCATCTAGTCTATATATATAAAAATTGAAAATTTAAAAAACCCCCGACATTCACCATTTTGTGGCGGCGGCCATCTTGGATTTGCATAGTGTTATTCTACTAGTCAAGACCTTTCATTTGATACCCATATTAAGGGAGTTGTGAAAAAATATGTAATCCGCCATTTTGTAGCGGCGGTCATGTTGGACCGATTTTCATCAAACATAGCTAACAACACTCTCGACTAATTCACCTTTCAAACAAAAAAAACCGCATCCAAATCGGTCCACCCGTTTGAGCGCCACAGGGGAACAGACAGACACACACACACACACACACACACAGACACGTCAAACTTATAACACCCCGTCGTTTTTGCGTCGCGGGTTAAAAACAAAGTTGTGTTAGTTCGAACACTTATAACTCGAGAACGGCTGGAGCGATTTTCATGGTTTTTGATTTGTCTCCGTTCAGAATAGCATAATAACTATTAAAAACATTGGAAAATTGACGAAAAAATAAAATAAGAGGAAAAACATTTTCCCATACAAAATGTTCAAGGGATTCGTAACTGTCAAACAACCCATCGCATCGATACGGTAAACTCTCTCACCCGTACCTATATAATTCTTTGGTATGTATGTTAGTCAACTAACTCCTCCTAAACGGCTGGACTGATTTGTATAATATTTTGTGTGTATATTTCAATGGGTTCCTGGATGGTTTGAAAACCGTTGTTACCGGACTATAGTTTTTGTATACGATAGCTATTTTCTAGTTCATTTTCCACATAATATTATGTACTATATGTTGGCCGCGAGTTCGTCAGCGTGGATTTAGGTTTTTAAAAATCCTGTGGGAACTATGTCAATTTTCGAGACGCAAGCTACCTCTGTACCTACCAAATTTTGTATAACGAATTTGTTAAATGGACGGACCTTTAAGAATTCCGTGAGAACTCTTTAATTTTTCGAGATAACAAGACGTATAAATTGAAAATTTAAAAAACCCCCGACATTCGCCATTTTGTGGCGAATGTCATGTCGGCCATGTTGGATTTACATAGTGCTATTCTGCTAGTAGTAGCTGGACCGATTTTCATCAAACATAGCTAACAACACTCACGACTAATCCACCTTTCAAACAAAAAAAACCGCATTCAAATCGGTCCACCCGTTTGAGCGCTACAGGGGAACAGACAGACACACACACACACACACAGACACGTGAAACTTATAACACCCCGTCGTTTTTGCGTCGGGGGTTAAAAAGTATCCTATATCCGTCCCCAGGATGTAAGCTAACTCTGTACCTAATTACATAAAAATCGGCAGACAGACAGACACACTTTCGCAATTATAATTTTATATAGTATGGATTACTGATTTACAACTATAATCCTCAACTATAACTATAATATAATATATTACAATTATTAAAAATACGTAAAAAGTTTTCATCTATCTGTAAGAAAAAATAGCAAGCATTAAAAATATCTAGTATTGAATAGTGACAGTCGCACTACAATTTTACGTATATTCCATGTAATCCAATAAGAATTGCCGAGACAAAAAACGTTACGTCCGTTCGCGGAGAGGCCTCGGCTCATACTAGTTTCCTAGTTCAATTTCCTACTGCCTGTTTATGCGTTTTGGTGTCTGATTCAAAGTTATTTTTTGGAAACAAAAAGTAATTAATTTTAGAATTTTTTTTACTTATATTATTGCAAATATGGTTAACTTTTATATGTACTTAATTTTACTTATAAATGGCGAAAAATAATCTACTAAAATGACGGTTTTATATGTCTATAATTTACTGAAATTATAATTCCTTTGCTTGGATTTTTATGATGTAAAAAATGCCAAATTAAAAAATGTTTTCTTCCATGTCTTTAGTTCAGGACATTTACTTTCATAAATATATCTTTGTGTGTGAATTGAACAAGTAACTTTTGACGTAGTGAACGTCAAAGATTCCACGAATACCAAAATTCATAAATAGGCTTTTGGTATTTTGGCAATAAGACAAAAACTATCAATAAATTGCAAAATGTTGTCTTCCAATTCCCTAGAACACAAAATTTTCTACAATGTAGTATAAATAAGTTTTTAAGTAAATGCATAGATTAACAACATATGAAGGGTCGAAATAGCTTAAAAATGAGCTAAAATGGCGCAGAACGCATCAACGCTCTTAACAAAAGTTTAATGTCGAGTAGTTTTTTAACACAGTGTCCACAGTATAATATTTCAAATAACTTGAACAGTTTACTGAAATTTGAATTGCCCAAACAAATAACTGCACACTGAGACTGGAATTTAGGGTATTACTTTATGTACTTATAAATAATCGTTTTAATTGTTATCGGTTACTTACTATTTTAAAATGTTTCTACTGAAGGTAGGTGCAGAATTTTAGATACCTACGTACATAATTAACTAATAGGGACATTACTTTACAGGAATATAACTAAAAATAGACACAATACTGTAAATTATAACTTTACAAGATAAACATAGTTGATTATGATGCCCACGACTCCGTCCGCGTGTATTTAGGTTTTTGAAATTCTAGTCTAAGCTCTTAATTTACCAGGATAAAAAAGTAGCTTATGTCCTTTCCAAAAATGAAACTTATCTTTATACCTCGTTAAGATCGGTTGAACAGTTGGTGCGTGAAGACTTAGTAGACAGACATACTTTCGCATTTATAATATTAGTAGGTAAGTATAGATATGGTATAGATTCTTGAGTTGTAATAAGCTCTAACTTAAGTCTCTGAGTGAACTAGGTTGGATATGCTTTGTCCGTCTGACTGTCACAGCCTTATAACTTCTGATTTAATGAACAGAATTACTTCAAATTCACCAATAATATGTAGAATAACATTCAGAATTACGACCTAAAGCCGGTGATTACATAAAAAATAATAAAAATAGTTATTTGAGTTATTTGGGGAGGGCCCGGGTGCCCATTAAAGCAAATGGGGGGGGGGGGGACAATCGTATTAGTCGCAATATCACAATCACAATATCACACACACACAAACGCACACGCACACGCACATTAAACTAACTTACAAAACATTAAATTAAAGTAACTATTTGTATCTGAATAACATAGTAAACTCTTTGTAATAAATTGAAAAATTATTTTTGGAAGAAATTATCAAGCAATATACAAACGAAGTAAATGACTTAATATCTTTTTAAAGTTGAAACATTAATTTTTTTGTATTTTATTTGCAATTAGAAAAACCATATTTTTAATTTTAAACAAAATTAAAAGCGAAGGAGTTAGGAATAAATACTGTTATTTATAAATTAAAATATATTATTTTGCAATTTATTACAGAGATAAATAAGTAGATATTTTGTAGAAAGGTTGCCTTCAAATAAGAGTTTCAATGTTTATGCTTGTCCTGTAAAATTGTTCTGAATGTAGTTACTTTGTTTATCACTAGGGCAGCCGATTTATCAATGAATATTTATCAATGAACTTATGAATGAACAAATCGCTGCGCGGGGAGCAGGGAGGGCCCCAGGAGGGTTATCTTTATCGCGGTCGAAGTATAGTGATAAAGACATTTAAAAATCAAAAAAATCAAAAAATGGATGTCATTGTTCTGTGAACACGTTTCTCAATCCCTCACCTAACACACTGAGATTGAATTGTTTTTGTATCGTCCCGTGTTCGTTGCTGCAAATACATTTATACAGGCCGCCATGCCGCAGATTCGGATTCGTTAACTTCAACACATCTTTGTCTTCCCAGAGCAGTAGTTTGGAGTTGAACAGCCATTTTGTCTGTAAAGGATAAAATGTTTGGTAGCTCTTTGCCAGTTAGTTTTTTTTTGTATGATAGGCTTACGCTTGACGACAATTATGCCTGATGAAAAGCAATGAAGAGGTCTAAGTTAGATCGCGCTTGCCTCGAAAATGCCTATTCACTTTTGCCTTGAAGGTACTCAAGTCGTAAGAGATGGGAAACACGGACGCCGGAAGGGCGTTCCATACCCTAGCGGTTTGTATCTAATATCGACTGTGGAATTTTATTATAGAATGTCGCATCCATTCCCACACACTACTTTCAGACCTTCTTGAGGCGTAGTTGAGGAACCTCTATTCTACTTCGATTTCTTATTTGCGTATCGGATAAATCATCATTTTTAGAGCCAGTTTCACCACCTTCCGATAAGTATCTGAAAGCTATCAACATCTTTTGTCAGTGTCACTTGACATAAAGTAAGAAAGTGACAAAAACTTACGTTTAGGCTATCCGACACTTATCAGAAGGTGGTGAAACTGGCCCTTAGACACCAACCTTAGCTCTAGGCTTCGCATCGGTCTTGCAATCCAAATAATGATCATTTCCTTTTATAGCTTCTATGATTCCACTTGAATTTGTTGTGAAGTTAGGTGGCCATTGCACTCGAAGCGCAACTGTTGCGTGCACGGAGCCCGCCGCGTTGCTCGCCTCGCAAGTGTACGTAGAATGGTTCGCGCGGGACACGTTTGAGATGCTTAGAGTTCCGTTGGAGATTAGTAGTGTGTCCTGCAAGATACACGTTTATTAGTTACAAGCGGACACCCGCGACTTTGTTCGCGTGGATATTGGTTTTTGAAAATCCCGTGGGAATCATTTTGTTTTCCTAAGCTCCTTTGAGCTCATAGCTTGCTAAACACTGTTAAAAGTTCACTGGCGGATGTTTAGGTAGATCAAAATGTAAACATCCGCCAGTAAAAGTCCCATCAAAATCGATCCAGCCTTTTTGAGAGTAGCTGGTAATCTTTAAAGTATATCCTTTCTAACAAAAAAAGAATGAATGAAATCGGACCACGCGTTAATGAATTACAGCTAAGTACACATTTTAACTTTCATCCCCTCTCCCAAGGGAACCGTGCTTAATTTCGGGATGAAAAGTATCCTATATGTTACTCCGTAGTATGAACTTAAATCATACCAAGTTTCATTTCAATCCATTCAGTAGTTTTTGCGTGATGCGCGCACAAACATACAGACAAACAGACAAAAATTTCAAAAAATAGCTTTTTTACGTTCTATTGCTTATCCCTAACATCCCCTAGTTATTATTTTGCAAAAATCTTTAATGTACAGATACGGCAAGTCTACGATTTTATTATATGTATAGATTACAGTATTAACACATGAAATACAAATACTTATGGAATTACTCCCGGCACGTAAGTCGACCGGTGTCCTTCAAATGCGCGCAGCGTCGTACGAGTGAGCGGGACACAGTACGATTGGAGAGCCAATCAGCGCTTACGAGGGATCCGAGAGAGCTAATCAGTGCTTACAAACGATCCCCACGCGCTCCCCGCGACCCCCTCACCACCCCGAGATACCTCATTTTCAATTCTGCGCATTGAAGGTCACCGGTCGACTTATTTTCCGTGACTTGTATTCAGATTTCATTTTTAACCCCCCACGCATAAACGACGGGGTGTCATAAGTTTGACGTGTCTCTGTGTGTGTTTGTGTGTGTGTCTGTCTGTGCCACCGTAGCGCTCAAACGTGTGAACCGATTTGAATGCGGTTTTTTTTGTTTGAAAGGTGAATTAGTCGGGAGTGTTCTCAATACTGGGACGAAGACTACATTATATAATGATACTTGTGTTTATTTATGGTATACTATCTATGCAAACTGTATCGAACCTTATACCATTTGACATTGTAATCGTTCCCACGAACAGGGCACCGTAGAGTCACATTCGTTCCTTCCACCGCCGTGGCGACTGTGGGCGAGCCTTCGTCTTGCATCAAAACGGGTGCAGCTAAAATGAAATAAAAATATTGAATTACAGTTCTGTCTGGATTTTTTAATTATATACCCACTTCCCAAACCCGCTACTTTTTCCCAAAATATATTCTTAGGTGTACCTATCAATTAGTCTGGGCTTGTCTTTTAGGTCTAGGTTGGGAATACGTCGAATTTTTTTCGTATAAAGCGCGATTCAGACTATATTGTAATATATAGCATAATATACCTATATTACTTATATTATGTCTATCAGTCGGTTGTTACCTATGACACAGGCATTAAGTTGCCTACTTTAGGAACAGTCGACCGTGTGATTCACACATACAGTGAATATTTATTTACTAGCTTTTGCCAGCGGCTTCGCCCGCGTGAATTTCGGTTTTTCACAAATCCTGAGGGATAAGTAAGTAGATTTCTGGTTCACCCGCCCCCCGCCGCGCGGCGGCGTACCGCGGTACCGCGTACGGCGGGCGCAGGGCGAAAGGGCGCACGGCGCGAAGCGGCGCGGGGAGTTCCGTGCAGCGCGAGCGTCGGCCGTCACGCGCAGCGAAAATACCTATCAGGGCGTTTTTTAACATAGGTACTTACCGATTTCAACACAACTCCTTTTTTGAAAGTCGGTTAAAAAAGTAGCCTATGTTACTCCTTGGTTGATCCTCTACTTGTCTGTGAAAGTCCCGTCAAAATCGGTTCAGCCGTTCCGAAGATTAGCCCGTTCAAACAGACAGACAGACAAAAATTTTAAAAACGTGTGATTCGGTTATGGTATCGTTCAAATAACCATATGAGCTTAATATGTGGTAGTTATTTCGAAATTACAGACAGACACTTCAATTTTATTTATTAGTAAAGTATAGATTTATATGTTATGGCCACGTTCAAACTAAGCTAGTTCAAATATATTTAGTTCCATGAACCGATAGACGTTAGGGTCTCCAGGTGTTGGAACGGCGACCTCGCACCGGAAAGTGCAGGGTTTGTGAGGTAAAGGCATGTGAAGTCTACTAATCCGCACTCGAGCGTGGTGTTCTACGGCCTAAACCGTTCTCACTGTGAGAGGAGACCCGTGCCCTGCAGTGGGCAGGTAATGGGTTGATGATGATGATGTCTAGAAACTTACAGTATATGTTGACAGGTATATCCCTGGTGGCGTTCCCAGCGCTGCTCGTGGCGACACAAGTGTATATTCCGCTGAGTTCTTCGGTGGGGTCTTTGATTGTCAGCGTACCGTCTAAGCCTACGTCGTAGCGGGTATCTAGAACCAAAATTTGAGATTTCAACGACCTATTCCAGCCTGTTAATTTTCTCCTTACTGGTAAAGGTACATTTGATTATCCTTTCTCTATAAACAGCGGCACGAAACTCGACCGGAGACCTTCAAGTGCGCGCAGCGTCGTACGTGTGAGCGGGACACAATACGATTGGAGAGCCAATCAGTGCTTACGAGGGATCCGCGAGAGCTAATCAGTGCTTACGAACGATCCCCACGCCCTCCCCGCGACCCCCTCACACCCCGAGATACCTTATTTTCGACTTCTGCGCATTGAAGGTCAGCGCTCGAGGTTCGTGCCGCGCGTTATACTAACTGTGCCAAATTTCAAGGTCACCGAAATCAGACAAACATTTTCGCATAATATATATGTATATTAAGTTTGTATGTTTAAAATGTACCTGTATCCAAATAAAATCCATCTTTAACCCAAGCGACATAAGGTTTCGGATTGCCCACAGCTTTGCACGATATGATGAGTGCAGTATCCAAGTTCAGCGCAACGTATGGCACCGTATAATTGTCTTCGAGGATTTTTGGCGATTCTGAAAAGTATGCCGACAAAATATTATATTTCAAAGTTGAATTTAAAAGTAGCGAAGAGAGAATTTGATACAAGCTATACTTTAGGAAAAATTAAACCGACTTCAAAATACCATAAAATAAGAGACCTTGACCATGACCTCATGACCATGAAAAGAATACCCTTTCAAACAAAAGAAGAATTTTCCGAATCGGTCCAGGCGTCTTTGAGTAATCGGGGAACATACATAAAAAAAAAAGATGATTTCGACGAATTGAGAACCTCCTAATTTTTTTGAAGTCCGTTAAAAAGTTAGAGCACAGAACTTACCTTTTACACTAATATAAAATGTGTTCTTGGCACTCCCAGCTTTATTTTCGGCGATGCAATTATATGGACCTTCGTTTTCGGCGCTTGCGCTTGTTATATTCAGACTACCGTAGTCGTTGAAACTGAAAGAGGTATGCACTTTACTCCCACAAATGTGGCAAAAGTTTTCTGTTAAGATCATTATGAAAAGCATAGCACTACTTTTATTCGTGTCTTTTTTGTTTGTAACGCTGGATAGTCATTTGAACTAGCAAAAAAATGGTTGAACTATGTTTGTGTTATCCTTTATAAAAAATAGCGTTATATAAAAGAGATCTTCAGCAATCCACGAAACGGCAATTAAATCATGTGCATAAATTGTTATATTGTTTTTTTAAAAAGAGCAACCGCCGAGTTTATTGCTGGTTCTTCTCGGTTGGAACGGCATTCCGAACCAGTGGTAGATTCAATTGACGATTCAAAAGTACTTGTACAAGTTTACTTGATTAAAAACCTTTTCTATTCTATTCTATTCTCTGTTTTTGTAGAGCACATGCCTAAATATGAAGGTAAAAGCAATATAATTAGTGTTCTTTGAGGTAAAGACAGCAGCTGAACTACTACTGACTGCTTACCTCAAATGCGTGGTGTTATATTTCAAGATGTCATCTCGAAACGCCCACGCAATGGTCGGTATCGGAAATCCGACCGCGTCACATTGAAGACTAATATTTGCACCGGATTTGACATCTTGAAATATTTCAAATGGCGGTTTTAATGATGGCGGTACTGAAAAAATACAAATAAAAAAGTATCTTAAGGTAACTAAAGGAACAATATAAAGCTCCACAAAACCTTTGTGGGCCACAAAATTTACACTCTTCAAATTTTTCGTGGATCCACAAAATGTCTCGAGAGATATTCAGGTTGTTTAGTCATGTCAAGATATTTTAAGAAGTCATAAGCTGATGATCTCCAAAGTGGCTAATTCTGGATCCATGGGATAAAGATCAACTTTCTGATGTATGTCAGTCTGCTTGCAGAAATAATGGCGATTCTGCACCGGAAAACTTATTTATTTACTAGCTTTTGCCCGCGGCTTAGCCCACGTGAATTTCCGTTTTTCACAAATCCCGAGGGAATCGTGGATTTCTGGTAAAATAGTAACATGACATGTTTGGAACGTTTTTTAAACTTGATACATAAAACTAAGAGTTGAATACCAGATAAAGAATTCTTACAATATTATTTGTTTAATTGCTGAATATCCAATAACCGTTCCCGCTCCCTTTTTCAACCTTTATACCCACTTTCAAGGAAGTTTGCTATAGTAATCTACTTATAGCTTTTTTTAAATCCCGCGGGAATTGTGGATTTTTCCAGGATAAAAAGTAGCCTATGTATTAAGTCAGGTCATAATCTATCTCCATTCAAAGCCAAATCGGTTCAGTAGTTACGACGTTATAGAGTAACAAACACACACACAAACTTTCGCCTTTATAACATAAGTGTGATTTAATCATTGTATGCTCCACCTGTTATAATTATGGATGGACTATTTCAGCGAGTCACTGGCTGGTCGCAACAGCGTGAGACCGTGTTCTGTAGAAATCCTTGCCTATGTCCAGCAGTGGACATCAATGAGTGGAAAATTAGTAGGGTGTAATGTAACGCGTATTGCTGTGTTACTCACCCCAGATTAAAACAGTGTAGTTTACAGAAGCGTTGCCATAATCATTGCTCGCCAGGCAGGTGTATTCGCCGAAATCCGTTAAATTAGCCACAAATCTGAAACACCCCGTATTATTTTATGAACCCCTGTGAGGAGTGTCTGTGTATGTCCATCTGTGGCATCGTAACGCTCAAACGGATTTGAATGTTTAAAAAAAATCTACTTAGACTTCTTTCTTTGATTGTAGCCTCTCATGCTGTTCTCCGATATTTTCCAATAAAAGTATAATTCAAAAATTCACATACCTCAAACCGTATTCATCAACATACTTCCTAGCTTCTGTTATAATTTGTCCATTTTGGAGCCATCGTAATTCGGGCGTTGGAACACCTCGAGCGAAGCAAGGGAGTTCTACTAGTTGACCTTCTATCACTTCTATTTCAGGTACTCCAGATTTTACTATTTCCGGAGACTCTGTAAATATATATATAACTAGCTTTTGCCCGCGGCTTCGCCCGCGTGAATTTCGATTTTTCACAAATCCTGAGGGAATCGTGGATTTCTGGTTCCCGTTCCCGCTCCCTTTTCCAACCTTTATACTTACTTTCAAGGTAGTTTGTTAAAGTGTTCTACCTATAGCTGTAGCTGTAGATATGGGCTTTTCCAAAATCCCGCGGGAACTGTGGATTTTTCCAGGATAAAAAGTAGCCTGTTTTAAGTCAGGTCATAATCTATCTCCATTCAAAATTTCAGCCAAATCGGTTAGTAGTTGCGGCATGATTGAGTAACAAACATCCAAACATCTAAACATCCAAACATCTACACTTTCACATTTATAATATTAGTAGGATAGGAAGTAGCATATTCGTGGGGTCACTCAACAGAAGCGAAGCGCTCTGTGGATGTGCTGCCCAGCCAATGCGTTTTATCACCACATTCGTTTGGTTCACTTTTTGTGAGTCAAGTACCAATCTTTTTGAATGCTCTGAACATAGCTGCATTAGGACGCAGAATGAAATTTCAGCTATGTGCGCACTTTAGCATGCGCAAGTTTAAACTCAGAATCGGTGTTTCTCTACGTGATCGTATTAGAATTGAGAAGATCCGTAGAATAACCAAAGTCACGAGTAACAGGCAATGGGCGGGGCAAATAGTTCAAAGAATCTCAAGGTGTTGGAATGGTGACCTCGCACCGGAAAGCGCAGTGTTAGCAGACCCCTTACTAAGTGGACAGACGACATCGAGCAAGTCGGAGGGAACCGCTGGATACAAGAGAACTAAGCCCGAGTCCAAGGTTTTTTTTAGGTTAGTGGACATCTATTGGTTGAAGAACAAGAAGATAGTCAAAGTATAAACTTACTATACACAGTAACGGTGAAATTCTTCAAAACGAATCCCAAAGCACTGCTTGCGTTACCCGTGAATACGCCAGAATCAAACTTTGTAACGTTTTCTATTACCAGACTGTTTTCACCATTTAAATATCTGAAACGTTAATAATCTCAGTCTTTAAATTATATTTAGGATTGGATATGCACATTTGAGTGAAAATAAATCACACCAGGGTCTTAAGTTTCACAATCTTGTCTCCAAAGTTATCGGACGGTAAACATTTTTTTTACGAGAAATTCGGGATAGTTCCAATACAATTTGATGTTAAAAACAAATCTCATCATTCTTGTAAATCTGTTGAAAATCAGTATAGTAACCATCATTGTCTTTGATAACGTATCCGTGGTTCGACTTCTTTATCATCCATTATAATTTCAACAAAAAAATTTCAGGGTGCTTCTCAAGGTAAACTACTAAGACCATAAATGTTAAACTTATACACTGTTGGTAAATAAATAAAATAACGTAAAATAGACGAAAGTATTACAATCTTCCTGTAAAAGCACATTTAAAAAAAAATACAGATTGTGAAACGGTTTCATTATTGAGAATAATATGTGCTTTGGCTTTTCTTTAAAAAAATAAAAACAGCTTTGTAGAATATAATCGTGGAAACGTACATATTGCTTGAATAAACGACAGGCGAGCCATCTTTAGTCCAAGTAACGATCGGTGGTGGAATTCCAGTGACGCTGCAAGTTAATTTCAACTTTCCTCCAACTTGAACTTGTTTAGGGTCTTCGAGTTCTGAATGAAACTCTTGTGAAACATTAAGTTCTGGTGGATCTAAAATACTAAATTTGGTTATTTATCTATTTAATCATTCTAATATAGAATTTTGGAGTGCGCTATATTATTTTGTGTCCTGTATCCCTTTCATGATACCTTGACATCTTTTCAACAGGATCTCCTGCTCTATTCACGTTTTCATAATGTTACCGATGTTATTATGAGTGAAGTTTACTCAATTTAAGTTACATTATAATTTTGTGAGTGGACGTTGGAACTCAGGATCTGACGGGCAACCTGTTAGCGTTTTGCCCGGGGAATGTCAAATGATTAGCACATCATTTTCTAATAAATTTTTAAACTTCCTATAATTCTGGTTGGGTCACCTAAAAATGTCGATTCAGTTTCAAAATATCGATGGTATTTTCTTTTTAATATCCCATGACGTGATCGTATGTGTTAATTTCATATCGTAGTCCATTTCTAACCTGTTAGTAGATTTATATATCAGAAAACTAGCTGATCCTCGTGATTTCGTACGCGTGGATCATGTTCTTTAAATTCACCCCATTGAAGTTATAAAGAATCTTAAAGAATAACGAATAAGAAAAGTACAAGAATGCCTTCTTCTAGGATACTCAAGAAATATCTGCACCTAATAGTTTTAAGTTGAAGAAAGATTTGAAAAAATTGAGAATTGAAATAAAATTTAAAATCTCAAGGTCAAATTATCGATCAGTAAGTGTACTGTTTTATAGCTCTTATTAAATTGCCTAGTATCATAATTTAGTGTCTGTTACTTACATTGTACAATCAATCCTACTTCATACATGTCACGTCCAATGACGTTATCTGCTG
Source organism: Melanargia galathea (assembly GCA_920104075.1). Lineage (NCBI taxonomy): Eukaryota > Metazoa > Arthropoda > Insecta > Lepidoptera > Nymphalidae > Melanargia > Melanargia galathea. Next base: position 14,739,740 of record OV049877.1, read on the forward strand.
TACACTTATATACGCCAGCATTGTGTTTGGCTACTTTTTCTATCTTAATACCATTATCTTCATCGATCACAACATTTTGTGGTAAATTTGTAAAATTGCTAGAAAATTTTGGTTTAAATAGCCATTCGATATTTGGTTCCGGATTGCCTTTGAGAACTCTGTAAATAAAACAAGCATGAAAATTGTTTTTAAGGCTCTCTTAATATCTAACATATTACAAACAATCAATGGGTTATCGAGTGAATCATATTAGCAATATCAAATCTCACCTACATGTAATTATTGCGGATTTTCCTTCCTGTGTGGAAATTCTAACCATCTCCTTGAATAACGAAGGTCTTTCTGAAAGTATTATGCGAAATAAAGATGTAACTAATTATTCCGGCAGTCCGATGTAAAATTCTAAATTAGCTGCAAAAGTTAGTATATATCCTAAAAAAGTATAAATACACAAAGCCGTTAATCAAAACACCCTTCAATATGTATTGTGTTGGACTTCAAAAGACAAGAAGGTACTGGAGACTAAATATGATATTTCTCAATTCAATTTATCACAATTTTCATCACTTTAGTTCCGGGCACCCTCATTCTCACTTTTCTTAGAGACTGTTCAAAAAGAGAATCGGCGTGGCCAAACAGTGAACTAACGCGTACTCTGAACTATAGTACTGTACTTGTATTGCCCACTAAACAAAAGCACAGCAGCGCCCTCAAATCCCACGCCTCTTTTTAAACAGACTCTAGCAATTAGCGTCAAAATGGCGATTACCAAATTGCTTCAGTCAATAACCACTCCTTGTACCTTCTTGTACTATTAATAGAAGCCAGTTCCTTGTGGCCTTACCACGTTATCACCCTTACCTAATCCACGCACATCCAAAGTCCCATTAATAGCCATCTTTTCATATCCATTATCCGCTTCGCATACATACAGACCCAGATCATCAAAATCGACCTTCTGTATGTTTATTGTGGTATTGTCATCCGATACATTGATGTTGTCTGTCTGTAGCGTCGTACCGTTGTGGTACCACGTTATATTCGGTGACGGATCAGAATCGAACACACAATGGAAATCGATCTGCGAATATAATTCCACCGATGTATCTGTGAAAGAGTAAATTTTAAATGTTGAATAGAAGCAGGCGTTACTTTGCGGAATTCCATGATATTATACAACTAGCTTTTGCCCGCGGCTTTGCCCGCGTGAATTTCGGTTTTTCACAAATCCTGAGGGATAAGTAGATTTCTGGTCCACCCGCCCCCCGCCGGCGCGCGCCGCGGCGGCGTACTACGGTACCGCGGACGGCGGACGCAGGGCGCAGGGCGCAGGGGCGCGCGGCGCGGCGCGGCGCGGGGAGTTCCGTGCAGCGCGAGCGTCGGCCGTCGCGCGCAGCGAAAATACCTATCAGGGCGTTTTTTAACATAGGTACTTACCGATTTCAACACAACTCCTTTTTGAAAGTCGGTTAAAAAAGTAGCCTATGTTACTCCTTGGTTAATCCTCTACTTGTCTGTGAAAGTCCCATCAAAATCGGTTCAGCCGTTCCGAAGATTAGCCCGTTCAAACAGACAGACAGACAGACAAAAATTTTAAAAACGTGTGATTCGGTTATGGTATCGTTCAAATAACCATATGAGCTTAATATGTGGTAGTTATTTCGAAATTACAGACAGACACTTCAATTTTATTTATTAGTATAGATTAGTATAGATATAGATGAACACAAAATTACTTTGCTATAATCCGCTAACAGTGACGTAGGAAGAGCTAAACGATCGTCGAGTTAAATTTGTGGTGAATTTGTGTGGTGTTGTGCCTACAAAGTCACTGTTAGCGGATTATAGCAAAGTAATTTTGTGTTCATTGTATAAGAGTAAATTTTAAATACATATTACCGAAAACTGCGAGACCTGAGGAACTCTAAACTACCGCATATTCCGGGAATCACATCCTGAATGTGTCGACCATTACAAAATGGCGTTCTGCCCATTGAGGCCGACATTTGTGACTATTCAAGATTTAGGGCCTGTTTCACAACCTTCTAATAAGTGTTGGATAGCTTATTCACATGTTTTGTCTTTGTCACTTAACTTAAGTAAGAAAGCGACAAAACTTACGTTTAGGCTATCTGACACTTATCAGAAGGTGGTGAAACAGTCCATTAGTTATTCAAGTCTAGATAAACACTTTGATAAGAAGTACGTATACGTTGATCTGACCAGATATCTTTTTAATTAATTGAAACACCGGCTTTAACTCACGTGTATTTTTCTCGGAGTGTGCCCGACTAGTTTCGAGCCCATCCGGGGCCCTTAGTTATGAGCATGTTCGCGCGGCGCGGCGCAGTTTGATTTGCGCCGTTTGTTTTGCGCCGCGCCGCGCGAACATGCTCATAACTAAGGGCCCCGGATGGGTTCGAAACTAGTCGGGCACACTCCGACAAAAATACACGTGAGTTAAAGCCGGTGTTTCAATTAATTAAAATGAATATCACTCACGATAGTTTAAATGTTAAAATGACCAGATATCATATAAGAAAAGCGGTCGACACCCTTCTGCGATGCATTCCGCACGCCCTCTAACAGACAGAAATGGAGAAACATGGTAAAGGAAGTGTTATCTCGAGGGAGCCACTATCCTCAAAGCTGAGGATCCGAGACGAAGGGGAGATACCTACACACTCTGATCAATTATGATTCTGATAATATGGTGAATTTTTTTATCCCGTAACAAGCTTGTATCAAACTAGCTGATGCCAGCGACTTTCATCCGCTTGGATTCTTATAAATCTCACTTGGGGGTGGAATTTCCAAAATTCCTGATACACGTATGTAATTCTATATTTTTAAACGACAATACAAATACCGATTTTCATTGATATAACTTTAAAAATGAGAGACTTTCATACAAACTTTCATCCCCTATTTTACCCACTTGGGGATGGAATTTGCAATAATCCTTTCTTAGTGTGCGCCTACGTCATAAAAGGAAGGTACTGTAAAAATTTCAAGTTTCTAGCTTTAGTGGTTTAGGATGTGGGTTGATGATCAGTCAGTCAGTCAGGACAAGCCTCTTTATATTATTATTATAGATTTTATTCAGTCTCCTTCAAAATATTCTTCTCCGTTCTCCTCTTATAGCTATAAAGCACCGTATAACCCCCGGCACGTAAGTCGAGCGCTGACCTTCAAGTGCGCGCAGCGTCGTACGAGTGAACGGGACACAATAGAGAGACACGAGAGCCAATCAGCGCTTACGGGATCAGGGATCCTCGAGAGCTAATCAATGCTTACGAACGATCCCCACGCCCTCCCCGCGACCCCCCGAGATACCTCATTTTCGACTTCTGCGCATTGAAGGTCACCGCTCGACTTATTTGCCGTGACTTGTACCTACCTGAAAATCCTTGAAGTAAAGTCATCTTTCTTCTCGCCGTTACAGTGATGTTGTCTTCCCTTGTGCCTTCAGAATTTTGTCCGATACACAAATATGTACCATTTACAGGTCCCATAGTACTATCTAGAGTTAGTACACTTTTGTGAATGTTTGGATTTGCGTGCGTCATCTAGGAAAAATATGCTAATCATAAAAAATACAAGTACCCTCACTACCCGTATTTAATTGTAAGATTAATATCCGAACATTTCCGATCATAGATGTGTAAACTTTTGGATGACCTCTCTGGTGCAGTGGTGAGCGTTACGGTCTTATAAGTGGGAGGTCCCAAATTCGATTCCCGGCAGTGGCAATTGGAAAGAAAGAAAACTATTTTAATTGATCACGCAGTTACCAAGTTATTTGGGATTTTTCTAATTTCTAAATTGTCTCTGGTCTGGTCTGGTGGGCGTCTTCAGCCGTTGCTAGTTATTTTTTTACCACCCTAACGGCAAAACCGTATAGCCAAGCGATTTAATGTTCCGATACAATGCCGCGTAGAAAACGATCAAGGGTATGGGTTTAATATAAACTGTTGTACCTCTTCCAGGTTAGCCCGCTTACATCTTAGACTGCATCGTCACTTACTATCAGGTGAGACTGTAGTCAAGGACTAACTTGTAGATGAATAAAAAAATGTCAGTATAACAGGTATAAGTAGCGGCACGTAAGTCTAGCGCTGAGCGAGAGAAGTGCGCGCAGCGTCGTACGAGTGAGCGGGACACAATACGATTGGAGAGCCAATCAGCGCTTACGAGGGATCCGCGAGAGCTAATCAGTGCTTACGAACGATCCCCACGCGCTCCCCGCGACTCCCTCACCACCCCGAGATATCTCATTTTCGACTTCTGCGCATTGAAGGTCAACGCTAGACTTATTTGCCGTGACTTGTAAGTAGGTAATGTAACTTACGGTATGTGGTAAATCCCGTTCAGGTTCCGTACGCCAAGTTATTATAGGAGCTGGTTTCGCAACCACCGTGCAAGTTATGTCTTGTGCGGTACCATTCAGCATACTTCTGTTCTTCGGACCGTCGATTGTCACACGAGGTTTTATGACTACCGTCAAATTCACAGTATCGGATGCTAGAAAGGTAATATAGAACTTTTTCAATTCCTTTAAACAGAATCTTCAGATCAGGAGGTTTGCAAATAATTACGGCGATCTACTTATAGCTCTTTTTTTCAAAATTCAAATTCAAAATTCATTTATTCAAAGTAGGTACACTGTACACTTTTTGAACGTCAATTTAGGAACAGGCAAGGGTGATAATTACTTACGGAAACTTAAAACTAAAGCTACGAGGGTTCCAAACGCGCCCTGGTCTGAGAAGAGCCCACAACAAACTCAGCCGGGTTTTTTTTTTTATTTTTACTATCACCATCTTACAATATGGTATAGCCATAAAAATTATTTGAACTGTTGGCTTTTAGAGCAATCTATGTCCATGGATTTTTGTCATTACAAAAATCTTTTAAGCTATAGTAAGATTTTTCAATTAATTTGCGTTTAATAAAACCCTTGAACTTATTGAGAGACATATCCAAAATGTTCTCTGGCAACATATTATAAAAACGTACAGAATTACCAACAAATGATTTTCCAACTTTCCACAACCTAGTAGTGGGCAACACAAGTTTATCTTTATTTTTAAGTGCCACATTGGTCTAGTGGTTAGCATATTCGACCGCAGATCACGAGTTCCCAGGCTCGATTCCCGGGTCGGGCAAATAATTGTTAGGTATTGGGTTTTCTGTCAAGAAATTCTTAGTGCCAGCCCGGAGTTGTTGGTTTTGGCGTTCTTTTGGTAATTGGCGGTGTTTCACGGCCAACTACCAAATCATTATTAAATAGAATAAGATCCAGTTTAAACTTGCCTTTTAAAGCGTTCTTCGTAGCTAAACAGGTCCAAGAACCATCTTCTGTGACATTTTTTACATCCAAAACGGCGGATAGACTTCCATTAACATCGTCCTCTTTAACAATATTATTATTTGTATTCAACCATTGTACTGTTGCAGCGTTTTCGACATTGCAAATAAGTTGTAGATCCGAATTAATGTGTCTGGTTATTGTATGCTCGCCAACAATTTTCACCGTAGGCTTCATTTGTACCGTGATGTGGGTAGATTGATTTGTTGTGCCGCCTGAAAATGATAAATTAATATTTACGAATAAATAAAATGGAATTGTCAGTCTGTGATTTAGAAATAACTGCCTTTTATTAGGCGTAGGTATATCATTAATCGAACGGTAGCATAACCTAGACGGGACTTTCACATGTAGGCTTATAATTGTACGAAGAATAATCTTGGCTACTTTTGTTGCGGAAATATTCTGGGTTCCTGCATATACAGGGTATAACAGGACCGCTATCGAAAACTTAGCGGTATTATTATACTAGCAAAACACAATGCAATATCAATTTTACGGCTTAACCACCGAAACGATTTTGAGGAAATTTAACATGGAGATAGCTTGCATCTTGGAGACAGACGAAATAATTTTTATCGCGGAAAATAAAAGGATCCCCAGTGGATTCACAAAAACCTAAACACATACGGACAAAGTTTATATCTATACTAATATAATAAAGCGGAAGAGTTTGTTTGTTTGAACGCGCTAATCTCAGGAACTACTGGACCGATTTCTGCTATAGGCTATATATTATGTACCACGGGCGAAGCCGGGGCGGACCGCTAGTAACTGAATAAATAACACTTTACCTCTGTTAGCGGCGACACAAGTGTATAGTCCAGTATCTCTGTCGCTCACATTTTGAATCCTCTGATTAAAAGTATAGCGTCCGTCTATAGAAGGCTCCAAGTTGATATCAGTTGCTGAAATGAAAATGTATTCTGAACAATCTTTGTTATAGAGGCTAATTTTGTTCTAATCTTTTAACTAAACTAAAATGAAAGGTCTAAATCTATTCCTATCTCTTTCACAATGCTCCCTGCGGGAAAGGATATCACTATTTTAACCCCCGACGCAAAAACGACGGGGTGTTATAAGTTTCACGTGTGTGTGTGTCTGTGTGTTCCGCTGTAGCGCTCAAACAGGTGGACCGATTAGAATGCGGTTTTTTTTTTGTTTAAAAGGCGAATTATTCGAGTGTTGTTAGCTATGTTTGATAAAAATCGATGCAAGATGGCCGCCGCTACAAAATGGCGAATTACATATTTTATTACAACTCCCTTAATAAGGGTACCAAATGAAAGGGCTTGACTAGTAGAATAGCACTGTTGCAAATCCAAGATGGCCGCTGCCACAAAATGGCGAATGTCGGGGTATTTTTAATTTATACTTGTATCACAACGCCCTCAATATGGGTATCAAATGAAAGGGCTTGAGTAGTAGAATAGCACTATGCAAATCCAAGATGGCCGCCACCACAAAATGGCGAATGTCGGGGGTTTTTTAAATTTTTAATTTACACTTGTAAAGGAAAACTATCATGGCTAAGTAGGGTTCGCAGGTTAAGGAGTTATATCTGTTTTTCGAGGATTGTGACTACGGAACCCTACACTGCGCGTGGCCCGCTACGCACTTGGCCTGTTTTTAATAATATAATTAATTATTTTACCGTAACTATTTCTGGTGCCGTTGAACACGATCCGGGCGCGTTTCAGCAGAGCCTCGCTGAACACCGAGCAGGTCACACTCAGTGTGTCCTGTTCTGAGAGCGTCGCGTCGTCCGGTGATACAGTCACTTGCGGCGGCTCCACTGACGGATCGGGGAAAAGGACTATGTCAGAAAGAATTTTGTGTGTGCGTGTGTGTGTGTGTTTGTTACTCTTTAACGCCGCAACTACTGAACCTATTTGGCTGTTTTGAATGGAGATAGATTATGCCCTGACTTAATACATAAGCTTACTTTTTATCCTGATAAAATCCACAGTTCCCACGGGATTTTGAAAAAACCGAAATCTATAGCTACAGCTATAGATAGATTACTATTATACTAGCAAACTTCCTTGAAAGTAGGTATAAAGGTTGGAAAAGGTAGCGAGAACGGGAACCGGAAATCCACGATTCCCTCGGGATTTGTGAAAAACCGAATGCACTCTCCTAAACTCGGTCCCTTGCATGAGTACACGAGGACATCTGATAGCAGAGATGCTCGTGAAATCAAACTAAGCTGCTACGGAATAAATCACTTATTTGATGACCACGACTACTATGCACAGATTGTTGGAGAAGAAGAATCAAATCAAAAAGGGCTCACCAATCATATCCAGAACAGTAGTAGCTCTAGAGGAGCCAGCGGCATTAGTGGCGACGCACGCATATGTTCCTACATAACCTTCTTCCATGTGCTCTATAACGTACTCTATTGACGTGCTTTGTCTGAAAACATAGGAATTTGACAGATTATACAATTCGTCGTGGTCACATCCACATACGACGGTCTTGTGCCGCTTGTATCTAGTGGGTTCCTACAACTCCTCTAATGTATCAGTGAACGTAGTGGGGGGTCTGCCAACACTGCACTTTCCGGTGCGAGGTCGCCGTTCCAGCAACCTTGAGATCTCAACGTCTATCGATTCTTCGAACTATGACGACCTCCCTGGCGCAGTGAGCGCTGTGGTCTTATAAGCGGGAGGTCCCGGGTTCGATTCCCCGCAGGGACAATTTGGGATTTTATAACTTCTAAATTGTCTCTCTCTCTAATTTTAAAAATACAATCTCACAAGGCGTGGGTCTTCGAGTGCAGCTGAGCGCCATCTTTGGTCCACGCGGCCGAGACGGGCACCAAGCTCTCGACGCGACACGGCAGCTTGACTTGTGTGTGTGCGCGCGCTTGTATCTGCACACAGACACACATAATTATTATTTGACGTAATAACGTCTTATAAATCGATGTAGGTACGCCCGCTGCACGCACGAAAAAACAGGACTCATTATCACGTTCGGCCTGAGCCGAGCGCGAAAGCGAGAGCGCGGAAAAAGCGATAGAGAGGCACAATATAATTATAATTCTTCTGTACGTGTGTTTGTCACCTAACTCCTTTGTATGAAATTTTGTGTGTATATTTCATTGGGTTCCTCTATGGTTTGAAAACATAATTACCGGGTCTCAGTAGGTGGCGCCGATGTCAGTATGTTCACAGCTCAATTACTAAACGGAATTTGACGAAATATACTTATCTACGAAATAGACTAAACATACACACACACACACACATACACAATACACATACACACACACACACGCATAGTATTAGGTATTAGAAAGTATTTAATTTATTGTGTTGCATTGTATTGATTCTAATTTAAGTTGAATGTTTACCTACCTACAAAATTGTATTGTATTGTTATGGAAGAGTGGGGCCTCCTGATACAGGTATTTAAATATACTTACAAGGAGGTCCCAGCCTCAATAATATTATGTATCCAATGTTTTTGAAATAATAAAATTTATTTATTATTTATTTATTTATTTATTTATTTATACTTAACCTGTATCAGGCAGACGGACACAGCTAACTTTTTATCCAGAAAAATCCCACGTTCCCAAGTGTTCCCACGAGATTTTATAAAAACTTAAATCCACGCAGATGAAGTCATGGGCATCAGCTAGTAAGGTTATAAAAATAATAATTTACAAGTACCTACATGTATTATTTACCTTCTTAATCACCACTAAATAAGGAGCATCTGAAACAAATACAAACTGAAGTTATAGTGATTGCTACATTTTGTCAGAATAATACAATTACATAAAATATTTAATAAAAAATCGTTTTTGTTGATTAATTGTAAGTAATACCTATGAGAATATTAATTTATGTAGGAACATGTTTCTTAAACATATTAACCAACTTCAAAAAAGGAGGATCTCAATTCGTTGGATTTTTTTATGTACCTATGTTCCCTGATTACTCAAAAGACGCCTGGACCTATTTGGAAAATTCGTCTTTTGTTTGAAAGGTATAATTTCTCAGATAGTCACATCTCATCAGGTCAGGATCTGATGATGGGATCCTAGAGAAATCCAGGGAACTCTTCAAAATGGAATATTAATGTCGGTTAAATTTTTTCTAAAGTATAGTTTGCTATATACTTACCTGGCGGTTTCGCCTGCACTGCAGTGGAGCCTATCCTCCGGATTTCATGGCCGTTTTCATCGCGACCGATAATCTGGAAAACGAAGATTTTCAATTCTCAAAATGTATAAAGAATAACTTAAAACGAAAACCCGACCACCAACAAACTGAGTTCAATATATACCAACAAATTTAAAGATTTCTTTTGATTTCTCTAGGATCCCATAATCAGATCATGACGTGACTACCTGGGAAGTATATAACCTTTCAAACAAAAGAATTTTTTTCCAAATGGGTCCAGGCGTCTTTGAATAATCGGGGAAAATACACAAAGAAAGATTCCAACGAATTAAGAAATAAGAACCTCCACCTTTTTATTACCCGACTGGGTTATGTGTTTCACCTGTGTGTATGTATGTCCATTCCTATGTCCGCGTGTAACTAATCAACGGCTCAACGGATTTTGATAAATGATACGTCATTAGATTTGTCTTCATGACGCGACTGTTATAGGGTACCTAAATTTAAAAAAAAATTAAAATGGCGGACTTTATGCGCTTTAATGTGCGAGCTGAAAAAAAATTTTTTCTTCAAGACCCTCGAGTGGGGTATCAAAATGAAGGGATTTAAAAAGCAAATACAAAAATGTATACAATTATATATTTGAAAATAAGTTGGAGTGATAAATCACAGAAAATGACCGTTTCCTATGTCAGTTCGTAACTACTCAACGACTCAACTTATTTTGATAAATGATACGTCATTAGATTTGTCTTAACAGCGCAAATGTTACTGGGTACATAAAATTAATAAAAATTCAAAATGGCGGATTTTATGCACTTTAATGTGCGAGCTGAAAAAATTTTTTTTCCTCAAGACCCTCGAGTGGGGTATCAAAATAAAGGGCTTTAAAAGGCAAATACGAAAATATATACTATCTATGTGTTTGGAGTGACAAATCATAGAAAACAAAATAAATAACAACTACACTGTGAGTAAATTTTGGTAATTTATTTAAGATCCCTTTCCACTCCACTCTTCTACATTCCACATAATCCCCCCTACACCTCCCCCCTTCCCATCAATTATTGTAACACTAATAATTTAACCTTAAATCGCCAAACACTAAAATAATACAATAATATTATGAAGGACCTTATTAAAGTTTCTAGTGTTCAACAGATGGCGCTAATAGTGGTCTTAAACGCGCTATTACCTACACGCGGAGTGACACAGGCCTGCTGGGTTATTCTGTAACTTAGTTAGCAACTGAAAATAGTTGCCAACGAATTAGTTTGATATACATTGCTGCTTTACTGTGGGAAATATAAAGTGTTTTCATAATTTCACACAGTAAAGCAGCAATGTATATCGAACTAATTCGTTGGCAACTATTTTCAGTTGCTAACTAAGTTACAGAATAACCCCCCTGTCTCTTGTAAAAATATGCATCTAAAAATTTTTCATAGTTTTGCACTAAAAACCAAGAAATAAATTACGTAATTAAAAAAACTAAAAACCCGACTGCGTAAAACAAACTAGTTAACTGAAAAGCAAAAAACAAGCTTTGTACTTTATAAACTAGAATTTGATAAGATCATAAACATAATTAATGTTAGAAAATGTATGGCAGGCGGGGGCATTACTTAGCCAACTACTCAGGACTATTAGTTCGCCCCCGCATGCCATACATTTTCTAACATTACTTATGTTTATGATCTTATCAAATTCTAGTTTATAAAGTACAAAGCTTGTTTTTTGCTTTTCAGTTAACTAGTTTGTTTTACGCAGTCGGGTTTTTAGTTTTTTTAATTACGTAATTTATTTTGAATTGCGTTAAAATACATTAACTCTTACTATTATATTAACCCTATATATTAACCCTACTTCTTTGTTTCGCCGTCAACCCGCATTGGTGCAGCGTGGCGGGTCTAAGCTTTAAATCCCTCTCTCCTATGAGAGAGGAGGCTTATGCCCAGCAGTGGGACGTTAAAAGGCTGTGGTGGTTTCGCCGTAGTTGTTTTAAAAACGTTGAATCTAAAGCTAAATACTCACAGCAATATTAAAAAAGTCATCCGGTGGAATAAAAGCATCCGCCTGGTAAATGTTCCTCTCTTTATCCAACACCTTCAACGGCATTTCAAATAACAGTGTGCCGTTCATGCTCAGCAGCTGGGCGTGCTCCATGCGTAAAGGTACCTCGGTTCCATTCAGGGCTATCAACATGTGGTTGTATGTACCTGGAAGATGCAATTGATTCGTTTGTATAGTCCAGTCTTACTTGATGATGTCAGATTTAGATTTAGATGTATTTCAGATTTATTTATTTTTCAAAATTGGTACACATGTTAACGCTTGAATATCAATCGATTTTACAAGTATACATATACAACGTTAGTTTTACTTTGCGCAAAAACCGAAACACGTGTCAAATATTTTTACATTAAGAATATTTATACAAAATTTCAAAAAAATATAATGAAAAGTAACGAAGTTATAAGCTTGTTAAGTTGCGTCGTTGTCCTCGAAAAAAAATGGTCACCGCCAGCCGTCGCCGCAGCGACTTGCGATCGACGCGAGTTGAATGACCGCTGCTGTGTGCCGACCGTCAGCTGATGCGCGGTAAATCATTGTCTAAGCTTGTAAGATTTCAAAATATTTTTGGACAAAAATATAACACTATATAAAAATGGTTGGATTCGATTTTGTTACTGATTCTGAACAAACTACTTTCAGGTTTTGCGTAAAGTAAAACTAACGTTGTATAGGAGGTCAGGTAATAGTGATAATTATTTACGTCAATTTAAAACTAAAGCTAAGACTGATCTGAGAGCCAACAACAAACTCAGTCGGGTACTCTTTTTACCCGACTACGGCAAAGCCTACGGAAGGGTTATGATTTTAGCAGTCATGTATGTATGTATGTATGTTTGTGGCCGATTTTTGTGTACCACTGTAGCGCCTAAACTACTGGACAGATTTTGATGAATGAGGTGTCTATCGATTCGTTGTTATGGTCCGGGCGACACAGGCTACATTTCATTTACGAAAAAAATCGAGAAGTGCCCTTCGCGCGACTCTCTAGATTTTAAAATTAGTTTCGGATAGGCATAACATAGATGGCGCCACTAGCTGCTTGCCCCGCGCTTTTGCCCACTAAATTATTATTAAATTACTAGCTTTTGCCCGCGGCTTCGCCCGCGTGAATTTCGGTTTTTCACAAATCCTGAGGGATAAGTAGTCAAGTAGATTTCTGGTCCACCCGCCCCCCGCCGCGCGGCGGCGTACCGCGGTACCGCGTACGGCGGGCGCAGGGCGTAGGGGCGCGCGGCGCGGCGCGGGGAGTTCCATGCAGCGCGAGCGTCGGCCGTCGCGCGCAGCGAAAATAACTATCAGGGCGTTTTTTACCGATTTCAACACAACTCCTTTTTTGAAAGTCGGTTAAAAAAGTAGCCTATGTTACTCCTTGGTTAATCCTCTACTTGTCTGTGAAAATCCCGTCAAAATCGGTTCAGCCGTTTCGAAGATTAGCCCGTTCAAACAGACAGACAGACAGACAAAAATTTTAAAAACGTGTGTTTCGGTTATGGTATCGTTCAAATAACCATATGAGCTTAATATGTGGTAGTTATTTCGAAATTACAGACAGACACTTCAATTTTATTTATTAGTATAGATTAAGCGTAGTCGGGTTTTAGTTTACAAACTTCGCTTGTTAATATTACCATCTTACAATATTACTTAGAATAAGTATTAGAATAGTAAACTTTTCATCGTCATCATCATCAACCCATTACCGGCCCACTACAAGGCACGGGTCTCCTCTCAGAGTGAGAAGGGTTCAGGCCGTAGTCCACCACGCTGGTCCACCACCAAGTGCGGGTTGGTGGAGTTCACACGCCTTTGAGAGCATTATGGAGAACTCTCAGGCGTGCAAGTTTCCTCGCAATATTTTCGTTCACCGTCAAGCGAGCGATATATGATTGCTTGAAAAGCTATTAAAGCATACAATTCTGAAGGTTCTTTGTCAATAAGTTTGTTATGAAAACTATGAACGTTGTTTTATTGCTATTTAGAAAACTCCTCACACCTCACGATTACTCAGATAAACTTTTCTTATGTAACGAAGAAGTTGACACTTACGCATGTATAGAAACTGCCCTTTATGAGTTTGACTCCATCTTTTTTAAAAATTGTCAAAATCACAATCAACTTTAACATCTACCTACGTCACCTTTTACAGGTCAATCAACCAACATCAAAGTTACCTTTTAAAGGTCAATCAATCAACATGCAAGCCACTTTTAAAGGTCAATCAATCAAAACAAAAAATACCTTTTAAAGGTCAATTAATCAACATAAAAAATACCTTTTAAAGGTCAATCAATCAACATAAAAAATACCTTTTAAAGGTCAATCAATCAACATGCAAGCCACTTTTAAAGGTCAATCAATCAACACAAAAAATACCTTTTAAAGGTCAATTAATCAACATAAAAAATACCTTTTAAAGGTCAATCAATCAAGATGCAAGTCACTTTTAAAGGTCAGTCAATCAACATAAAAAATACCTTTTAAAAGTCAATCAATCAACATAAAAAATACCTTTTAAAGGTCAATCAATCAAGATGCAAGTCACTTTTATAGGTCGATCAATCAACATCAAAGTTACCTTTCAAAGGTCGATAGCTGGTCTCGTCCATGGACGCGGGCGGTTGCACAGAGAAGCCCTGCTGGAAGGTGAGGTCGGACAGACCGACAACTCTCACTGAATGCTCTTCCTCACTCCCCACTGTTATACTCCAGTTGCCTGGCTCCGGCTTTAACACTTTCACTATCTATATTAATATAAATATTAAATTATATTATTACACTAGCGACCCGCCCCAGCTTCTCACGGGTAGTAATTACCCGCTTATACAACGTTAGTTTTACTTTGCGCAAAAACCGAAACACGTATAAAATATTTTTACATTAAGAATATTTATACAAAATTTCAAAAAAATATAATGAAAAGTAACGAAGTTATAAGCTTGTTATGTTGCGTCGTTGTCCTCGAAAAAAATGGTCACCGCAAGCCGTCGCCGCAGCGACGTGCGATCGACGCGAGTTGAATGACCGCCGCTGTGTGCCGACCGTCAGCTGATGCGCGGTAAATCATTGTGTCTAAGCTTGTAAGATTTCAAAATATTTATGGACAAAAATATAACACTATATAAAAATGGTTGGATTCGATTTTGTTACTGATTCTGAACAAACTACTTTCAGGTTTTGCGTAAAGTAAAACTAACGTTGTATAGATCTATCTCATCGTACATTATTTTGTTATACATACATAATATCTCAAAGGAAATTAGGCAGCGTTTTCGATGAAAGCTCCCAGGCGGCGGCTTGACTTTTTCTGACATTGCCAACCAATATCGGCATATTTTAATCATTTTACACGATACCTTAAGAAATTATACCTACATACTACCATCCAAAGGAGTGTTATTATGAAAACGGATGATATAATGTTGTGCTGAATTTCATAATAACACTCTTTTGGATGATATAATGGTTATTAGGATATTGGGTGTTTTAATGTTGGCAACTGTTTCAGAATCTTTTATAGAGGATAGGTATATAAAGCATGGGGCTTTTGTGAATGAGGATTTAATGTCATTTATTGAATCTGCGATATATAAAATCGATTACCATGATCTCGGACAAGTCCAAGGTGGTGAGGAGTCGAGGCGGGCCCGTGAGCCGCTCGCCGCTGGGACTCACCACTCGGATGTGAGGCTTTGCCCCGGACACAGACACTGTCACCTCGCCCACTGACTCATCCACGGGAATCTGAAACATAAATCCGAGCCTCAAGGGCGTCGCCAAGGGGCAGCTGCCCCACCTAAAGATTTGAACAAGTATAAATTAAAAAATTTAAAAACCCCCGATATTCGCCATTATGTGGCGGCGGCCATCTTGGATTTGTATAGTCATATTCTACTAGTCAAGCCCATTCATTTGATACCCATATTGAGGGAGTTGTGAAAAAATATGTAATCCGACATTTTGTAGCGGCGGCCATCTTGGATCGATTTTCATCAAACATAGCTAACAACACTCGACTAATTCACCTTTCCAACAAAAAAAAACCGCATTCAAATCGGTTCATCCGTTCGAGCGCTACAGGGGAACAGACAGACACACACACATACACGCACACACACAGACAGACACGTCAAACTTATAACACCCCGTCGTTTTTGCGTCGGGGGTTAAAAAAATATAGCCAAATGCAGCCAAAGTCCTATAATAAATTCACTCACAGGACTTAGAATAATTAATAACTATGTTTATAAGTTTTACAGTCAAGTCAAGAGCTTGTAACACTTGCTTTACAGCTTCATAACCTCTCGACTATACCTAAAATCCATACTTTGCTCGCTTAGATTTGTCTCGACGGTGGTTCTGACGTTTGGAACAGGAAGATGATAGGACGTCCAGGTTTTCCCACCGGTCGAGGATTGTTAAAATTTTGAAAATTTACAGTTAGACCTTCAAACCTTGTTTCATTGTAAGTATACTCCGATTTTTAATTCGGTGGAATTCTGGCAGCTGTCATTGTCATTTACAGATGAGTTATTTGTATGGAAAACAGGGTTAACATCTCAAACTACTTTAATTCCCTGTCAACATAAAAAGCCCTAAGCCGTTTAATAATATTAGTCGTTTCACCCTAAAAGAGAAATCGCTAAAAGTGGAAACTAGAAAGTGCACACTAACAGCAATAGGAAACAAAAGAAGCACATTGAAAAAATTTGTTCAAAAATGGAAGTCGAATGACGTTAACACCATGAAGTGTCTGTCAGGCATTTGTCATATCTACATGCGGCAGTTAATTTTTATTTACATAAGTTTTTAATTTTTTATCTCTTTTGTGGGAATTGTTTTATCTCTGGTAACATTACGAAACGTCAGAGTTCAACGCCAGAATCAAAAATCAGAGTATGAGTATTATTTTGAAATTACCTCTTGAGTATAATTATATCCAGGCGGGTTGACGGCAGACGCGAGGTTGACAGTCCTGTCTTTTATGGAACTTCGCACAAAGTCCAACACCTGAAATTGTAGAGAAAGAAATGTTTTCAATGAAAATCATTTATAAATATTTCTCATTGATATACTTAAGTTCGTTGTGATATTTGCTTGCTTCGTAAAGTTTAGTCTATCGTTATCTATCTATAACCCCCGGCATGTAAGTCTACCGGTGACCTTCAAGTGCGCGCAGCGTCGTACGAGTGAGCGGGACACAGTACGATTGGAGAGCCAATCAGCGCTAACGAGGGATCCGCGAGAGCTAATCAGTGCTTACGAACGATCCCCACGCCCTCCCCGCGACCCTCTCACACCCCGAGATACCTCATTTTCGACTTCTGCGCATTGAAGGTCACCGGTCGACTTATTTGCCGTGACTTGTACCTGCCAATCGTAAAACAGCTTATGTCATCCTAGACTTATTTTTGGAAAACTCTAGCATAACCCGTGATCATTCTTCTTCTTCTTCGTGAACCAATAAATATCCACTCTTGGACATAGGTCTCTTGTAGGGACTTTCACACGCCTCGGTCTTGCGACGCATGTATCCAACGCTGCCTGCGACTCGTTGATGTCGACTGTCCACATAGTGGGGGGTCTGGTAACTCTGCACTATCCGGTGTTTCGTAGTCAATAAAGCACCTTGGGACACCAACGTCCATATAGTTTCTTCCACCACCACCGTCCCACTGCTGGGCACAGGCCTCCTCTCATAAGAGAAAGGGATTTAGAGCTTAGACCCGCCACGCTGCCTCAATGTGGGTTGGCGGTTTGGTGGACTAATAAATGTCTGTTAAATATCTTAGAATACACAAAGAGATCAGGAAATAAAAAATACGCAAATAACCTACCTTATAGACGCTGGTTTTGTTCAGATTAAACACTTGTCCCGAACTAGCGGTCGCAATTTGATGGTACACCCTGTAGGTCGGTTTATCCAAATCATTGCAATGCCCAGTCAGGACGAAGACTACCTGAAAGAGACCAAGATCTTTGAAATCTTTCAAATCCTGGGCTATCTTTTCAATAAAGTATATAAGGTAAAGTATTTATAACGCATCATACTTATTGTTGTTGTGTTAATAAGGTGAAATCTCAATAACTAAAAGGACAAATAATCTAAAAGATTGAAAGTTAAGCCGACTGCACCACGCACTTAAAAGTCCATATCTCGAAAACAAGTAAGCCGATTTTGATGAAACTTTCACTGTTCTCTATGTTAGAGTAAATGTAAGCTAATAAAACTTACAACCGCACTAGTAGCGCCTACGATTTTCGGAAGGTCCCCTCGATTTCTCTTGTCTGCCATCATCAAACCCTGATTTCCTTACCATGGGACCACCTTTGAAATATCTTCTTTCCAACAAAAAAAGAATCATCAAAATCGGGTCATAAACGACTAAGTTATCCGCGAACACTCCTAAAAATGCATATATACATATACGGTCGAATTGAAAAACCTCCTCCTTTTTGAAGTCGGTTAAAAAGTGACTGACTGACTGATCTATCAACGCACATCTCACAAACCACTGGAAGGATTGGGCTATGACGTAGCGTAGGCATCCACTAAGAACGGATTTTTGAAAATTCAAGCCCTTAAAAGGGGCTAAAATCGAACTAAACGTAGCTAAACATAAATACATAACTCATTATCGTTCAATCTAAAGGTTGTTTGGAGGAGATCGCTCTAGCGCAGCGATAAGGTCGCCTTTGCGCAATTTATGTAATGGTTAATTGTATAATTTTTTTTTTTCATTACTTACTGCAATAAAAACGTGTTACAAATGAAATTATAATTATAAGAGCGGTTCGTTCGTCAGTAATGGGGTCCTAAATACAGATACCTACAGCTAGCATTCTGGAGATGGAGATAATATTAGTCTATTTTTAACCCCCGACGCAAAAACGACGGGGTGTTATAAGATTGACGTGTCTCTGTGTGTGTGTCTGTCTGTTCCCTTGTAGCGCTCAAACGGGTGGACCGATTTGAATGCGGTTTTTTTCGTTTGAAAAGTGAATTAGTCGAGAGTGTTGTTAGCTATGTTTGAAAAAAATCTGTCCAAGATGGCCGCCGCTACAAAATGGCGGATTACATATTTTTTCACAACTCCCTCAATATGGGTATCAAATGAAAGGGCTTGACTAGTAGAATAGCACTATTGCAAATCCAAGATGGCCGCTGCCACAAAATGGCGAATCATCATCATCATCATGATCAACCCATTACCGGCTCACTACAGAGCACGGGTCTCCTCTCAGAGTGAGAAGGGTTTTGGCCATAGTCTACCACGCTGGCCAAGCGGATTGGCAGACTTCACACACCTTTGAGAACGTTATGGAGAACTCTCAGGCATGCAGGTTTCCTCACGATGTTTTCCTTCACCGTTAAAGCAAGTGATATTTAAATACTTAAAACGCACATAACTCCGAAAAGTTAGAGGTGCGTGCCCGGGATCGAACCCACGACCTTCGATTAGAAGTCGGTCGTCCTAACCACTAGGCTATCACAGCTGCAAATGGCGAATGTCGGGGGTTTTTTAAAATTTTTAATTTATACTTGTTATACCGAGAAATCAAAACCTCCACAGGAGTTTCAAAATCTAAATCCAAGTCGCGTTCATCAATCAGCTGGGCTAGTCGAGAAGCAACCCAAACAAACCTGACTCTGTTTCCTCTGCACCGAGTCCAGAACCTTCCCAACGAGTTTGTGATCGTACGCCGAGGCGTCTGTGAACACGTAGAGGAAGGAGTGGGGCCGGCTGACGTTGAGGGCTAACTGGATGCCCTTCAGCGTCATCTCGGGGCAGTTCCCACCCCCGTACACGCGCCCCACGCTCGCCAAAGCCTTATTGAAGACTTCTTTGTCTTTCGTGACGGTTGCCGGGCCCACACCTGTACAAAATAAATGTGATGCCGTCATAATGTTAGAGATATTATCTAGGACTGACGGTAATAGTTGCTCATAGAGGCATTTATAACGATTGGTCCGAATTTGATAGCGTTAACAGCTATCAAATAGCGTTACACCCTTGCAGAGTTATTAATTATACCTACATTATAAAATTAAATAAAAGTGTTTGTTAATTGTTTGTGATTCCGAATTATCTGACTTTTGTTGAGCTCATATTATTACCTAGACATTTATAACCAAAGATGCTGTATTCTCTTCTTTCGTTATAACGCAAACGCTCGTTTTAAAAACTTGTTTGTCTAACCTTTTTGTTTGAATAATAACTTTTCTATTCTATTCTAGTCTGTCTGTATGAGGTAATCTTCGAAAGGGCTGAACCGATTTTGATGAATCTTTCGCGGGCAGGCAGAGATCACTCCTTGTATAATTATACTTTATACAGTGTAGGTACATTTTATTTAGTGACCTAGCCAATTAAAAAAAAAACTTTATTTTAAAGAGGACCGCTTATTCAACCGTTCAATCAATCTTGACAGGGACAGAGGTTGCTTGCATCGCGGGAACGAACATAGTCTATACTCTTCATCCCCGTAAAACAAAGTACCGACGAGTTTTAAAAAAAACCTACAACCGAGCGCACAAAGTAGTTTTCTTCAGCAGTTAATATTAAATTATAGAATGAAATATACATACCCGGATCATGGAACGGCACAAACACAAAGTCGGCTATCACGCGACTTTCTTCCAAAGCTGTCTTCAAGATCATCTCAGCCCCTTCCCTTAGTTGTCTCAAATCGTTGTACATGGATCCCGTGGTATCAAAAACAAACACTAAACTCCCCTTTCCATCATCTTTACCCACCTCAATACTGGACTGTACAATTTCAGATCCTTCCCATAAAAATAGAATTAAAAGAATAAAAGTTTTCCCGCCCATGCTAAAGGAACATAATAATATTTTAAGTGGATTTTATCACGTCTGATTTGCGGGAAGTAATACGGTTAGCTGAGTTATCTGGCACCTTTGACTTCGTTATCGATATGGGTTAAGATGAAACGCATAATACTTAACTAGCGTTAAGTAGGGATTTATCTTTCAAGTTACAGTTCTATTATATAATTTTGTAGCAGTGTGCGATCTGAGCCAGGACTTAAGTAACGCGTATCAGTCAAAAAATGGATACATTTTTACACGGCCAAGTGTTACTTAAATGATTGTTTACATCATACACGTGCTATTAAATAGTAGATATATTATGTTACTTTTGACTTAAGTAAAGTAGTCCATTTATCAAACTGGCTACTTTCAAAGTGCAGGAAATGGGTAAACGTGAATAAGACTGTTGTGTAATTTTTAATTAGTAATTATAACTTATACTTAGGTGTTTACAAAAAAGAAAACTGAGTTGTTTAAAAATAAAATCTTTATTAAAATTCACACTTCACATAGAAGACATCTTTTACTTACATAAAAAAACAACATTACTACTTTATTTACCAAGTAAAATTGCTCAAAATTGTCCTTAATAATTTTATAAAAACAGTTTACGTATTTATATAGCATTTTGAATTAAGTCATTTAAGATATGCCTTAAATATAAATATGCCTTTAAAAGGACTGTTTTTCAGCCTTAAAATGGACCTTTAATATAAAACGTACATCGGTTAAATTTTTAGTTGATAAAGTGAATGAGATATGACGATACGCGTGACTTAAGTGTGTATTAATTACACGGCGTGAGTTATTGCTGGATAAGTAAATAGTTCATTAACGCATGACCTTAAATAGCGTCCGACCTTAAATAAAGCCGATACCGACACCGTGCAACAATAGACTACTTTACTTAAGTCACGCGTATCTTTTACTGTTTTATAGCACGTGTGTGACCTAAATCCGCACTTAAGTAATGCTTATCTAATGGACAGAATTTTATACAGATAAAATCTTTACTTAAGCGGGCGTTTAGGTCACGCAGTGCTATAAATTAAAATTCGATATCATTCCTTTGCTTGTTACAATAAAGACTTCTTAAGTATTTTAATTTATAATGTTGATCACCAATAAATTAAAATAACGCAATTAACCATACAACTGATTACGGAAAGACGGTGACGGCGATCTGCACGAGATTGATCTTTTCGTATATACCTCACTTTAACTTTATTAATGACAGATGCTTAGAATAAATAGGTAAAGAAAGGCAGTCGTCGACGCAGCGATAAGCCGTTTTTAACGGGCCTTAACAGGCTCGATACGTCTATCGTCGCATCAGTGCTCAAGGTACTCATGCGCTTGTGTGCGTGTCGGCAAATGTAATTTACAGGGCACACATGGGTTGGTTTATAGCTTACGTTTCGAGCGGAAATTTGTTAGAAACTTCCATTCTAAGCGTAATAGTTCGATGGACAGATGCAAAAATCTTGAATTACTTAAATATTTAAGTGAAATATTTGGCACAATAATAATATGATTATATTTATTGTCTTAGCACTAGTAAGTGAGGGGATTGAAATATTACTTCATTAGAGATGTTTCTTAGTGGTTTAAATATGAAATAGAGGCAACACAGCATTGCTTACCACTTCATACATAACCTAAAAAAATACTAAATAAATACGTAAACCGTTAGTCAAAAGGATGAACACGATCTTAGTTTAGGTATAAATATTACACCTATGAAAATATAATTAATTAATATACTTTGTAAATATGAATCAAGTTGTTAATAAAAAGACAATAAGATCTTAAAATACTCGTCTTTCGTGTTGAGCAAGGCGACATGGACGTACTCTATTTGCAGATTAGGGGAGGGTAGGACCATAACTTTTTTAATTTTTTTGCGAGCAGAATGTTTTTTTTTTTTTTTTTAATTTTATCTTTGTCTTCTATTGATCATAATTTACGAAACAAACCAATAAAAGTGTATATTTCTTAAGTTCGTGATCCATAAGAATTGTTTTTATATCTAGGTTGGGCAAATATATTAGACTGATAAGTTTATGTTCTAGAGATCAAAAACTATGCCAGGTATAGATTCATCTATTTAGCCCAATTTGAAGATTTGTTATGATTATGAAATATTTTGGCAACTACCCTCCCTTTTCCTTATTTGGATACGCCATGGCAATACATACATCCTAAAAATATCTTAAGATAATCTTACATTACAAAAAAAGAAACACGAAAAATTATATTAAATTCTATCTAAATGTATTGCAAATTCGAAGACAAATTGAAACATTACAAACTACGTTATAACTTAGAGATAGTGTGTTAAAAGATAGCCGTGAAAGTTAATCTACAAAATTAAAAATATTAGAGAACAAAAACGCCTAAAGCACATCGTCCACTATACAGCATGTACCGTCAGTTATAAAAAAAATCCAAAAAACGGTTAAGTCTAAAATATTAAAATTGAGTAGGGCATCAAAGTTATTTAAACTTATTCAACTAACTTTGTTTTATATTCGTAATAAAGCCCTTTAAGTTTGCTTGCGCAGAAGGGTATTTGACTCGCGTTTTCAAAGTAAGATTTTAGTGAATACTGATTTGCTTTGTACCACCGAACAGCAAAAAATGGTACTATCTGCTCGAATATACATTACATTATGTATTTCAAACAGTGTGAACACTCATAAACTAGTGACACCTACGCAAAGTACAGAAATCCGAAATAAGTTTGAGTATTAAATACTCATCTTGATGCATGATTCTTCGTAATTTTTAAATTAACTACTATATAAAACTAATTTGTAAGAACATAATTATTAAATCGATGTTAATGCAAAAAAAAGGAAGAATTTCGTTCATTCGTTACACATTGTAATTTTTTCTATTTTGTAAACTAAGCAACTGTAATGAGTTTAGTCAAACGGTACGACACTGTATAGAAGGGATGGTAAAGTGGGCGGGAACCTTAACATTACGGTCTATGAAGACGGTCTGTATTTGGACTGCAAGCCAAATGCAAAACTGCAGTTTGCAGGATTTAAATGATTTAAATGCAGTTGAATGCGGTTAAAATGCATCGAAACTGCCCACAAACTGCGCAGTTCGCGTGCAGTTCACACTGTATGCCCTTACCAGAACTGCGCACTGCGCGCCTGTAGGTAGGTATAACCCCCGGCACGTAAGTCGAGCGCTGACCTTCAAGTGCGCGTAGGGTCGTACGAGTGAGCGTGACACACTACGATTGGAGAGCCAATCAGCGCTTAGGAGGGATCCGCGAGAGCTAATCAGTGCTTACGAACGATCCCCACGCCTTCCCGGCGACCCCCTCACCACCCGAGATACGACCACCCGTCATTTTCGACTTCTGCGCATTGAAGGTCAACGCTCGACTTATTTGCCGCGACTTGTACTAGGTACTTAAACTAATTCGGATGCGGTGATTTCTAATAAATCTATTGTAAATTTTCGGTGGTAGCATAATAGGACGCGTTTTTGCTTGTTAGCAAAATATGTCTATGATAGTTAAAATTAATATGTTTACTATAAAATTATGTCTAATCTATTTCTTTATTTGTTTTAACTTTGGCAAGTCGGTTGTTTTTTGCAAGAGTAAACACGTATATTAATCAAGTATCTATGGAGTCTAGCACACCACGGTCCTCGGATATTTTCTGAGGCAGAAGGCAAAATTAATGTTTGTGGCACTGGATTATTTGAAACTAATTGAACACTTCGACCACAGTACTTATTTTTATGGAGTAAAAGAGTAACGACATGAGTATATATCCCTACAGAGAGGAAGCTTCATACAAGCGGCTCGCTGTAGGTACACTCACACATGAGCTCTCATCAACGGTTCCCGGACGCTATCTACCGGCTCAGTTGTATGCACAGAAATCCTAATAATATAAAGCACTAATAGAAAGGCGGTGTACGCGTGACCTTGTCGCCGTGCTGAGGACGCGGACGTCGCCAGTGCAACGATGTGCTAGGTAAGCGAACAGATACAACGATGTGTGAGATAAGCGAACGATGCGACGCATTTGCAACCTTAAGGCGCTATTCCTACGGCTTAATTATGTGGCCGTAAACGTATTTGCGTTGCGTTGTAGTAAGGCGGCGACATGCGTTCTGTATAGTTTGAATGGTACACAGCACTTCTAATGCCTTATATTATTAGGATTTCTGTGGTTGTATGGAAAACGTGCGCTGTGTGTGTGATATGATCTATTTATTTAGAAATAAGGTTTTATATTTTATAATGTTACTTAAGACATTGATATCTGCACGTCTGTTTATTATTGTCTTATTTTATTGAATAAAGCCAATATTCCTTTTAGTTCTGTCTTTGTTATGTACGTATCAGTGGGAGAGTACCTACAGCGGGCCGCTTGTATGAAGCTTCCTCTCTGTAGGTATATCTACTCATGTGGAATGACTCTACGTAAGATCGAGGAAGACAATCGAAAAATAAAAAACGCACAAAGACACAACCTCTAACGCCAAAGGCACACACGCACACACACTGTGTGACGTACTTGCGTAATACTAAATCTATTCAATGGAGGCACGTGGACAAAATAAACACATTTGTACAAAAATCTATCTATGCTTAAAATATTACATATTTTGTATACATACATATAATAATTATTATTATTCTGAACATAAATTGTATTCAATTATATTTTATTAAAGTACTCCAAACGATCTAATAGAATAAAATGCATTGGAAAAATAAATGTCAAATCGTGAATACATTGATAAATGTCATATTGCTTGATGAAAATATAAAATTGTATTAAATAAAAAATTATCATGATACATAAATACTTATTACCAATTCATATTTCGTTATACCTAATTTTTATGTTATATTAAAATAATACACTGGTACCAGTTCTGGTACACACTCTCACAACTAAATGAACACCTAGATGTATTGCTATCTTTTTCTCGTAAGGAACCCTATGAAAAGGATAACATTATACTTAGCTGTTAGTTTAGGTTAGAGATTTTTGTACAACAGAATTAGTACCACTGCATTGTCCGAATAAAAAAATGTTTTTTTTTGTTCATCAGTTTATTTTTCACAAATAAACTAATACGTACATAATAAACGAAACTTTGTATATAATAAAAATCGATAGTACTAAATAAACGCTTTTAAAACAAGAACCTCTAGTTTCAATTTTCTCTGACCCTATTGTTTCTATATTCGATCTCTGTCAACGTTTTCGAGAAGTTAAAACGCATACTAAGGTTAGAATACTTAAAATGGCTTGCGTTCGTGACATGACTATTTGGGTGGAAAAAAAGAGTATTAATTACCTCGTCCCGCGCTAGACAAACCGCAATAAGCGCCATCTTTTCATAATATTATTTGGTGTATATTCTTCGATCAATAATGTACTAGAATGTACGCTGTCCACCGTCAAAAAATAAGTTCTCACCTACGCTTGCGAACTTATTTTCATTGAGAAAGCCAACGTGTACACGTATCATGACAGTGTGCTTTCTGTAAAAATACGACGACACAGTGTGCTTTTAAAAGCTGTAAAAATACGATGACACAAAGTACTTTTAAAAGCTGTAACAATACGATGACACAGTGTGCTTTTAAAAGCTGTAAAAATACGATGACACAAAGTACTTTTAAAAGCTGTAAAAATACGATGACACAAAGTACTTTTAGAAGCTGTAAAAATACGATGACACAAAGTACTTTTAAAAGCTGTAATAAATTAAAAATTTAAAAAACCCCCGACATTCGCCATTTTGTGGCAGCGGCCATCTTGGATTTGCAATAGTGCTATTCTACTAGTCAAGACCTTTCATTTGATACCCATATTAAGGGAGTTGTGAAAAAATATGTAATCCGTCATTTTGTAGCGGCGGCCATCTTGGACCGATTTTCTTCAAACATAGCTAACAACACTCTCGACTAATTCACCTTTCAAACAAAAAAAACCGCATTCAAATCGGTCCACCCGTTTGAGCGCCACAGGGGAACAGACAGAGACACACACACACACACACACACACACAGACACGTCAAACTTATAACACCCCGTCGTTTTTTCGTCGGGGGTTAAAAATACGATGACACAAAGTACTTTTAAAAGCTGTAAAAATACGATGACACAGTGTGCTTTTCAGAGTTGTGAAAATACGATGACACAGTGTAATTTTAAAAATACAACCGTAGTAATACTACATTGTGATTCAAGAACGGTAAGTAGGTTATTACAATCGAGATGGTTTACCATCGTTACGAAATTGTAATAACCTTAACGTCCGTATATTACACGACGTTTTCCAATTCATTTGTGAGAAAACATAAATAAAGTAGATTTATAACCAAAGAATTAAAGTACTTTTAAGGACTGCACAAAATCTTGCACACTATTGATCGAAGTCTATATAAATGATAAATAAAAGCAAAATAAATGTCAGATATAAAATCAAATTCTATGTCATGTCATGAATGATAAAATAATATTATATAATAATACATTGTACTAACAGTCCGTGCATCACAGCACGATGTCGTCCGCTCGCTGCGCTCTCGGCGGCGCGTCTATCTTCTGGTACACTAGCACTTTCTCCCCGACCTCGCCTTCTGGGAACTGGAACAATGAAATTATAATATTTACTAACTTTTTATTAATGTACTTAGATTTAAGAATTTAGGTTTTTTAACAATATATGTTTATATAAAAACCAATATTTTTTTACTATAAACACCACGAGCATGGGCGGCTGCCGCGTGGCGAGCTCCACGCGCCACCAGCGTGCGGGATTGTTGTAACAATAGCGCAGTGAAAGCCAATATATTTTTTACTAACACCACGAGCGTGGGCGGCTGCCGCGTGGCGAGCTCCACGCGCCACCAGTGCGCGGGATTGTTGTAACAATAGCGCAAAGTGTTCGATAGCGGTCCCCATACACCCTGTATTTACCTGCGTGTGAGGCAGCTCGTGTATCAGCCTGTACCCCTTCAGCAGGTCCTCGACCCTGCCGCGCAGCACGTCGAACAGCACCACGAGCGTGGGCGGCTGCCGCGTGGCGAGCTCCACGCGCCACCAGCGCGCGGGATTGTTGTAACAATAGCGTAAAGTGTTCGATAGCGGTCCCCTTACACCCTGTATTTACCTGCGTGTGAGGCAGCTCGTGTATCAGCCTGTACCCCTTCAGCAGGTCCTCGACCCTGCCGCGCAGCACGTCAAACAGCACCACGAGCGTGGGCGGCTGCCGCGTGGCGAGCTCCACGCGCCACCAGCGCGCGGGATTGTTGTAACAATAGCGCAAAGTGTTCGATAGCGGTCCCCATACACCCTGTATTTACCTGCGTGTGAGGCAGCTCGTGTATCAGCCTGTACCCCTTCAGCAGGTCCTCGACCCTGCCGCGCAGAACGTCGAACAACACCACGAGCGTGGGCGGCTGCCGCGTGGCGAGCTCCACGCGCCACCAGCGCGCGGGATTGTTGTAACAATAGCGCAAAGTGTTCGATAGCGGTCCCCTTACACCCTGTATTTACCTGCGTGTGAGGCAGCTCGTGTATCAGCCTGTACCCCTTCAGCAGGTCCTCGACCCTGCCGCGCAGCACGTCGAACAGCACCACGAGCGTGGGCGGCTGCCGCGTGGCGAGCTCCACGCGCCACCAGCGCGCGGGGTTGTTGTAGAAGGCTTCAGACTCGTACATCTCGCCCCGCGCCGGAGGGTCGCAGTTGAGGTAGCGGGTCGTTACGTTTGTGTGGAGATGGCTGTCAAAAAATATAAAGATAACTTTGTTTAGAGCTTATTATACATCTTTTTACAAGTGCAACCTGCGGGTCAAGTACTCAAATAATCATACAGCGCTCTCCATATCCAGTATAGAATGCCTTCAGATGGGGCTTCCCCGTTATTGCAGTGCAATGTCTTCAACTGTCTCATTGGTCTAGTGGTTAGTATATTCGACTGCAGATAACAAGGTCCCGGGTTCGATTCCCGGCCGGGCAAATTATTAGGTATTGGGTTTTTCTGTCAAAAAAATCTCTGTGCCAGCCTGGAGTTAGCGATGTATAACCCCCGTGGAGAGCACGTTAAGCAGTCGGTCCCAGTTATTATCACTATCATGTGACAATAGTCGTTAAAGCCCGTCAACCTGCATTGGAGCAGCGTGGCGGGTCTAAGCTCCCTATGAGAGAGGAGGCCTGTGCCCAGCGGTGGGACGTAAAAAGGCTGTAGCTTACCTGTAAAGCGGCGTGGAGTGGCACGGCATCATGAACAGTATGGAGGAGCGGTTGTTGGGCACAGCCTCGCGGAGCAGAGGCATGACCTGGACGGTGCCGCTCTGGTGGATGAGCCCGAAGTACAGGCTCGGCACCAGGTTGCCCACCAGCAGCACCAGCGCCACCAGGTACAGCTGCCATCTGACGGTGACATTAGAAACTAGAGATTAAACAGATATCCGGTATCCGGATTCCGGTCTATCCGGCGGCCCCAATGAACTGCTACTGGAAAAGTCTTCACAAGACATTTTTAAATATTCCAATAATTTTTTGGGTATTCGGAGCCGGTTATCCGGCAGCAGTCAGCCGAATATCCGGTATCCGGCTAAAGTACTATCCGTTGCAATCTCTATTAGAAACATTTCTTTCTCTTCTTGTAGTGCCGTCGCAACAATTAGGGCTATTTGTACTTTGGACTACTATTTGGACAAAGCTGTGATAGCCTAGTGATTAGGACGACCGACTTCTAATCGGAGGTCGTGGGTTCGATCCCGGGGCACGCACTTCTAACTTTTCGGAGTTATGTGCGTTTGACGTATTTAAATATCACTTGCTTTAACGGTGAAGGAAAACATCGTGAGGAAACCTGCATGCCTGAGAGTTCTCCATAACGTTCTCAAAGGTGTGTGAAGTCTGCCAATCCGCTTGGCCAGCGTGGTAGACTATGGCCAAAACCCTTCTCACTCTGAGAGGAGACCCGTGCTCTGTAGTGAGCCGGTAATGAGTTGATCATGATGATGATGATGTACTTTGGACGCTGCTGCACGGGACAGGGATCGGGTACTTTTACCGTACCACTGGCGTTATTCTTCAACCAAGATGTTCCCATGTAGTTTAGTTAAGTTTTATGCCAATAAACAGCGCGTGCCCGTCCTCTATAGTTACAGCTAAGTCCCTATTTTCAACGACGTCCCAGAGCCCTAAGGATGTAACTTTGACAGCTGTCCTGGGAATAAAGCTATGAACTGTAGAATGATTATTTAATAAAAAAAGTTGACATCACTTACTTGAGGGCTTTTCTACTCCAGGGGACTAAAACATCTTGGGCCAAGTATAGGAGGATGGGCAGCAGAGGCAGTAGGAATCGGAATTCCTTGTGTGGTACGAAACTGGAAATAAATAAAAGGAAAAATCATTTTATTAGTATTTTTGAGTTACGACACTAATGACCGAATTTCGGTGATGGCGGCCAATCTCAAGATTGAGCGCCGTGGCCATGGCCATTACCGGATACTGGCCTATTTTGTATGAGATGTAACAGGGCACAAGTGTGTGCAAGAACGCAGGTATACTCTCTATTACCATAGTCCTAAGGGATGGAAATCCGATTAGGCTGAGTGTCAGTGCAAGTGAGTGAGATCAGTTGCAAGATAGATGGTTTTACGTGCTCTCCAAGGCACAACGGTGTTACTAAGACCGCCAGCATTCCTAACTCTTGAGCTGTTGAAAACTCTTGTCCAATAAATCTTCTTTGGCTGAGACAACGAAGAACAAAACGACATAATTACACCTGGTCAAAATACTTCTTTTTTAATCCAATGGTTTTTGGCCTGCTGAACAAGAATCTGAACTTATTTTTATTGAAAATGGTCTAAAACTGCGTCAAAATTGCATCCAGAGTTCATTGGCTTTGAACAAGTCTTAACAGCTTTGAATACGTTTTTTGCTCCTGCTGTTAAAATTTTATTTTATGTAATTATGCAGTTTTGTTCACCAGCTCCTCAATTTAAATATCATGACGTTCAGCCGATGTAGCTAGTCAATAGACGCAGTGTATAGAATAGAAGTAGTAATTTACCTATGCAGTCCTACGTGAAGAGCGACCGCCGTCAGCAGAACTACTCCGACCCTGTTCTCCATGGGTCTCTTCAGTATGGTGACAGCGGCCCACACCACCGGCACTAAGTTGACGCCCAGCACGGCCGGCAGACCCTGCGTTATGTACCAGTGCCTGAAACATAGTGTAATATTGTTAATTTCTATCCTGGTATAATTATATCCTACTAACCCTTGACTGCAATCATACCTGATGGTAGGTGATGATGCAGTCTAAGTCTAAAAAAAAAAACCGGCTGAGTTTGTTGTGGGCTCTTCTCAGACCAGGGCGCGTTTGGAACCCTCGTAGCTTTAGTTTTAAGTTTCCGTAAGTAATTATCACCATTGCCTGTTCCTAAATTGACGTTCAAAAAGTGTACAGTGTACCTACTTTGAATAAATGAATTTTGAATTTGAATTTTGAATTTGAATTTAAGATGGAAGCGGGCTAACTTGGAAGAGGTATGTATACCCCTGATCGGTTTCTACACGGCATCTTACAGGAACGCTAAATCGTTTGGCGGCACGGCTTTGCCGGTAGGGTGGTAGGCAGCCAAGGCTTAAGCCTCCCACCAGACCAGACCAGAGACAATTTAGAAATTATAAAATCCCAAATTACCCCTGCCGGAAATCGAACGCGGGACTTCCCACTTATAAGACCACAGTGCTCACCACTGCGCCAGGGAGGTCGTCAAAGTGTCCTACGTCTGTTTCAATTCTTTACTTGTGAATACAGTATTAAATGCTATTATATTATAGTTATATAAGTAGCTGGTATGGTATTCTACCACAGGTGAATGTGATTATCATAGATGAGACTAAAATTATATTTTGAGACTTATTTGATTAAAGTTTCATTATCTATGTGTCTTTTTTCTATTGTTTATTATCATACTGTTTCTTCCATAAAACAAAAAAATATAATAGTTATTAAATTAGTAATTATATAATAGTTATAATAAAAAATTTGTTACTTAAGTATAATAAGCATCTAAATGCAAACCACTGTAAAAATAATGCAAATTCCAAGTTACCAAGGATGTTTCCCATAAAATGAGGAGACGTCCTGGAGCACGTTGAACCTGAAGAACTCCCAGGGTGTGACGATCAGCCTCCCGTAGCAATACGAGTCCAGGGCGATGAGGGCTGCACTCGACGCTAGTCTGTTAATAATAATATCATCATTTTTAGGTAAAAAAAAAATACAAAATTAGCACAATAGCTTCACATAATATTACTTACGGAAAAAAAAATAGCATTACATCGCTGTTAAAGATTAGTCCACTAGAGTGGAGATATTATAGTGTGCAATTTTGTTTGCGAAAACAGATACACTCCCTATTGCCTCACTCTCATAGTTTGATGGGACATTAATACTGTTGTACAGTCTAACATAGGCTTCAACCACCACCACTGCAGCGGAGCCTTTTAACATCCCACAGCTGGGCACAGGCCTCCTCTCTCATAGGAGAGGGATTCAGAGCTTAGACCCGCCACACTGCTCCAATGCAGGTTGGCGGGCTTTAACAATGGTCACATGATGGTGATATGGGGACCAACTGCTTAACATGCTCTCCGAGGCAGGGGTAAAACATCGCCAACTGCCAACTACCAACTTTTAGACGACCTCCCTGGCGCAGTGGTGAGCGCTGTGGTATTATAAGCGGGAGGTCCTGGGTTCGATTCCCGACAGGAGCAATTTGAGATTTTATAATTTCTAAATTGTCTCTGGTCTGGTCTGGTGGGAGGCTTAAGCCGTGGCTGGTTACCACCCGACCGGCAAAGCCGTGCCGCCAAGCGATTTAGCATTCCGGTACGATGCTGTGTAGAAACCGATCAGGGGTATGCATACCTCTTCCAAGTTAGCCCGCTTCCATCTTAGACTGCATCATCACTTACCATCAGGTGAAATTGCAGTCAAGGGCTAACTTGTAGTTGAAATAAATAAAATAAAAAAACTCCGGGCTGGCACTGAGAATTTCTTGATAGAAAAATCTAATATCTACCAAATATTTACCCGACCCAGGAATCGAATCCGGGACCTCATGATGTGCAGTCAAATATTCTAACCACTAGATCAACGAGGCATTAGTAAAGCCAACATAGGCTTAAGCCTAACAAATGTTGCCCTTATAAAGAAATTGATTTATTTTTTAATATTGTAAATTATACTCACATAATAGGTACATAGGTTTTCAACAGTAACTGAGGTCGACCCTGATTGGTTGTAGCCAAGTTATAAGCTCCAAGCACTACCCACAGCGGAGCTGAGGTTGGTCTCACAAACACTGACAGGCAGGCCAGCCAAATCCATCTGTTGTCCTCTGAAATATCATACAAGTTTATTTACAATGTTATTTTTAGTTAGTAAACCTAAAATAAGTATAAAATATTTTCATTCAAAAACTTAATTACTTTGATTTTGCCAAAGTTTTAAGCTAGTCAATTAGTCATGTAAACTCATTGTGGCCAATTCTGTTGTACACAATTCTCTAAATTAAACTAAAATGACAGGTCTAAATTTATTCCTATCTCTTTCACAGTGCTCACTGCGGAAAAGGATAGCAATAGATTTAGACCTGTCATTTTAGTTTAGTTTAGAGATATGTGTACAACAGAATTAGCCACATTGGCAACTTACGCGCTCTTGCGAGAATAATAGTTTTTTTTGTAGTTAAATCAGAATTTTATATTTATTTTGTTGTTCTATATCATCATAATCATTATCAACCCATTACCGGCCCACTATGGGGCATGGGTCTCCTGTCAGAGAGGGTTTAGGTCCACCACCCTGTCCAAGTGCAGATTGGCAGACTTCACATGCCTCTTAAGAACATTATGAAGAAACTCTCAGGCATGCAGGTTTCCTCACAATGGTTTTCCTCTAAGAAATAACTCAGAAAAGTCAAAAGGGGTATCGGGGATTGTACTTGGTCCCCCTGAAAGGAAGTTTTAACACTAGGCTCTCACTACTTTTTAATTCATTCTATACAACGTTAGTTATACTTTGCGCGAAAACCGAAACAGGTGTCTAATATTTTTACATTAAAAATATTTATACAAAATTTCAAAAAAATATAATGAAAAGTAACGAAGTTATAAGCTTTGTTATGTTGCGTCGTTGTCCTCGAAAAAAATGGTCACCGCAAGCCGTCGCCGCAGCGACTTGCGATCGACGCGAGTTGAATGACCGCCGCTGTGTGCCGACCGTCAGCTGATGCGCGGTAAATCATTATATATATAAAGCTACTTGAAGTTACGTATTGATCACCTCTCCTGAACAATTTTGTATGGGACTTTTTCACCATACTTTCCGTGTGTGTAGAATTCAAAAAATTTAGGTCTACAAAATTATAGAGAGAGCTGGACGTGGAAAACTGACTAGAGTACCCTAAGGGATCTCGAAAACTATCAGTCGGAGAGGTACTATCCCCAAACAAAAAATGTTCAACACCTTGGGCAATTGGGTGAACCGGTGAAAAAAATATGGGCACCAAACAAAAAAAAATTTCGTCTCCATACAAAAATTTCTTAATTTTCAAGAGGCTCTCCAGAACAATTTTGTATGGAACTTTTTTCCCCTCACTATTTATGTGCGTAGAACTTATGGGTCTTCCTTCAGGAAAATTATGAAACGTCATGAACGTGGAAAATTTACCAGAGTACCCCAACGGCTCTCAAAAACTATCAATCATAGAGGCATGGTTCTGAAACTGAAAATGTTCAAGACCTTGGGCCCTTTGGTGAGCCAGTAAAAAAAAGATAGGTACCAAACAAAAAAAAATTTCGTGTCCATACAAATTTTTTTTTAAATTTTCAAAAGGCTCTCCAGAACATTTTTGTATTGAACTTTTTCCTCTTACTATTTATATACGTAGAACTTATGGGTCTTCCTTCAGGAAAATTATGAAACTTCATGAATGTGGAAAAATTATCAGGGTACCTCATGGGTCCTCTAAAACTACCAGTCATACAGGCATGGTCCCAAACAAATGTTATTAAGGACCTTGGGCCATTGGGTGAACCGGTAAAAAAAAGATGGCCGCCAAACAAAAAAATTTTTTCTCCATACAAATTTTTTGGGTTCTTTTCAAGAGGCTCTCCTGGACATTTTTGTATGAAACTTTTTCCCC
The DNA here is from genome assembly GCA_920104075.1 of Melanargia galathea. Classification (NCBI taxonomy): domain Eukaryota; kingdom Metazoa; phylum Arthropoda; class Insecta; order Lepidoptera; family Nymphalidae; genus Melanargia; species Melanargia galathea. The sequence goes on from OV049877.1 coordinate 14,774,397, forward strand.
CCACTACACG